>CM035152.1:59695205-60271288 GCA_020205615.1 Panax quinquefolius
ATAATACCCCTTACCTTAGAAGAAACTGGATATAGAAAAAGAGAGGTAGCAGACTTCTCTTTTCTTTCTCTCCATAATTTTCTCTCTCTAGAGTTTCAGTGAATTCGTAAGAAACAATGAAGGAATGAGCTTCTATTTATAGGAGAATGGAAAGGATACTATGCAATAAAATATTCTAATAAAACAAAAACTTTTAAATAAAATATAATATTATATATATATATATATATATATATATTATACATATAACATTAGTCACGGGTTATAAACCCCGTGACTCTCCCTGCCAATCTTCCAAACCAAGACATATATATATATATATATATATATACATATAGTACTCCCGTGAATCCTTTATTCATTACTCCACCCATTTTCTTTTTCAAACACACATGCATACATTTATTATATATATAATATACTAGCAATTATACTCCCTCCCACACACGCACACACCCCCCCCCCCACCCACCATTCCCACCATCACTTTCTTTATATACATATATATATATATATATATATATATATATATATAATAATAAAACGAAACTGAGATAACTTTCTCCGACTGTTTTGAAAAATGGGTAAGTGGGGGTCCAAACAATACGCCAATATTTACAACAAATACTTCATAAAATTCCCTCAATATTTTTAACAACATTTATTATCATTATTGTAATTCACAATATTAATCGATCAGGTCGTTCCCAGGAAAGAGGGGGCTTTCCAATAAGGATTTCTCCCTATTGGCGCGCAATTAGGTGACCAAACCTCTCCTTGACAGAACTTCTAGACATCGTTAATATTGCAAATAATAATATTAATAACTTTGTCATCTCAATTATTGATTTACTAATATATAAAATATCGACAATAATTGAATAAAATAACGTGAGATACTATGCAGCAATTACTGTAGCAATAATTGAACAAAATTGAGTGACTTCTCACGTAAGCATCAATAATCAATATCGTGTGCTACTATGCAACCACGCGTATTATCGTACTTTTAAGACCGGGTGTTTCAACAGTTAACGGTAAAACTTCCGCCGTTATTTTCATAAAAATATTTTTATCGTTTTCTCAATCCGATAATAATTCCATTGTGGGGTCCACCAATGATTATGTCGTCGTACGAATATTTTATGTTAAAACGAATATTCCCCGACCAATCGAATATTATATAACAACTTGCATACTTTGCAAAATTGATAAATATTACCCACAACTATAAAATTATATCAAATTTACTCCATAATATTCAAAAATGATATTTATAGAAAATTCATCTTTATTCATAAAAGTTGGGGTCTTACAACCTCCTTTTCTTAAGAAATTTCGCCCTCGAAATTAGTGTACGTACCTGGTATGTCGAAGAGGAAAGGATACCTTGATTTCATTTTAGATTCTAACTCCCAAGTCATTTCCTCAACATCATGGTTTCTTCATAAAACTTTGACTTGAGGTATAACCTTGGAGCGTAGAATATGTTCCCTTTTATTCAAGATTTGAACAGGAACCTCTTAATACGTTAAATCTTCCGCTATTTCGTCAGGTTCTAACTCAATAATGTGGTTCGGGTCTTCCACATATTTACGTAACATGGATATGTGAAAAATATTATGAACACGAGATATACTTGGCGGTAAAGCGAGTCTATAGGCTACAGTTCCTACTCGATCGAGGATTAAAAATGGGCCAACGAATCAAAGATTGAGCTTTCCTCTCTTTCCAAATCTGGTAACTCCTTTCCATGGAGCAACACGTAACAACACATGATCTCCAATATCGAATTCCACGTCCTTTCAATGAAGATTAACATAATTCTTTTGTCGATCTTGTGAGGTTTTTATACGTTTTCGGATCGTTTGAATCTTTTTCGTAGTCATACGTACCAACTCCGGTCCCAACAACGTTTCTTCACCCACCTTATCCCAACATACTGGAGAACGACACTTTCTTCCATACAACACCTCAAATGGAGTCATGTCAATACTTGCCTGATAACTGTTGTTGTAGGAAAACTCCACCAATGGTAAGAACTTGTCCCAACTTCCCTTAAAGTCAAGGACATAGAGTCTTAATAAATCTTCAAGAGTTTGAATAGTCCTCTCTGATTATCTGTCCGTTTGAGGATGATATGCCGAACTAAATCGTAAATTCGTACCCATAACTTTTTGCAAACTAACCCAAAACCTTGAAGTGAATCTTGGGTCTCGATCATAAACTATGGATACTGGCATACCATGCAGTCTTACAATCTCGTTTATGTGCATACAAGCAAGACGTTCAAGTGTATAAGTATCTCGTATTGGTAAGAAATGAGCAGACTTGGTCAATCTATCAACAATGACCCAAATTGCATATATGCCTTGAGATACCTTGGGAAGACCAGTAACGAAATCCATGGTAATGTGCTCCCACTTCCATTCTGGAATTTCAAGTGGTTGCAATGGACCTTTTGGTACTTGATGCTCCACCTTAACTCGTTGACAAGTTAGACACCTTGAGATAAACAACACTATCTCTCTCTTCATATTACTCCACCAAAATGTATGACGAAGATCACGATACATTTTGGTACTCCCAGGATGGATTGCAAATGGTGTGTTGTGCGCCTCCATCATGATTTTATACTTTAAATTAGGGTCGTTAGAAACACAAAGTCTGGAGTTGACTCGAAACATTCCTTCTTCATCGATTCTTGCTTCCGGCATAGCATCTTCTTGCACTTTCTTCCTCATACGCATCAGCTCCAGGTCTGTAACTTGAGCAGCTTTAACTTTATCGATTAAAGTCAGTTCTACTCATATATTTACCATCATCACATGTGTTCCTAGAGTCTTTAACTCTATCTCCATCCTTTGCAAGTTATACAAAATGGGCCTTTGCGTTGACAATATCGCACTTATACCCGCATATGATCTTCTACTCAATGTGTCCGCTACCACGTTTGTTTTTCCAGGATGGTATTGGATGGTTTGATCATAATCTTTCAATAGTTCAAGCCAACGTTGGTTGCCGCATGTTGAGTTCCTTTTGGGTGAAGAAATATTTGAGGCTTTTATGATCCGTAAAGATCTCCACTTTGACCCCATACAAGTAATGCCTCCAAATTTTAAGTGCGAAGACAACAACTACCAACTCTAGATCATGAGTAGGATAATTCCTCTCATATTCTTTGAGTTATCGAGAGGCATAGGCTATGACTTTCCCATGTTGCATGAGAACACATCCTAACCCTTTGCCCGAAGCATCACTGTAGATGACAAATCCCTCCGAGCCAAATGGTATTGTCAGAACAGGTGCTGAAATGAGTCTCCTCTTGACTTCTTGAAAACTCTTCTCACATTCCTCGCTCCAACTGAATTTTGTATCTTTTTGAGTCAGCTGAGTTAGTGGAGTAGCGATTAGAGAAAATTCTTCCACGAATCTCCGATAATAACCAGCTAAACTCAGAAAGCTACGTACTTCGGTCATTGATTTAGGTTGCTCCCAGCTTTGAATTGCTTCAATATTTGTCGAGTCAACAGATATTCCATGACTTGATACTACGTGCCCAAGGAATGCTACTTCCTCAAGCCAGAACTCGCATTTCTTCAACTTGGCATAAAGCTTGTTTTCACGAAGCTTTTGGAGTATCAGCCTCAAGTGTTGCTTATGATCTTCACGGCTTTTGGAATATATGAGGATGTCATCAATAAAGACGACCACAAAGTGATCCAAATATTCCTTGAATACTCGGTTCATCATATCCATGAAGGCAGAAGAAGCATTAGTCAATACAAAAGAGATGACTAGGAATTCATAATGCCCGTACCGAGTTCTGAAAGTCGTCTTTGGAATGTCATCGGTTCTAATATTTTGGTGATATCCAGAACGAAGATCAATCTTTGAAAAGAATTTGGCACCTTGCAACTAGTCAAACAGGTCATCAATGCGAGGCAATGGATATCTATTTTTGATAGTGACATGGTTCAACTCCCGATAATCAATACAAAGTCGCATACTCCCATCTTTTTTCTTCACGAATAGAACAGGAGCACCCCAAGGAGAAGTACTAGGACGAAAAAAGCCAATGTCTAACAATTCCAGCAGTTGGGTCTTTAACACATGAAGTTCAATAGGAACCATTCAATATGGGGCTTTGGAAATGGGTTTTGTACCGGGTTCAAGGTCGATACAAATTCAATTTCACGCTCTGGGGGTAGGCCAGGAAGTTCTTCAGGGAATACGTCAGGAAATTTATTAACAATAGAAATATCATTCAAAACTAACATATTTTTGTTTAGATCCGTGACATGAGCTAAGAAAGCTTGACATCCATTTTTCAATAAACTAATAGCTTTATGGCTTGAGATGAAAGTGATTGATTTTAATGGTTTGGTTGCTTGAATTCGCATAATAGGTTGGTTAGGAATATGAAAGCTAACAACTTTACGAAAATAATCAATTTTTGCATGATGAGTAGTTAACCAATCAATCCCTAGAATCACATCAAATGCAAGTATTTTCGAAGAAATAAGATCGACAGGTAACGTGTGGGTGCCGATTTGAACTAAACAAGACTAATCTTTTCACCCTTGAAGATTCGAGCTTCCTCAGGTACATGTTCACCTCCAATCCTTTTCGCGTTCAACTTGAATCCACCGGGTTTAGTTCCTTCCTTTGATCAACTTTAGCCACCCAAGTGTTTGGCCTTTAGAGGTGATCCACCAAGGCAGAAGAAGGATTCAAGAAGATGGATATTTGGCAAAACCCTAGTTTTTCTATCTCTCATAAAAAAGGGTGTACTCTCCCAACTATTGGAATTACGTATTCACGTGTTTTGTGAAAGTGTCAACCACCTCACCCATAATAAGACTCCTCTTATTTATAGATGTAGGCAACCCTCCTTAATAATTAAGGAATTGGGTTTTATTTTAATTAATTAAACTCCTTTAATTAATTAGGCTCCTAATCTTATTAGGAATAATAAATTAAACTATTAATTAATTAGCCTCCTAATCTTATTAGAAATAAATGAGAGTACTTTTATTAATTAATTTTCAAACTCCTTTAGGAATTAAATAATAATAATAGTAATAATAATAATAATAATAATAATAAGACTCCTCTTATTAATTTATATTTAATATTTCCAAAATATTAAATAATAATTATTAAGCTATTTAATTTATTCTATCACCATAGATTAAATTAAATATACTTAACTTATTATTACGATTATGACATTAACTTCTTAAATAATTATTCTTCCTTTTATGGTGTGAACCTTTAGGTTCTCCATATTAAACCGGTTGTGAATAAATCAATTAGAACAATTCTAATCTTATTTAAATAAATAAATTAAATAATTAATTTATTTAAATAAATAATATTTATTCTGATAGGGATAAGTCTCCTAGCGATCAACGACTTTCCAGATAATATAGATTTCAACATTAATCATAAAAGAATCTTTGAGTAAATAGTTACCGTACAATTCAATCCTTCCACCATAAAATGTCCCAATTAAATATTAGACATGGAATTACTGTCAAGTCTTATTTTATTTAAGTATATGTATTTCGACTCTTAAATGCACAACTCCAAATAATACAAATTAGAAACTTCTTTCTAATTTCATTCTGCCTTGGCCAAGGACTACTGGGTTGTCATTTATCGAATCACATAGGACATTTCTCTTCTTTTACTAGAAGTGATAGATTCTTTATTGATCATACATTATCTCCATGTACAACTTATTATACCCAAGCATACCCTTTGATATACCCTAAGGGTCTTAAGCAATAAGTCAAAGTATAACTCATCATACACAAGATACTATGATGATCTCAAGTCCAAGGATCACTTGTACTACTATCGCTATAGGAATTCCTATTTACATGCAAGTAAAACTCCATTAGGTATTCCTTAGCGAGCCACGTTCAGTGAACTTATTCTCTAATAAGCACCTACATACTTGCTTTAGTGTCTTCACATAAATGATCATGAGATCAATCATCCTCATCCAATGAGCAAGCAACGTATGTACCAATCTATCCGGATTCACTAATCCCCAATTTAGTAATCCAACGATTGGGAACTATTTTAGTTTTAAGCTTTCTAAGAATTTAGATCTCATTAGAACGATCATCATCATTATTCTAAAAGCATTGCTTAAAACTATGGGTTTATCACATATTATAAAATAGCATCATGTAGTTAATTAAAAGCATTTAATAAATTAGTACTTTTTATTAATAAATGAATAAGATTGTTACAAAGTATATGCTTTATCATCAAACATGATTGGCTTGTGTGCATACTACTTTCAATCTCCCACTTGCACTAAAGCCAATCGTCATGGTATCTCATACCCTTCTTCTCTAAGTGACGATTATCCTATTGTTGGATAAACTTTAGTTAATGGATATGTAATGTTGTTTTTGAGAGTCCACTATCTCTATAGTGATTTCCCATCTTTTAATGATTCTTATAATCAAATGAAAGTGCCACAACACATGTTTAGATCCAAGATGAGACTTAGGAACTATTCCTAGTTCTGTAATGAACTTTTTATCCAAACAATCAACTTGTAGCTTCATTTACAGGTATATACTTTGTCTTTATCACTAAACCAACAACTCTTTGCTGTTTGAAACCTTTCCAATTCACTGCACCACCGTTCAAGGTAACGATTTACCTTAAAGTGGATTTTATGTCGTCTTAGTCTGTCTGAAAAACTTGAGTCTGTTAAGTCCTCTAGTTTTAATTTAGACCCACCATGAATATGATCACATCCTTAGTTCCAGTTAAGTACTTTAAGATGTTTTTCACTGACTCATAGTGAACTTCTCCAGAATATACGATCAACATCAGGTCTCGTATATTTCATTGCATACATGATAGTTACTCATGAGATCTCTCTTTTGGAGTCTTTGGGGACTATTAAGAGAGATACACTCCTTGTCTCATCAACATGAGACATCTCTTGGAGTTTGCCATGCTAAACGACTTTAGCATCAAATGAATATATGTTCCTTGGGTTAAGTTGAGCATCCTATTGAATCTATCTATATAGATTTGTATTCCCAATTAAGATACTTTTCCCAAATCATTTATAGAGGAATGTTTAGACAACTTTATCTTTACTGATTCTAGCATTGATATGTTATTCCTTATCCGTAGTATATCAACATATAATATTAGGAAAGTCACTGCACTCCCACTGACCCTTTTGTACACACTAGAACTCTTACCTCATCGTATGTAACTGGTTCATCATCTTCTATGATGTGTACCTCATCATCATCATCTATGATGAATCCAAACCTCCCAGGTATCTTTGGTACTATTCCAAATTTACGATTCGGTTGTGGTATAATAGGTCTATCTACAGGTTCCTCTTATTTGACTTATAGTGTGTGGTTCTTGAACTCTTCAAGATATATTATTCTCTCACTAGCCCCTTCAATGATAAACACCTTTATCTTAGAAGGCATCGTGTTTCGCAACAAACACCTTTTGCTAAGTAAGATTATAGAACATATACCCTAAACTTACTTTAAGATGTCCCACAAATCGACACTTGTCAAATCATGTCCCAAGCTTATCCTTTGAAACCTTTTCACATAAGTTGGACAGCCCCTTATCATAACATACTTAAGATTAGAAATCCTCCTTGTCCATAACTTTTATGGAGTCTTGGGGCCGGATTTTAAGGTTACCTTTTTTCATAGATATGCAGCCATTTCTAGGGCATGACCCTAGAAGGATACTGGAATGTCGGTAAAATTATTATGGACCGTACCATGTCCAACAAGGTATGATTTTTCCTTTCAGATACATCAATCAATTATTGTGTATCAGGAGGCATCCATTATGAGAAAACCATTTGAGATGATCTAGAAACTTATTGCACAAGTATTCCTTCCTTGATCCGATCAAAGAATCTTAATACTTTGCCAATTTATTTCACTTCTGAATTCTTTGAACATTTTAAATAATTCACACTTGTATTTCAGCAAATACACACATTCAACTCTTTGAATGATCATCTCCTTTTCTTATACTAGTTTGTTCAATTTGCAAAATATATTTTCACGTAAGTCAAGTACACAAAATCCATTAAGTAATATTTTAGTTCTATACAAAACATTATTATTATAAATAGAACAACAATTGTTCTTAATTATAATACCAAAGATTTCATTGTCCGACAATAAAATGGAAATAATGTTTCTAACAAGAACTAGAATACAATAACAACTTATTGACTTAATAGATTTGCCCGTAGGCATTGCTAAACTATGAGTTTCTATGGCTAATGTAGAAACCTTTGCTTCATTTACCAGACATAGGATTACTTATCCTTGTTTAGCTTTCTACTTCTGCTTGGTCCCTTCATAAATCTATATTTATGATAACCAAAGTTGGTATCCAATACCCAAGTAAAACCTTGACTTAAAGAAAAATTTATTATAAATCATGAACAAATTTGTATTTTTAATCGAAACTTCACTAAACTTCTTTGGTTAGCCTCTGCAAGATGCTACTCGTAGTTTCTTTCCAGTGTCCAGGCTTATTGCAGTGGAAGCAAACTCCTTTACTATCCGTATATAATTTTTATTCTTATTATCCTTTGTTTTTGCCTTTTCTATTTACCTTCTTAGAATCATTCTTCTTTTTAGAAGATCCTTTGACCCCTACCAATAAGATTTGGTCTTTCTTTGTTGAAAGTGACTCTCAACATTTTTCAACATGTTAAGCAAATCAGCGAGGCTAATATCTAGCTTGTTCATATGAAAAATTCACAACAATTGTGAAAGGAGTCCGGGAGTGAGTGCAATATCAAATCTTGGCTCAACTCTCCATTCATGATAAAACTCGTTATCCTAATTGTTCAATCAAATTGATCATGTTAAGGACATGTGTCTGTACTGTAGTGTCATCGGTCATTCTAGATTGAAAGAGCTCCTTAGATATCTGATATCTATCAGTCCTACTTTACTCACCATCAACTACTTGATGTACAAGAGTATAGTAGGAGTATCCATAGTTTCAGGCTGACACTGAAGCTTATTACTCATGGATACGAGCATGATGTATTGAGCAAACTGTGCATCATCTTGCCACTTTCTAAAAGTAGCAATCTCTTTCTCAAAGGCATTGTCTGCAACCATTGCAGGGATAGGCGTATTAAGGACATAAGATAGCTTTTCAGCCACGAGAACTATTCTCAAATTCCTTAACCATTCCATTTAATTTGGTCCGGTTAAATAGCATCTAATATGCTTCGCAGTGATAGTGATATAGACATTGTAAAATTTTGTAAATGAATTTGTAATTAACAACATTTTAACATATATTCTTTTATTAATTACCAAAATAATTTAATTAGGTCTTGTTTTAAATTGGTATCTCCCACTATTTTCTTCAAACTATATTACCCTCAATATATATAGTTCGGTAATATCTAATTAAAGATTTGCTAGTGAGAATAAGGATCTCATTTCAAATGTATATAGCCTTGTGGTGACACAACAAACTATATATAAATAAATAGGTAGACAACTCTTGTCAATTACATCAACTATGTAACTCCTTGTATTTTGCCTCTTAGATTATTTTGATCAAGTGGTGGCACATCCGAATCAAAATTATCCAAGTTAAGTCCAACCTAGCACTCCATATATTCAAAAAAGAAAAATATTGTCCTTGTGGTGACACAACAAAACAATATTGTTCAATTTTCTTTATAAGCATCAAATGTGATAAATTAACATCTTAAATACTTAATACTTGCCTTGTGGTGACACAACAAACTCATATTAAATATTTAATACTTTATTAATTTTTATCATGCTAGAAGGCAACGTTCGATATTTCAAATATCTTTAAACGCTTAGGACTTAATATAAAAATTTGAGGGGTTTGCAAGTAATTAATGTGTCTCATCTTGTTTAGCGCGCATGCACATATATATAAAATACGCGTCATATTAATTAACATGCGAAGCATGTTTGCATAATATATAATATATATAGTATAAGCATGCACATATAGAATACTATATTCTACCTGGATTGATTATTGACTTTTATTCTAGTTTGGTTCATTAGAGCCACCAAGTGAACCAAAAGGTCAAACCCTAGGGGTGCAAGAATTAATATTTAAATATAACTATTACATTTAAACCCTGGCTCCATTACAAACGGGTCTTCAAGCGCTCCTTGCTCCTTGATCTCCAATTCTTCAAAATTAATTCTAACTATTCATATTACAAAACTACTTAAAATAAATAGAAACCTTGATCAGCAGTCAAGGGAAAGTACATAGGAGGGAGTTAGAATTTACATTAAGAAAAATTAGAGAAGACGAGGTACGCAGAACCCATTTAATAAAACTCATACATTCATGTATCCAACTAAAAGAAAATTCAATCACATTGGTCAATAGTCCATAATCAATCCCATTTATTATCATACACATCACCATATGCATCAATAAATAATATTCATCTCATGAATAATAAACATTCAATATATATATTGATATCATTTAATGGGCAAATTTAGTTAGTATAAAATCTAATTTTGAATCAAAATAAACTTCTTTATTTTTAATCCAAATTTAAATCAAAATAAAATCCTTTTTATTTTAATTTATCCAATTTTGAATAAAATAAACTATTTTATTTTAATCAAAATCTTTAATCAAAATAAACTCCTTTATTTTAATTATGGAATCCAATTCCAAGTAAAAAAAAACTCCTTTATTTAAAGGAAACACGGATTCTTTTCTTATCCACAAATAAACTCTTTTATTTTGAATAATATGAAATCTTATTCCATATCTAAATAAACTCCTTTATTTAAGAAAATACGGATTCTCTTTCCTATTCACAAATAAACTCTTTATTTTGAATAATATGAAATCTTATTTCATATCTAAATAAACTCCTTTATTTAAGGAAACATGAAATCCAATTTTAACTCCAATTAGTTATCATGGAATCCAATTCCAACTCTAATTAGTTAGCATGAAATCTAATTTTAAAATTAAAATAAACCTTTTTTTATTTTAAGATTAAAATAAAATTTTTTATTTTAATTATAAAATTATTATTTTAATTATAATTATTAAATGATATACATATATACCATAAAATTATTAAGTGATATACATATATCCTGCTTCATGAAACAGTCTAGCTAACCACATTACCATGATTACTAATTATATATAATATATATATAATTAGTAATCCTGCTTCATGAAACAATCTAGCTAACCACGTTAACTATAATATATATATATATATATACAAGTAACCCACGCGAATCAAATAACTGTTAACCCACGCGAATTAGTAAGTCACGTGAATCAGATAACTAACCCACGCGAATCAAAACAACTTAAAACCAAAACAGTTCGCGATTTTCAACAGTTTTTCAGAAAAATCATTATTGCTTTCCCTTTTTTTTTATACAATAAATTAAGCCCAATTAAATTTGTTCTAAACACATATCAATATACATATTAAATTAAAATAATTAATAATTTGCATAAAGGTTTGGCTCTGATACCACTATTAGGTTTATAATATTCATAAACGCAATCAAATTGCATAAATAAGTGAAAACGTGAAAAATCAGAGTTTTAAAATTTTACAAACCATATACCCGGATCACCCTTTATGCACAATTATTAATTAAACGAAAAAGAAAGAACAAGAATCATACCCTTGAAGATTCGAGTTTCCTAAGGTACAAGTTCACCTCCAATCCTTTTCGCGTTCAACTTGAATCCACAGGGTTTGGTTCATTCATTTGATCAACGTTAGCCACCCAAGTGTTTGGCCTCTAGAGGTGATCCACCAAGGAAGAAGAAGGATTCTAGAAGATGGGTATTTGGCAAAATCATAATTTTTCAATCTCTCATAGAAAATGGTGTACTCTCCCAACTATTGGAATTACGTATTCACGTGTTTTGTGAAAGTGTCAACCACCTCACCCATAATAAGACTCCTCTTATTTATAGATGTAGGCAACCCTCCTTAACTATTAAGGAATTGGGTTTTATTTTAATTAATTAAACTTCTTTAATTAATTAGGCTCCTAATCTTATTAGGAATAATTAATTAAACTATTAATTAATTAGCCTCCTAATCTTATTAAGAATAAATGAGAGTACTTTTATTAATTAATTTCCAAACTCCTTTAGGAATTAAATAAATTAAATAATAATAATAATAAGACTCCTCTTATTAATTTATATTTAATATTTTAAAATATTAAATAATAAATATTAAGCTATTTAATTTATTCGATCACTATAGATTAAATTAAATATACTTAACTTATTATTACGATTATGCCATTAACTTCTTAAATAATTATTCTTCCTTTTATGGTGTGACCCTTTAGGTTCTCCATATTAAACCGATTGAATTAGAACAATTCTAATCTTATTTAAATAAATAAATTAAACAATTAATTTATTTAAATAAATAATATTTATTCTACAATAGGGATAAGTCTCCTAGCGATCAACGACTTTCCGGATAATATAGATTTCAACATTAATCATAAAAGAACCTTTGAGTAAATAGTTCTTCAGACAATTCAATCCTTCACCATATAATATCCCAATTAAATATAAGACATGGAATTACTGTCAAGTCTTATTTTATTTAATTATATGCATTTCGACTCTTAAATGCACAACTCTAAATAATGCAAATTAGAAACTCCATTCTAATTTCATTCTGCCTTGGCCAAGGACTACTGGGTTGTCATTTATCGAATCACATAGGACATTTCTCTTCTTTTACTAGAAGTGGTAGATTCTTTATTGATCATACATTATCTCCATGTACAACTTATTATACCCATGCATACCCTTTGATATACCCTAAGGGTCTTAAGCAATAAGTCAAAGTATAACTCAGCATACACAAGATACTATGATGATCTCAAATCCAAGGATCACTTGTACTATTATCACTATAGGAATTCCTATTGACAAGCAAGTAAAACTCCATTAGGTATTCCTTAGCGAGCCACGTTCAATGAACTTATTCTCTAATAAGCACCTACATACTTGCTTTAGTCTCTCCACACAAATGATCATGAGATCAATCATCCTCATCTATGAGCAAGCAACGTATGTAACAATCTATCCGGATTCACTAATCCCCAATTTAGTAATCCAACGATTGGGAACTATTTTAGTTTTAAGCTTTCTAAGAATTTAGATCTCATTAGAATGATCATCATCATTATTCTAAAAGCATTGCTTAAAACTATGGGTTTATCACATATTATAAAAACGAAGATCATGTAGATAATTAAAAGCCTTTAATAAATTAATACTTTTTATTAATAAATGAATAAAATTGTTACAAAGTATATGCTTTAGCATCAAACATGATTGGCTTGTGTGCATACTACTTTCAGGTTTCTCCCAACGGAGTTTCAACAGATAAGTCAAAGTCTAATTTCTCCAAAGTTAAATTTAAACGTTGAGCGCAAGTAGGATAAATAAAAGAATGGGTAGAACCAGTATCAAATAAGGTATAGACTTCGCTAGAGTTTATGATAAGCTTACCCGTGATGACCTCGTTCGGGTTCCTTGCTTTTGGAAGGTCACAACAAACGCTCTCCTTGCACCACTCTGGCTTTGACTTTTCGGGGATGACCTTTGGTGTCTCCATCTTAGTGAACTTGTCTTGGTGAATGACAAAATCGGGCTAGGTGACCTTCTCTTCCATAATTATAACATGCTTTGACTCAGCATCGCGCTAGTTTGGATGATGTGTCCCTCCTCCGCAATTGAAGCATATGATAGGGGTCGTTCTCCTTCCTTAACAACGGGTGCTGGTGTTGACGTCTTTCCATCATTGTTGAATTTTCTCTTATTGAAATG
The DNA here is from genome assembly GCA_020205615.1 of Panax quinquefolius. NCBI lineage: Eukaryota > Viridiplantae > Streptophyta > Magnoliopsida > Apiales > Araliaceae > Panax > Panax quinquefolius. Next base: position 59,709,120 of record CM035152.1, read on the forward strand.
TCCATTCTTATTGTTTTGGCCATGATTACCACCGAAGTGGTTACCATTTCTGGCTTGTTGATTCCCTCCACGCTTTTTGTCACTGCTTCTATGACTGCTCTCACTAGTATTATCTTTTTGCCGTCTGCTCTCTTTTGGTTGGGTTGACTCATTATCGCGCTCCAATAACTGAGCCCTATTAACAACATCTGAATACAAACACAGTTTATGAGAGATAAAATATTGACATATCTCAGGTTTCAAACCTCTTAAAAACATTCGTGTCATTCTCTCCTCATTTATCAATCAAATGGGACGTAAATCGGGACAACTCAGCAAACTTGGCTTCGTACTGCCACACGATCATGTTGTTTTGCTCCAGCTTGATGAACTCTACCTCTTTCATGTGACGAATACTTTCGGGAAAGTACTTGTCGTTGAACAATTCTTGGAACTTCTCCCAAGTCATATTCAGTGCGGCAGGTTGAGTACTCTTTATAGATTTCAACCAGTAATCTGCCTCTGCTCGCAACATGAAGGTGGCAAAGGGAACCTTTTGCTCCTCGGAGCATCCCAAGACATCAAATATCTTACAGATGAAGGTGGTCCCAGCTCCTTGAACTGCTTAGCGGTGACCGTCCGAGAGTTGCCACTGTTTCCATCTGCATTTTGGATAGGAGTCGTTCTTGCCTGATGTTGTATGAATTGCATAAAGCCTCTGAACATTCCATCGTTCAGCATCTGGTCAGTGTTGTTGTTTACCTAAGGATTGTGGCCTTCCTGATGCACATTATCCTGATTATTGATCTGTGGAGACTCAACGGTCTCCTGTGCTCCATTGATATTCTCAACATTCTCGGATGTCATTTTTAAATACTGCCACAAAACCAGGGTTAATTAACATATCACATATTATCCCTATACTCTGACCGACCAATTAAATACCAAATAAACTTAGGTAGGTCATACTAGCGAAAGAATTCTCTATCTCTCCCCTCCTAGTTCTTATCTCATATCTCAGCCATAGATCATATCCCTAAGCTTTGATGCCAACTGTGACGCCCCCAAAATAGGTATACATCACCCATTTTGATTCACCAAATACATGGTACAAAAATTCAAATACAACTTAATAATACAACTGTCGTTTAACATACGACAAAATATAAACTGAGAGTTTAATACGAATAGTGTCTTCTAGACAGTATTTCAACTCATATGAAGTCCTCAATACATTTATTATCACAATATTTCATAGAATAGTGAGGACTACTTATGCTATCATCTAGATCGTCACTCCGTTCCCCGACTAGTCCCGGCTACGTTCTCATTTCCTGAAGAGAATAATGAAAGCAAAAGGGTGAACTCAACTAGCCCATTAAGAAATATTATGACTAAGATAATGCAGAATAATTTAATCGTTAGCCTTCAATAGTGTTAAACTGATAAAATATAACAAACATCAAGTTTAACTGCAGTGGAACAAGCAATCCATTAGAAGAGTCAAGTAGAGAATAAAATCTACTATCTTATATGATTTAAAAGAAGTTTTTCATCACTTTTATCATTTGGAACTCGATTTTTAATAAATAATCCACATCATCCCTACACTACGGCCAAGGATATTCATTAGTATCACAACCCCAAATTATCCATGCACTACGGGCCAAGGATATTCGTGTATTCATCAATGGTCATGATCATGCCAACAACTGTCCATCACTGTACTATGGGCCAATGAGGACTTTTACCACATCATTTGTAACATTACGGTCATGATTATACCGAAAAATCCGTGGTCATAATCATACCAAGTCCATCTATGCACTATAGGCCACATATGACTTTCAACATAATATAAACATGAGGATGATGAAAATGAAATAATAATTTAATAAAACAAGTTCAAGAATTAATTTATCCAGGAACCAATAACGTCCAAATTGTCAACAAGATACTGTTTTGTGGGGTAAAATTTTAGAATGCTCATAAGAATATTTCCATGAAAAGATACTGGATGAAGCGCAAATATCAAGGATATTTCACTAATTTCATGGAGTATAAAGGCCAAAACTTTAACCAACTGAGTATAATAAAGAATGGAATAACAAAAGAAATCACCAGGCATGCGATTGACCGATAGGCGAGTTATTCAACCGAATAATAATAATTAGCGAAACGGTCGTGCGAAAGCATGCAGACGGGATATTCCAAATGTAATAATAATAAATAACGGAACCGGTCATGCAGAACGCAAGTATATGATATGATATTCCAACAGAATAATAAATAATGGAACCAAGTAATGCGTAAATGCACAGACAAGATGTTCCAACAGAATAATAAAGAATTGAATAACAGAAGAATTTCACCATGTGTGTGATACTTCACATAGACAGGTTATTCCAACATAATAATAAAGAATGGAATAATAGAAGAATTTCACCAAGTATAGGGTAGTGGTCACAGATACAAAAGTTATTCCAATGAATAATAAAGAATGGAATAAATGAAGTTCTCTTCATGAATCTGAAAGAAATAATACCCCTTACCTTAAGAAAGCCGGATATAGGAAAAGAGAGGTAGCATACTTTCTTCTTCTTCTCTCTATAATTTTCTCTCTCTAGAGTTTCAAATTGAATTCGTAAGAAATAATGAAGGAATGAGCTTCTATTTATAGGAGAATGGAAAGGATACTATGCAATAAAATATTCTAATAAAACAAAAACTTTTAAATTATATATATATATATATATATATATATATATATATATTATACATATAACATTAGTCACGAGTTATAAACCCCGTGACTCTCCTTGCCAATCTTTCAAACCAAGACATATATATATATATATATAATAATGATAATCATACTCCCTCCCAGACAACTTTCAAAACATGAATATATATAATAATACATATAGTACTCCCGTGAATCCTTCATTCATTACTCCACCCATTTTCCTTTTCAAACACACATGCATACATTTATTATATATATAATATACTAACAATTATACTCCCTCCCACACATGCACACACCCCCCCACCCACCATTCCCACCATCACTTTCTTTTATACACACACACACATATATATATATATATATATATATATATAAGTAATAAAACGAAACTGAGATAACTTTCTCCGACTGTTTTGAAAAATGGGTAAGTGGGGGTCCAAACAATACGCCAATATTTATAACAAATACTTCATAAAATTTCCTCAATATTTTTAACAACATTTATCATCATTATTATAATTCACAATATTAATCGACCATGTCATTCCCAGGAAAGAGAGGGCTTTTCAATAAGGGTTTCTCCCTATTAGCGCGCAATTAGGTGACCAAACCTCTCCTTGACAGAACTTCTAGACATCGTTAATATTGTAAATAATAATATTAATAACTTTGTCATCTCAATTATTGATTTACTAATATATAAAATATCGAAAATAATTGAATCAAATAACGTGAGATCTTATGCGCAATTCATGTAGCAATAATTGAACAAAAAGCGAGTGACTTCTCACGTAAGCATCAATAATCAATACCGTAGTGTGCTATTATGCAACCACGCCAGTATTATTATTACTTTTTAACACCGGGTGTTTCAACGATTAACGGTAAAACTTCCGCCGTTATATTCATAAAAATATTTTTGTCGTTTTCTCAATTCGACAATAATTCTGTTGTGGGGTCCACTAATGATTATGTTGTCATACGAATATTCCCTGTTAAAACGAATATTCCCCAACCAATCGAATATTATATAACAAATTGCGTACTTTGCAAAATTGATAAATATTACCCATAACTATAACATTATATCAAATTTACTCCATAATATTCAAAAATGATATTTATAGAAAATTCATCTTTATTCATAAAAGTTGGGGTCTTACATTCACATAATAGATAAAATATTCTTATATATTATTTGAGTTAAACAAACAATATTTGTTATATCCGTTTTATCTTAATCGAAATTATACTTGGTTTAATTTATTTTTCATAAAAATAGTTCATATAATACATGATAAAGAATAACTTCGTAAACAATTCAATATTATCCATAGAAAAACACTCTTTATTTTATAGAATTGTTAATTCTTTATAAAAGTGCTTTAATATCATATACTTGCTTAATCAGAAGCATAATTTCTCAAGTATAAAATTCTACGAACTTTTATAAATATATTTTCTCTTTAATTGATATCTTCTTATTTGAGAAGCATCAATCTGTATTAAATTATTTATACTTATTTAAGAAGCATCTATATGTACTAAATTCTTATCTGCTTATTTGAGAAGAAAATTGTTGTAAAATCATTTGTAAAAAGAGAAAAGGATAGAGTTAGTTTATTTAATGTACTTGTGAGAAAGACGAGTTATTCTTCGACCAAAACCAGAGTCTTAGAGAGGTTAGCGGGAAGTTAGGTCTCTAGTGTACTTGTGAGGTGAGGAAGAGGATGTTGTTTCAAGACCAGAGAATAGAATAGAACTAATCTCAAAGAGGTGGTACAACTAGACTTGAGGAAGGAGCGAGGAGCTTGCTGTACAAGATAGAATAGTTGAATAGTTGAAAGTTTGTCTATAAAACTTTGTAAAGGCTTCTCCGCCTATTGAAGGAGTTGTTATTACTGATAGTAATAGGATCTCAAGTTCCAAGTAGGGACTTAAGACTGGACGTAGCAACATACCAAGTGGTGTATGTTGTGAACCAGATAAATCTCTGTGCATTGTGATTGAATTTTTATTATCTTGCATGCTAATTGCTAAAACTTCTAATTAATAACTAAAAATTCAAAAAAGGCCTAAATATAAGTTTTAACTAGTAATAATTTATTCAACCCCCCTTCTAGATTATTATTGACCTTTCATGTTGGTCTAGCTGAATCAAATAGCTTTGACTTATATCAATAATCAATTTCAAACGAAATATTAATGTATAGCTAAAACCCCATTGGCAAATTAAAATTTTGAAAATAAATTTATGACGTCATGATAGTGTACTATATTTAATAGCCCGTTTGAGGATTCCTTCATTGAATGACTTTGTCATAACACATCATACAATAGTGGGACACCGATTTTTAGATCGAATTCAACACTAAGTATTCCTGTATTTACAACTCCATCATTTTTTTATCATCCTTGCACCAGGTTACATGATACATTAATGATAAATAAAACACATTTTGATGTTTTAAATCATTTTCATCTAGCCAAAATAAGTAGCATAGATTATACTTTAAACCGTTTAAAAATCATTGCAAATCTATTTTATCATCTCAATAGGTAACGAGGTATCGGTGTCCCGAAGTCCACATATACACAATTGTCACCAGGAGTTGAGAACAAAAATTCATTTTCAAAAGCATTTAGTGCGTATTTAGCTTGATGTTAAAAATTTCAAAGTCTAGCATAGCTAGGAATTTTGGAAAACCTATGTCTCCACTAATGATCAATTTCTTAAATAGTTTATCTATTCCTATTATCCTCAATACTCCATTCACACAAAACTATACCCAAATCATCAAACTTACCACACTTATGAGTTCAGAAACTTTCCACAATCATATGAGTTTAAGAATTTGTCCTAGTCAGACTTTTGGTGTCCATTCGCTGAGGGGTTCATAAACATTTCATATAATCATGAGTCACAAACATACCATAAGTATGAGTTTTAAGAACTCACACCTAACCTTATATTATCTACCTAAATTCTATCTAACTGGTATACACATGAGAAAAGAATCACCTTTTCAACATGTATATAGAAAAAAGAGCGACACAAACATTTCATAATCCCTACTTAATCCTAACTCCCTTCTCAATATGAATTTTTTAAAATTCGTATTAATAATCCTTTCCTGAATATGTACCAATTCATAATACAACTGACGCACATCAATCTTTACTGTAAACTTTTCAATCATTCGATTGATGTTATTCCCTGTTATAACTTTATCAGATCACGGGGTGATCTCGTCGTATGTATTATGATTCATTTCCATACTATGATCATTTTGTTTTACAATCTCCTATCCATGTACCTTTAGTCTTTTAGACTCTATCTATTTACCATTACTATTCACCTTTATTATTAGAGTTAGGGAACTCCGTGTCTTTATAACCCGTTGAGATTCGTCTTTGAATCTTACCGACACACTAACTCTATTTGAGTTAGACCTAATCCTAATCACTGCGGTTATTAGTCTAAGGTAACCCTACCTAAGGTTCATAACCTACAGCTTTGATACCAACTGTAGCATCCCTAAATCTGGGTCCCAAATCACCACGGATCTGGTATACTATTTCTATAACTATTGCAGAAGATATAAACATAAATTGTTTATACATTAAACTTTACACACTATCCCCAAGGTCGAGAACCTTCACCTATTGCCTGAATCAATATCCTATCTAACATAAAATATTATAATCATACAATACTGTTACAAATTTATCTGCTTATCTAATCCCAAAGCTGGACTTGTCTTTGACTTGTCTTGTATCCGACGTATTCGTCTTAATATGCAATGTTTATCATGATATAGCAAGGGTGAGCAACAAGTTTTCCCAGCAAGTTTAAGTTCAATAAATTAAGGATATATCATGATAGAAAGAATTGAACAATAAGTTGACTAAAATTATACAATATAATTGTGAACTAGCATGAACAAACTTTCCTAGCTGAACGAACATTGAACATGGACATATCAATTTTATCTGGACCGAATGGTAATGAAGGTGATTAGCCTTTCTTACCTGATGAATATATGCAATATGCACAGAGTACGATTCAACAATTCATAGACCTGGTAATCAGCAATGATTATCCATAAGTATATTTGAATAAACAACTCGAAGTTGAGTTAAGGATAAACTTACCTGTTCGGTTGATTACTCTTACGCGATCTATCTAGCTTTGTCTGAAAACCTAATATAAATAATACCAATCTCCAAATATTAGAATAATATCATCACAGTATAATACTATTATATATAATCATAGAATAACCTAAACACATAACACATAACCCTATCAGTCTATATAGCACATAAGACCTAGTATCAAGTCAAACTATTTCACTTTAAATTGAATCTGGTATAATTCTGACATCTCGACGTCCTAGTCGGACAATTCTCGAGCCTAATATTACTAAGACTCGGTCTAAACTTGTTCACAACTATCTTAGATAATTTATTATCAGTCAAAAATATTTTTCATAAGCTCGTAATAATTTTCTGATAATTATTACCATTTATCATAATTTTTCAAACATTAATATCGTATTTATATGATATAAATATCACAATATTCTATTATCATTAATATTTATTTATTATCAAATATTAATGAAATTCTCAACATAATATTATAATATATTTATAATATCACAAAGTATTTTTTAATACTTAAAATCATTTTAAATGATTTTAAACAATTAAATATATTATCTAATAATTGCCATTAATATTAAATATTAATGTTTTTCATATCAAAATATCAAAATTTATATTTTATAACTTCAAATATTTTTATAACACTTAATTCATTTTTATATAATTTTTAAATCATTAATTTATTTTTCCATAATTTATTTAATTCATTTATTAAATAAATTAATTAGCATTAATAATAAATTATTAATGAAATTCATCACAAAATACTAAAAGTCATCAAAAATAACTTCAAATATTTTCTAACACCATAATATATTTTTAAATGTTTTTTCATGTATTAAAATCATTTTTAAATAATTTATTTAATATTTTAATTAAATAAATTAAATACCATTATTATTCTAAAAATATTAAATATTTATGAAATATATACAAAATTATTAAAACTCATTTTTAGGCTTTAAAATAATTTTTAGGAATTTATTATATATTTTAATAATTAAAAACTAATTTTCTCTAATTATTTAATAAAAATATTAATTTTCAAAAATTAATTTTCGCTAAAGGGACCTATAGCAACAGAACTGTCGCTATAGGTGTTCTTGAGTGTTCATCAGCAAACCCAGATCTTCAAACTCAGTTTACAGGGTAGGTAGTTAGACAAGTTCTAGATCTATGATCTTAAGGATTCTGGGCTTCTTGGCCTTATGGCCATCCAACAACCTACCAGAGAGATTTAAGCCTCCAAAAAGTCTGACAAAGCTGTTCTTCATTTCTGGGTTTTCCAGAAAATGAAGAACAGATGATGGTGCTATATTTAGATCTTTATAGTTTGCATTTTGGGCTTGTTAAGTGTAATATGAAGGTTCAAATATGTAGTAGAGATGTCAGGGTACCATTATATAACATCATATCAACATAACAACATCACACGGGACAGATCAAGGCTGGTCAAACCTTGTCAGAAAAACGGCTCTTAAAGGTTTCTGGGTTTTCCAGAAATCTTCATAAGCAGTCGGTCATGTCTACTTTGACCTCTTTTAAATTTGATCTAGTGTAAGATCTGGGGGTTCTAGAGGCATGATTGGGTAGTCTTTATGTCATACTACAACATCAAAATAACAACTTGGACAAAATACTAAACACGTGCAAGATCAGAGCCTTCAAAAACATTGTCAGACGAAATATGGGTTTCTAGGTTACCAAGAAACTCAGTTTTCCTGATCGGTCAACGCACTTTGACCACTCATATCTTGAGTTCTAGACATGATCTTACCTTGATTTAAGTTCCAGATCATAGTACTCATGGCATAGAACAGATCCATAACATAAAACATGCATATCATCAAACACATAGAGATCTAGAAGCCCTGACATTTGCTTGTCAGACAACTTTTTAGGGTTCAAGAATAGTTTTTAAAAATGCTATTTCGTGCATCTAGATGTTATAGATCTGTGATCTAACAACCCAGATCACTAAATGACACCCTCTAACATAACTTTAAATAATAAACAACAACAAATAACATGGATCACATAGATTTCTAAGTTTAGGGTTTTTATATCTTATTCATGATTGATCATGATTTTGATCATCATGATCTGATCATGACTTGCTATGGATCATACTAGGGACTGAATAACTTAAGAATTTCGTGGGTCTAGAGAAAGAGAGTGTTGGCTGAGTGTAAGGATGCAAATGAGCTTTGTTTCTTGACTTTCTCTCTCTTTGATATATATATCTAATTAATACAATGTACAATGGCTGATAAAATGGCTGATATTTTAGATATATGCATATGTGTATATCTTAAGTTGGTCAACAACTCAATTATATGGCAAGATTTGCAAGCCACCTTTTAGAAAATATGACAAAAGGCCATTCTAGTCTTTTTGCATACAATTTTAATGACATAATTTGTAAAGCCCCCAAATTCAGGTACTTGAAACCCGAATTCAGTGCTTTACGATACCATTTCAATGAGCTAAAATAATACTAATAATAATAACAATAATATAAATATCAAACTTAATTTACAAATATCAGAGTCTAATCCCAAGTACGCAACCTTTACTATAATACATTACATGATAGATAATAAATACCATGGTCTAAATATTGTCTAACTATTATAAAAGATACCATTAAACTTATTCTGTTTGCTTTCCTTTTTCCATTGTTCTTGGCCGAACCTTCTGGTTGTTCACACTTAGCTGAGAATATTTAAATTAAGCAAGGATGAGCAGTTGAGTGCCCAGCAAGTAATAGCAATTATAAATATAAGTTGAAAGAAGTAAATGTTTTCTTTGTACGACACTTCTACAACGAATCAACAGTTGTGAAGTAAGCTAAACCATTAATAATAATATATTAATTCTCTATCAAATTTTTGAAATTACGTACTGACTATAACTGGAGATTAGTCGACAGACTATGAACATTGTTTTCTATTTTCGAAAAAGTTTAGCAGAACTTCATCCGCAAACCTTCATAACTTACGGGCGCGAGGGTGATCATCCCAATGTGTCATGTATTGATCAATACTACATACAAGAACGATATTATTGTTCATCTTTTCCTCCTTGGGCGCATAAAAGTTTTCCCATATTCGGGATGTCATTACTTAGTCGGGAATCCAAACCAAAGTAATTTGATTGGATATAATAAAGTTTTATCATGTTCAACGATATTTCTAAATTTGTGTCTAGCTGGGTCAAATAGCTTAGATGGCTTTTAATTAATATATACATATCAGAGATCGATAGGTGTGTATTAATATGTGACTAAATACAATGATTATCCAAGTGAGGACACATGTATAACCATATTTAGAAATTAACGAACATAATAAATATATATATTATACAATAATACTGTACTGATAAATAATGATCGGATACATAATCGATAACAATAGAGTTAATATTCTGGCACAATAATAATATAATTCTGAAGCTTTCTTACTTATATCCATTGCATAAAATAAATGCAAAGGTAGGATATTTGCCTGGTCTGCTGCTTACAATTACACAACTTAGATTTATCTTTTATATATCAACCTATCAATAATAAGATCATTCTATCGATTAGAATAACATATCATAACACATAATACTGCTATTTACAGTTAGCATATTACCTAATCGCATGGTCACATATGTTTAACAGTCATTGGATCACAAACAAACACGTATCTATTTTAGTTATCTAAGTCCAACTCAATTTCAGAAACATGTCGGTGTACTGACGACTTTATCGGTAATTATCGAGTCTAAGACTCTATCTTGTATCCTTAATATTATTTTGGATAATTTAAATATCAGTCATATTATTTTTCATAGCCTTATAATAATTTTTAAATAATTATTATAATTTATCATGATTTTTTTCAAACACCGGAATCATTATAAAATAATTTAAATATCAAATAATACTATTATCATTAATATTTAATTAATTTTAAACTATTAATGAAACCATTGCTAAAATATTAAAGTTATTTATAATAACTTATAATATTTTAAAGTATTAATATTACACTTAAATGATTTTTAAAACATTTAAAACCATTTTTAAATAATTACCATTAATATTTAAATATTAATGCATTACTTATCAAAATATTAAAAGTTATTAATTATAACTTAAAATATTTTTAAACCATTTTCTCATTTTAAATGATTTTCAAATCAATAAAATCATTTTTCCATCATCTAATATCATTAATATTAATTTATTAATGAGAATTCTCCAAAAATATTGAAAATTATATTTTATAATTCAAAATATTTTTAAATACCTTATTCTTATTTAAAATGATTTTTTATAATATTAAATCATTTTTAACGCATTTATTTAATATATTAATTAAATAAATCTAATATCATTAATTTAAATTATTAATGAAAATTCTCTATAAATATTAAAAGTTATATTTTATAACTCAAAATATTTTTAAACATTTTATTCTTATTTAAAATGATTTTATAATATTAAAATTATTTTTCTCTAATTTATTTAATACACTAATTAAATAAATTAAATATCCTTAATATTCAAATAATTATAAATATTAATAAAAAATATAACAAATTCTCAAAAATTATTTTTCATAATTTAAAATAATTTTTAAAACCATTTTTGGTAATTTTTAGAATTTATTTTATATATTTAATTATTTTTCAGAAATTAAGAAAATAAAATAAATAAAACTGTCGCTATAGGCTATAGCGACAGTAACCGTCACTGTTGGTGTTCTTGGCATCAAGAACACTGACAACTTAGTTATCAACATGCCTTGTTTGACCACTTGCAATTCGTAGATTAAACATGTTCTGGGCTAACTTAGGCTTTGATCGTGTAGTGGAAATGTAACACTACAATATCCAACCAACATCTTGGTCACACAAGAAACAAACAAATAGATCTCAGCTTCTAAAGTCACTATCAGACGTCACCTGGGTTTTTCAAAAACCCAGGCAGTTCGAGTGGCCATCTTGTAGCTCGATTTAATCTAGGTTCCAGTCATTCTTCATGTGATATAATGGTTTAAATATGTACTCCTTATGTCAAGGAACATTACTAAAACAAGATATCAACCTAACAACAACAAATTCACAATATATGACTCGGCCAAATCTTGTCAGAAATTTGTCTATCAAATTTCTAGGTTTTTCGAGAAACGCAAAATTAGTGCGAGTGGCCTACTTTAACGACCTGCTACGTTCGATCTGTTGATGTTTTAAGTAATCTAACGGTATGTATCTACAGTCCAGATAACAGGCTACACATTGATTACAACAAAAACAACAAACAACATAACACCTGACAGATCTCGGCTTTGAAAAATGTTGTCAGACACTGTTTCATGATTTCAGGGTTGCCCATAAATCACCCGGTCATGGTCGGTCAACCGACTTTGACCTTAAATAACTTGCAATCTGGACATGGAATGACTGTGATTCCACTTCCAGATTACAGACCACATCACAAAATAACGATCTAAAACATAAAACAACAAGAATCACAAACAGACACGAATCTATGGCTCCTGACATTAGCTTGTCAGACCACAAACCATGTTCTTGAGCAGTTCTAAAAAAATTTACTTTTAAAGCACTTAGATGCTATAGATCTGTGATAGATCATCATTGATCATAATAAAACATCCCATAACACAATTCTAAACACATAAACACCAATTTTTTCTAAGCATACAAGATCAAAATAGATTTTTGAGTTTATACCTTCTAGTCAAATCTTTGATCTTGATCTTCCTAACTGATCTTAGGTGATCTAGGGGCTATATTTGGGACTGAGATACTTATTAATTTCGGAGGGTTAGAGAGAGGAAGAGTTGGTGAGAGCTTTAGAGAGCAAAATGAGTAAATGAGTACACTTTCTCTCTCTCAATCTTTTATAATACTTAGATGCATTGAAAATCTGATATAGCTGTCAATTAAGCTTATTTGCAAATCCTGCCAAATTTGTAGTTGTTGACCAAGTAATATTGACAATGTGACATAAAATATCAGCAATTCAGCCTCTTAATTGACAGCTATATCAGATCTTCAATGCATCTAAGTATTCACTACTACAAAATAGTAAATAAACAACACTTAAAAGATAATATTTTTATAAAAAAAGTTGTAATATTTTTTTTATAATATTTTTTAACAAAATATTGTAGATACATGTAAAAAAACGTTATATATTTATTTGCATAAATTTTAATTTTAAATAGATAACACTTTTATAAAAAACACGGAGCCTCTTTTCAAAAATCCTCTCCTTTAAAAAACACGGAGGATGGGAGTCGGTTAAGAAAAAAAAATTGCGTTCCTTTGTTCCCTTCCCCTTTTCAAAATCCTCAAACCCTAACTCCACCATTTTACTCGTTCGCTTGACTGCCTTAAGCTTAAAGACGACTTACAGAATATCTCATCAGTCCACGGCGGGTTGGGGAGAAGAAGACGACTGGGAGCTCATCAACGGTGGTCCTCATCGCTCTTCACACTCTATCACCACCACTACCAGCTCCCGCTTCACCGCCGCCGCCGTCGTCGTATCCCTGCTTCCATCTCGCTTCAAATTACTGATTTCATTGGCGATTTTGTACGGCCTCATGTCCTTTGTTGTTTACTCCGTCCTCCACATGAAGTTTATCAAACCCCTCGGCATCGACGCTCCTCTGGATTTCAGAATAAGCTCGAAATCGATGACGACCAGAAACTGTGAGTTTTTTTTATGAACTCTGTTTACTTTGATTCCTGCTCTAATGGTCTCGTTACACTTTATTTTCGTTCTTTAAGCTCCCTGATACTTCTTATTTCTCCACGATTTTTCTGATTTAGGGTTTATTTAGTTCAATATCTACTAAATACTGTTATACTCTGTTCGTTTTAGCTGATACTGGCAAAAATGTATACAGATAATTTGTGGTTATTGTTCTAGATATTGAACTTTTTTTAATGTAGGATTATTATCATTGATTCTTTTGTTTCAGATTCTAGTTGAGCATTTTGGTTTCAGATTTATATGCTTACTTTCTGACTTGGTGTGTGTCTTAGACTCTTTTGATCTGTTAGGCCATGCCTGATTCGTTCGTTGGTTTCGTACACTGACTCTAGATATTATATATAAGAAAATAGTTAACTATTAACTCACATAGGTGCTATTTTCAATGTTTAATTTCCATTAGACAGATTTTCATTTCAACCTTAGGCTCAGTTTATGATATTGAAGCAAGTAGTGGTATAATGATTCAATGTTAGAAAAGCAAAGGGCATTGCGCCACTGAGCATCAAGGTATCCTTGATGACAATGGGAGGAAGGTCCTTTTCCTGACTTGAGCACATCTCCTTCTTAGAACTATTATGTCATACTACTATAGTATTTGTGCTTATATATACTGCTGAACATATATGTTATGAAGTGGGAAACGCAAAGTTAAATGATTTTCTTTACTCCAGACCTGGTATCATAGGTAAACTTGAATTAAACATGTACCCCATGCATGCACAATAGTTCAAACTAAGTCTTCTCTCATATTTATTGGCATTACCTGATCTGACTTATACATATCTTATTTAACAATTAATACCATTGTTAATGCGAATTTCATACATTTTTTAAAATGTCCTTGGTGAACGCTGCAGCCTTGGTCACGACATTCAATCTTGAAATTGGAATTACTGGTGCCATTTTGACAAAACTAGATGGGGATTCAAGAGGCGGAGCAGCTTTAAGTGGTAAAGAGGTCAACTTTGTCATTACATTGCTACTTAATATAGATGTTAATTAATAAACTCCTCGCTAGTTAATGAAATTACATTAACTATGTTCTTGAGCTTTGTACTTGTGATAATGCTTGTGCAAGAAATTCAGTTTTCTTTTAGACTTGATTCTTTTTTCTTTGGTGCAATAGACAGGACTTGAATTATTATTGTTGCATTTTGATGGCTCTTCTTATAAGAATACCAGTGATATTGGAACCAGTTAGTCTGCAGTGATGTGAGGGTGAAGCTGGTACAAAAGTAGCTTCTAGCAATAATTGTGGTGGGGCTACCTTTTAAATTCCAAATTAGCTTACCCATAGTCAAGCCATCTTTCACAACTGGGGATGACTCAGTTCTCCAAATATTAATGTGCGCGCTTATGACTTTTTAGTTATAACATTGCAAGATAATAGGTTCAGTTTTAATTTTTAAACTATGTGATTTTGCAAGGCTGAATGCATCTGAACTCTTACTATATGTTTGACACGTATAATATGAATGAATCACAACATCAGTTGTTTTTGTTTTTGCGCATTGTTTTTGCAATAGCTGCTATGCCATTAGACTCTTTCTACTCATGAAGAGAAGTCACTTCCTATTAGCTGCTAACAAATGGCTATGACAGGTATCTGGAAAGCCAATCAAGCTAGTAGGACGCGGAGAACGCATGGAGGACCTTGAGCCTTTCTATCCAGATCGTATGGCAGGGCGCATCTTGGGAATGGGAGATGTTCTATCATTCGTGGAGAAGGCACAAGAAGTTGTGAGTGTAATCATTACCTATCATTTTCCCTAAAGCATCATGTTTTGACTACTTGTAATAGGTTTTTGGGTAGATGCGTCAAGAAGACGCTGAAGAATTGCAGAAGATCATGAGTGCAAAGTTTGACTTTAATGATTTCCTAAAGCAAACTCGTGCAGTTGCACGCATGGGTTCCATGTCACGTGTTATTGGAATGATTCCTGGAATGGGGAAGGTATATAAACTGGTTTTGCACTAATTAAAATTATTCATCAATTGCTTATGAAAAGTTGTCTACTCTTCCTTTCCCAGTACTTGTTCACAAATAAATATACATGTTTTTCTTTTATATGCTTACCCGAGACAAGATAACGGCTAAGATGACACCTGTGTTCTTTTTCTTTTTCTAATGCTTAATTGTGATGGGAAATCATTCATTTACCCTTTATTCTCTTTGTATCCAAGTAGATAACTCCTGCTCAAGTTCGAGAGGCAGAGAAGAGCTTAAAGATAATGGAGGGAATGATTGAAGCAATGACTCCAGGTGTTTCTTTCCTTAGCAAAGATAATAAATACTCCGTCCTTTCCATTATGTAGGTCGTTTAAGACATAATCTCACATATTAAGAAACCTCATTAATAGAAATGCTAGGTAATTAATTTTGCTGTAAAATTTCATTTTTACCCCTTAGTACTCCTCTCTCTCTCTCTCTCTCTCAATTACTCGTGATCTGATCTGTTTAATTTTGTGAGCCCAACATGCAACTTTTCATTTTAGGAAAACCTTATAAATCTAAGATTTATAAATCTAGTTGATCTAGATTTATAAATGTATACAGATAATTTCTAATAATGCAATCTAAGTCGTGTTCTAAAACTAAATTTGTGATGTCTTTTTTTCCTCGGAAGTTGTACAGCTGATGTATTGTATTGACAGAGTCAGTAAGAAATTCTAGGAAAAGCTTAAGTGGTTATCTTGCTTGTTTTTAAAATTTTGGTGCCCATATTTTTCCCATGAAAATATAGCAAAAATTGCACCAGAAACATATCTCGTCCTTCACAACAATAATTTTGGTGACCTTTATTGACATGCTTCTTTGGCTCTCAAATGTACTGGACTGGAAATTGGGTCAAATTGCTCTGCATGGTTTGTGATATTTTTCCAGGAACAAGGCTAAGATGGGTTTATCAGTAATCCATATGAGACTTCTATTTGATGTACTCTTTTCTATGACAATTAATATCTTCTATTCTCTCCTTGACATTTTGTTATTGACCATGCAGGTATTGTTCTTTGCCTTGTATTTAACATCATTGCTGTGATTGTTTGTTGGATTAAGGGCGGTGGTAAGTGTTCGTTTTGCAATTTTCTTTTCCTTTTTATTTAATTAAAGAGATAGCAGGTGACTGAGCTTTAGTATAGAGATGATGATATGGTTGACTATATGCAGGTGTCAAAATTTTCTTTCTTTCAACTATCTATGCTCTACTTGGATGCCCACTTTCATATGTTCTGTGGTATAAACCACTATATCGGGCAATGAGGTATTATCATCCTTTTTTCTCTTGGATCTTTTGTGCATCAGTAGAAATATGAAATGCATGGTTGGAGCCTTGGGTTATTTACCATCCTCCTATGTTCATGACGCCTGGGTGAAACCTATTTAAATGCTGCAGTCAAGGATCTCAATCGTGGTTATGTTGCATCCAACTCCAAGGATGACCCTGCCAAGGGAGCTGTCAACTTCACATCTCAGGTCATCATCATGAACCACCCTGGACAGATTGGAAATGGATATGCCTCAGTTCTTGATTGCCACACCTCTCACATTGCTGTCAAGTTTGCTGAGCTCTTGACCAAGATCGACAGTTTAGGTAGTAGTGCACCACAGCTTAGGTAGTGCTCCACAACTTAATTTTATGGATAATTTGGTATATTTTGTGGATGTAGTAATTTGAAACTGTAAACAAATGATATTATTAGGATGTATCTTGAATGGTTGATACATTTTGGCATTAAATTTAAATGAGAATTTAGACCTTTTAGCTATATATCATGTTATTAGCATATTGTAAGTGCATTGGTAATATAGGTGAATTACAACTTTTTTTTTTCTTTATCTGTAACATTTTAAAAATGTTGTATAAATTGGTTAAAAACGTTGTCTGATATATTAAACTACAACATTTTTATCCAGAAAACGTTGTGGAATCATACCTTTTACAACTTTTTTAAGTATGTGTTAATTTATGGAAAACAAATTTACAACGTTTTTTTCTTAAAAAAGTTGTGTAATGTGCTTAACTACAACGTTTTAAAAACGTTGTGTAAGGGTGTCAAATAGATGACACCCTTAACCACGACGTTTTTCTGACTGAAACCACAACGTTTTTTTCGCGTTATCTATTTATTGTTTTGTAGTAGTGATTATAAAAGATTGAGAGAGAGAAAGTGTACTCATTTGCTCATTTTGCTCTCTAAAGCTCTCAACAACTCTTCCTCTCTCTAACCCTCCAAAATTAACAAGTATCTCAGTCCCAAATACAGCACCTAGATCACCCAAGATCAGTTAGGAAGATAAAGATCAAAGATTTGACTAGAAGGTATAAAGTCAAAAATTTATTTTGATCTTGTATGCTTAGAAAAAATTGGTGTTTATGTGTTTAGAATTGTGTTATGGGATGTTTTATTATGATCTATGATGATCTATCACAGATCTATAGCATCTAAGTTCTTTAAAAGTAAAATTTTTTAAAACTGCTCAAGAACATGGTTTGTGGTCTGACAAGCTAATGTCAGGAGCCACAGATTCGTGTCTGTTTGTGATTCTTGTTGTTTTATGTTTTGGATCGGTATTTTGTTATGTGGTCTGTAATCTGAAAGTGGAATCTCAGCCATTCTATGTCTAGATTGCAAGTTATTTAAGGTCAAAGTCGGTTAACCGACCATGACCGGGTGATTTCTGGGCAACCCAGAAATCATGAACTAGTGTCTGACAACATTTTTCAAAGCCGAGATATGTCAGGTGTTATGTTGTTTGTTGTTTTTGTTGTAATCAATGTGTAGCCTGTTATCTGGACTATAGATGCATGCCGTTAGATTACTTAAAACATAAACAGATTGAACGTAGCAGGTGGTCAAAGTAGGCCACTCGCACTAATTTTGCGTTTCTGGAAAAACCCAGAAACTTGATAGACAAATTTCTGACAAGGTTTGACTGAGTCATATATTGTGAATCTGTTGTTGTTGGGTTGATATCATGTTTTAGTAATGTTCCTTGACATAAGGAGTACATATTTAAACCATTATATCACATGAAGAATGATTGGAACCTAGATTAAATCGAGCTACAAGATGACCACTCGAACTGCCTGGGTTTCTAGAAAACCCAGGTGACGTATGATAGTGACTTTAGAAGCTTAGATCTATTTGTTTGTTTGTTGTGTGACCAAGATGTTGGTTGGATATTGTAGTGTTACATTTCCACTACACGATCAAAGCCTAAGTTAGCCCAGAACATGTTTAATCTACGAATTGCAAGTGGTCAAACAAGGTATGTTGATAACTGAGTTGTCAGTGTTCTTGATGCCAAGAACACCAATAGCGACGGATACTGTCGCTATAGCCTATAGCGACAGTTTTATTTATTTTATTTTCCTAATTTCCAAAAAATGATTAAAAATAGAAAATAAATTCTAAAAATTACCAAAAATGGTTTTAAAAATTATTTTAAATTATGAATTTTTTTTTGAGAATTTGTTATATTTTTTATTAATATTTTTACTTTTTTGAATATTAATGATATTTAATTTATTTAATTAGTGTATTAAATAAATTAGAGAAAATAATTTTAATATTATAAAAATCATTTTAAATAAAAGAAAATGTTTAAAATATTTTGTGTTATAAAATATAACTTTTAATATTTTTAGAGAATTTTCGTTAATAATTTAATATTAATGATATTAGATTTTTTAATTAATATATTAAATAAATGCGTTAAAAATGATTTTAATATTATAAAAATTATTTTAAATAAGAATAAGGTATTTAAAATATTTTGAATTATAAAATATATTTTCAATATTTTGGAGAATTCTCATTAATAAATTAATATCAATGATATTAGATTTATTTAATTATTAAATTAAATAAATGATGGGAAAATGGTTTTATTGATTTAAAAATCATTTAAAAATGAGAAAATAGTTTAAAAATATCTTAAGTTATAATTAATAACTTTTAATATTTTGATAAGTAATGCATTAATATTTAAATTTTAATGGTAATTATTTAAAATGGTTTTAAATATTTTAAAAATCATTTAAGGGTAATATTAATACTTTAAAATATTCTAAGTTATTATAAATAACTTTAATATTTTGGCAATGGTTTCATTAATAGTTTAAAATTAATTAAATATTAATGATAATAGTATTATTTGATATTTAAATCATTTTACAATGATTTCGGTGTTTGAAAAAAATCATGATAAATTATAATAATTATTTAAAAATTATTATAAGGCTATGAAAAATAATATGACTGATATTTAAATTATCCAAAATAATATTACGGATATAGGATAGAGTCTTAGACTCGATTATTACCGATTAAGTCGTCGGTACACCGACATGTTTCAGAAATTGACCTGGACTTAGATAACTAAAATAGATACGTGTTTATTTGTGATCCAATGACTGTTAAACATATGTGACAATGTGATTAGGTAATGTGATGACTACAAATAGCAGTACTATGTGTTATGATATGTTATTGTAATCGATAAAATGATCTTATTATTGATTGGTTGATATATAAAAGATAAAACTAAGTTGCGTAATTGTAAGCAGCAGACCAGGCAAGTATCCTACCTTTGCATTTACTTTATGCAATGGATATAAGTAAGAAAGTTTCAGAATTATATTATTATTGTGCGAGAATATTAACTCTATTGTTATCGATTATGTATCCGATCATTATTTATCAGTACAGTATTATTGTATAATATAGATATTAATTTTGTTCGTTAATTTCTAAATATGGTTATACAAGTGTCCTCATTTGGATAATCATTGTATTTAATCACATGTTAATACACACCTATTGGTCTCTGATATGTATATATTAATTAAAAGCCGTCTAAGCTATTTGACCCAGCTAGATACAGATTTAGAAATTTCGTTGAACATGATAAAACTTTATTATATCCAATCAAATTGCTTTGGTTTGGATTCCCGACTAAGTATGAACATCCCGAATAAGGGAAAACTTTTATGCGCCCAAGGCGGAAAAGATGAACGATAATATCGTTCTTGCATGTAGTATTGATCAATACAGGGCACATTGGGATGATCACCCTCGTGCCCGTAAGTTATGACGGTTTGCGGATGAAGTTCTGCTAAACCTTTTCAAAAATAGAAAACAATGTTCATAGTCTGTCGACTAATTTCCAGTTATAGTCAGTACGTAATTTCAAAAATTTGATATAGAATTAATATATTGTTATTAATGGTCCAGCTTACTTCACAACTGTTGATTCGTTGTAGAAGTGTCGTACAAAGAAAACATTTACTTCTTTCAGCTTATATTTATAATTTTTATTACTTGTTGGGCACTCAAATGCTCATCCTTGCTTAATTTAAATGTTTTCAGCTAAGTGTGAACAACCAGAAGGTTCGGCCAAGAACAATGGAAAAAGGAAAGCAAACAGAATAAGTTTAATGGTATCTTTTGTAATAGTTAGGCAATATTTAGACCATGATATTTATTATCTATCATGTAATGTATTGTAGTAAAGGTTGCGTACTTGGGATTAGACTCTGATATATGTAAATTAAGTTTGATATTTATATTATTGTTATTATTATTAGTATTATTTCCGCTCATAGAAATGGTATCGTAAAGCACTGAATTCGGGTTTCAAGTACTTGAATTTGGGGGCGTTACATAATTCACATTTTATCCAACCTTTAGGGTTTAACCCTTAGGGCTTAAACCTAAGGTTTTAAAAATTAAAATTTTAAGTATTTCTAATTAGGTTTTCAAAATAAAAAATTAATATTTCTAAATTATAATTAGGATTTTCTAATTATATTAAGATTTCTTAATCATAATTCAAGCTTGCTAATTAGGATTAATGTTTCCTAATTAAAATTGCAAATTTAGCGATTAGGTCCCATAATTGTACATTAGGGTTTCAAAATTTGAAATTAGGGTTTCAAACTTTAAAATTAGGGTTTTCTAATTTAGCAATTAGGGCTATCCCTAATAAACACTTGAACATTTATCCTTTATGTTCCCAAATTAGGGTTTTAAGATTCCTACTTAGGGTTTTGGATTCCCGGTACTAAAATTAGGGTTTCTAAAATCGGTATTAGGATTTTTATCTTATCGATATGGTTTTCTAATTGAACATCGATGTTCTTAATATAATATTAAGGTTTAGACACTGATATAATTTGTCTGGTCAACCCTTGACCCTTAACCACAAATTGTACACATATATGATCATATACACCGAACATATACAGTTATACCTTTAATACTGCAAGCCTTCGCCAATTTTTTTTTAAAAATCACAAAATTCCTTCCCAAAAATGTCAAATCCATTTACTTATTTTCTGTCTAGGTTTATTATTCAACCTTTAATCCATCATTTAAGATTTAAATAATTTTCTAAATTGTCGGGTTGTTACAAGAGATATTATTTTTGTTCAATATTCGTATGAAATAATATTTTCTTCCATACTCTGTAGTATGTAAGTAATATTATTTTGTTTCGTATTCATAATTCTACACTCATTTTGTTAAAGTATTTCTTCTATACTCCTTGAAATTAGTAGACTATCCTTGAAATTTGCGCTTTATCTAGTATCGTTTCACAAGGATATTTTTCTAAACATTCTTGTTAAATTTTAAGCTTTTCATGCTGAATACTATTCACAAAGTACTATTCATGGGATACTATTCACAAAGTACTATTCATGGGGTACTATTCACAAAGTACTATTTTCAAAGTACTATTCACGGGGTACTATTCACTCGGGTACTACTCACCCGGGGTACTATTCATGACAAAAATTGATTTCTTTTCTGTCCAAATTATTTTTGATACAATATTATTCTTGAATTTTACTCCACAAAGCAGTATCATATTGACAATTTGGACATTATTGAATTCTGGATAAATTAAATTATAAATCTTTAAAAATTTATCATTTGCTTCTTTTAATTGAATTCTTATATCATTGCCATCATCCTCATGCTTATATTGTGATGAAAGTCATCTTTGGCCCGTAGTGCATAGATGGACTATTGATTGGAATGATTATGACCAGGGATTATTCGGTATAATCTTGACCTGTAATGTTACAAATGATGTGATAAAATTCCTCATTGGCCTATAGTGCATTGATGGACAGTTGTTGGCATGATCATGACCATTGGTGATTACACGAATATCTTTGGCCCGTAGTGCATGGATAATTCGTGGACGTGATACTAATGAATATCTTTGGCTTGTAGTGCATGGATAATTCAGTGATGTGGATTATTTATTGAGTTGAGTCTCAGCGATAAAATTGATAATAAACTTTTTAAATCATAGAGGATAGTTGATATCATGCTCTATTTGACTCTTCTAATGGATTGCTTGTTCCGCTGCAGTTAAACTTATTGTGTATTAGTTTAACATTGTTGAAGGCTAACGATAATTTATTCTGCATTATCTTATTCATAATATTTCTTACTAGGCTAGTTGAGCTCACCCTTTTGCTTTCATTGTTCTCTTCAGGAAATGAGAACGTAGTCGGGACTAGTCAGGGAACAGAGTGATGGTCCGAGATGGTGGCTATAGTAGTCCTCACTATTCTATGAAATAGTGTGATAATAATTGTAATAAGGACTCCATTTGAGTTTGGATATTGTCTAGCAGACAATATTCATGTAAAAACTCTCAGTTACGTTTTTTTCGTATTGTATAAAAGAAGTTTGTATTTAAATTATGTACCATGTATTTGGCGACTCAGAATGAGTGATGTATACCTATTTTGGGGGCATCACATTTATACTCTACGATCAGTCACTCTACGTTTGCTTAATGAAGGATGTTACTCTACGTTCGTGGGTCAACTTGTGGATTTAGAGATTGGTTCCGATCTGAGGTGATGGAGCATAAGAGTCCAACTCGTGATAGGATTTAGAGTTGGAGTTACAAACTGATATGGAAGCTGCAGCTGGTTATGGAAGTAGTCTGCTATTGAAACTAAGTTCAAACTTGAAAAGGAAACTAAATTTATCTGTAGTGATTTAGAATTTGAAATGGAAACAAATTCTTCTAGGGTTTTAGAGGATTTTATCTATAAATACCTTCACTTATATTCATAGAACAATCATCGATTATCGACAACTATAGACATTTATATATAGAGTTAATCAGTATTTTAGTTATGTTAGTCTAGGTTTTCTTATTCAATTCTAGGTGCTATTGAACCTTATGTACAACTGATGGTTTAATTTAGTTAACATTATTTATTCCTTCTTATATGATATTTATTGTTGATAATCTATTTTAACTATTTAAATATTTTTTGGTTTGACTGATTTAATTTTTGTCAAATTAGATTGATCAACTAATATCATTAGTACCATCTGCTAGATTAAGGAATAATATTAAAACATCAAAATTATTCCTAATCATAGGTAGTATTTAGTAATACATGATTATGGTCAAGCTTTTGAGTATTACTATGGTTATCAGAAGGCAAGTTCAATAATTTGTGATTGTGTGATTGTTGCTTGGAATAATCTAACCTACTAATTCTTAATGTTGTTGTTATATTAAATCTATACCGATAGCTCTGGGTTGTATGATAGTTAGGGTCTAATGGGGTGATTGTTTAATTAGATTTAAAATCTAAGGTGAGTTTCTGAAAGTAGTATGCCCTCAAGCCAATCACATTGGATGTGATAAGCATTTACTTTGTAATCTTGTTCATTTATTAGTAAAAGAATTTATTTATTTAAAGGCATTATTTATCCATGTTTAATTAGTTGAATTAAATAAATGAGATGAACCCATAGTCTTGTAGCAATGCTTTTAGAATCATGATGATGATCATGCTAATGAGATCTAAATTCAAGATAGCTCAAAAAATTAAAATGTTCCTAATTGTTGGGTTACTGATTTTGGATAGATTAGTACATACTATGCTTGCTCTGTTAAAAATGATTATTGATCACATAATCATTTGTGTGGAGACACTAAAGCAAGTATATAGGTGCTTATTGGAGAATAAGTTCACTAAACGTGACTTGATCAAAGGAGCCCTAATGGATTTTTACTTGCATATATATCAATAGGAGTTCTTATAATGATAGTAATACAAGTGATCCTTTGACTTCAAATCGTCATAGTACCATGTGTATTCTGAGTTATACTTTGTCATATTCCTTAATACGTCATAGTATGTCATAGGGTATATTCGGGTATAATAAAGTGTACATGAAAGTAGGTTAATGATCAACAAAGGATCTACCACTTCTAGTGAAGGGAGAGAATGTCATATGTGATTGAATAAGTGACAACTCGGAAATCCCTGACCAGGGTGAATGGAAATTAGAAATGAGTTTCTAATTTACATTAACTCGAGTTATGCATTTTTAAATCGAAATACATATGATCAAATAAATAAACTTGAGTAATTTCATGTTTATATTTGATTGGGACATTGTGTGGTAGAATCATTAAATTGTGCAACAACTATTCATCGAATAGGTTCTTTGTGTAATGCCCCCATATCTATACTCCCACGGTATTCGATATGGTGCTTACTACTAATCAATTAATATAACGTATTAAAATCTATACACCCATGGTATCCGATTCTATGCTTATATCTAACTGAACGACTATACACTTATTACAAGATACAATTCCCATATATCTGAGGTTCACAGTATCCCATAACAGATAATAATTCCCTGGAGAACTGTTGTTGTGTTTGGATACCCTCACTTGGATGTATAGACTGTATCTATGAATAGTACCTATGTAAGACCCCGAATTTTATGAAATAAAATTATTCAATTTTCCTATTTAGTAAATGGTTAAATTGATAAAAAGTTTAAAGTTAAGAGTGATATATGTAAAATTTTCAAAATATGCAAGTGGTTATAAAATACTCATTTCTGTTGGGGAATATTCGTTTGGTCGTGGAATATTCTTGTTGTCAGGGGAATATTAAATGATCTAGCGCAATCATTTGTGGGCCCCATAACAGAATAACTGTCGGATGAAAAAAATGACAAGTTTGAGTTTTTATAAGTAACGACGTAGTTGTTACCGTTAACACTGTTGGAATACCTGGTGGTTAAAATACAGTAATACGCATGGTTGCACAGTAGCACATGGTATTACATAGTATTTTTAGAATTATTGATCCTTACGTAAGAAGGCACTACTCAATAATTGTTACAGTAATTACTGTTCAATATTTTATTTTATTGATTCAATAATTGCTGCATTGATATTTTATATTATTGTTGCTGCAATAATTATCACTGCACAATATTTCTCATTATCAGATCAATAATTCATATTATTTGAATAATATTATTAGATAGCATTATTGACAATGTCTAGAAAGTTCTGTCAATGAGAGGTTTGGTCACCTAATTGCGCGCTAGTAAGGAGAAATCCTTATTGGAAAGCCCCCTCTTTCCTGGGAACTGTCTGGTTGTCATTATTGTGATTCTGTAATATTATTTGTGAATAATTAATTATTGAAAAGGAAATATTTATTTGATGCAGATATAAATGATAGATTTATTTATGTGGTTATAAATGAAGGAATTAATGTTGAGGTGTTTTATCAGTATTTTGTCGGAAAGGAGGTATTAAAAATCAAACCAGTGTTCTTGTGATATATTGCGTGAGTTATAATTTTAAATCCGACCGTTGGATCGTTGTGATTTTTGGATATGTTATACATATATAAGTTGAGTATATGTCCACAAATTTTGAACGGTTAAAAAATGAACGTATGATTTGTTATGAATTTTAAGAGGTGACTGATTCGGAAATTAGGTTTATAAATGATTTTGGTAGAAAATTCTAGAATTGAGTGGGCCCCACCTATGGTTGGTGAAGAAATGTGCTAAAATTCTAATTCAAATGTGGTGGGTGGCAATAGTAGCAGGTAAAGCCATCAAGTGGCGTGGTAAAGCCCGCTTAAGGTAAGTCTTAACATTTTTTCTATAAATAGAGGCTAAGTTAGAATTGAAAATCACACCGAAACATAAGCTTTTCTCTTTCTCTCTCTATATTATCAAGCATATTTTATGAGTATTTAGATACTTTGAGAGTTGCTATTCAGGTCTGAGGTTCCTTGACGCTTACATTAGGTCCGGAAATCACCGCTCTTTTGAGGTAAAGGGATTTTAAGGGTTATTATGTTTTTCGGTTTCATATTTTTTCGATCCTCAAAAAATTGGAAAAATTTGAAATGATAATTTGATGAGTTTTCTTGATTGTGTCCAAAATGGTGATTTTGGATGTATATAGATTAAGAGTTATGAATTTTATGAGAAAAACTATTTTAAAAGTAAACTCTTATAACTCCTTGTGGTTAACTCCAAAATTGGTGAAATTTTATTGGGAGTACATCTATATAACATCAATATATTCTGTAAATTTGAATTTTTGGACAAAAGTACAATTTATGATAAATGTATAAATATTTAAGCGATTTTGGCCGTATGAAAAATAGTAAATGAATTTTAAAAATTCCGAGAAAAATATATGTTCAATATGGGACTATATTATGCTAAATCCCAGAAAAAAAATATTTTTGGAACTGATTAGGTATTTTTAACGAAAATGGACTAGTTATGAGTAAATGAATTAAATATGTTATGTGAAGTAACAAAATTGAAAAATAGGATTTTATGGTTTGAGAATCCTATATGTGGTATATGCAGATTTGTGATGAGGGTTTTGGTTATTGGTGATGAAATTTTATGAGTTTGGCATTTTAGGATGATTAAATGCATTAATTAGTAAAGTGTAAACAATTAATTAAAATAAATTATTTATAAGTTTAAGAAATGATTAAAATATTGTGATAATATTAATAATATTAGATTATGAGATTATTGAGTGATTTATAATATTTGGATTAAGGTGTTATGAAACCATTGATTTATGAATCTTACTCTTGAAATTAAATACAGTTGTTGATCATATTATTTTTGTTATCATATATAATATTTTTATAATCCCGGTGAAGAAATTTCTCTTTGACTTAAGTGTAAAGATGGGTAGATTATTGGTATGATCGTGACTATGGGTTCTCTTTGGCCAGTAGTGCAAAGATGAATTGTTAACTGGTATGATCATGACCATTGAATTTATAATTGAATATTTTTAGCTTAAGAGCAAAGGTGAATTGATTAACATGGTTATAATTATTGTTTATATAAATTCTGAAATGATTATATATTTCTTTGAGATATGAATATCTTTGGCCTGTAGTGCAAAGATGAATTGTTGATGAATATCTTTGGCGTGTAGTACAAAGATGACCTGTTGTTGAATATCTTTGGCCCGCAGTACAAAGATGAACTGTTGTTGAATATCTTTGGCATGTAGTGCAAAGATGAGCTGTTAATGAATATCTTTGGCCAGTAGTGCAAAGATGAATTATTGACTGGTATGATCATGACCATTGAATTTATAATTGAATATTTTTAGCTTAAGTACAATTGTGAATTGATCAACATGGTTATAATTATTGTTTATATAAATTATGAAATGATTATATATTTCTTTGAGATATGAATATCTTTAGCCTGTAGTGTAAAGATGAATTGTTGATGAACATCTTTGGCCCGTAGTGCAAAGATGACCTGTTGTTGAATATCTTTGGCCCGTAGTGCAAAGATGACCTGTTGTTGAATATCTTTGGCATGTAGTGCAAAGATGAACTGTTAATAAATATCTTTGGCCCGTAGTGCAAAGATGAACTTATTAGTATGATTATGAACAAGAACTGTGATTTGGTATAACCACGATCTTTGATGTTTCAAGTAAAGACATGTGATGGAAAATATCTTCGTCTTGGATGAGAAGAGAAAATTAGAACTACAATTATGATTATGAGTTATTCACACGACCGTGAGCAGGGATCATTGATTAATCTTACTGGGGTTAAAGCATTGTTGGTGGACTTTTAACATGGAGAAGATAATAGACTTTATGGTCTATTTAACTCTTCTAATGAATTGTTCTTTCCACTGCAGTTGTTGATCTAAAACTTGTTGTCGATTATATTCTATCAGATTTTTTCCTGTTGAAGACTAAGGATAATTTGTTGTATATTATCTTAGTCATAATATTTTTTACTAGGCTAGTTGAGCTCACCCTTTTCCTTTTTGTCCATTTTTCTTCTCAGGAAGTGAGAACATAGCAGGAACCAGTCGGGGTATTGAGTGATGGGCCTAGACAGTTGTTTTAGCAGTCCTCACTATTTTTGTAAAATAGTACATCAATAATTGTAATGAGGACTTTATTTGGGTGTTGATATTGTCTAGAAGACAATATTTGTATTTAAACTCATTGTATGTGTTGTCGTATTTTGCACGAAAATTGTATTAATAAAGTTGTAGTTGTTTTTCTGTACCATATTTTTGGCGACTTAGAATGGGTGATGTATACCTATTTTGGGGGCATCACAGTTGGTATCAGAGCTTAGGGATATGATCTCTGGCGGAGAACCGGGATTAGAACTAGGAAGGGAGAGACGAGTAATATCCTTCGCTAGTGTGTGTCCTACCTAAGCTGAATTTTCTTTCTTAAGTTGACAAATTGTGATATGTCAATTAACCTTTGTTTTGAAGCTGTATTCTAGAATGATATCTGAAATATAGGAGATGAGCAATGGAGAAATCATGAGTACAGGGAAGATGGAATCTGAGATGAAAGCAAGGTATTCTCAACTCTTTGAAATACCAGGTACGTAAATTTCGAGGATGAAAATTCATAAGGAGGGGAGATTGTAAGACCCCGAATTTTATGAAATAAAAGTATTCAATTTTTCTATTTAGTAAATGGTTAAATTGATAAAAAGTTTAAAGTTAAGAGTGATATATGTAAAATTTTCAAAATATGCAAGTGGATATAAAATACTCATTTCTGTCGGGGAATATTCGTTTGGTTATGGAATATTCTTATTGTCGGGGAATATTCGTACGACGGCGTAGTCATTTGTGGCCCCATAACAGAATAACTGTCTGATGAAAAAAATGACAAGTTTGAGTTTTTATAAGTAACGACGTAGTTGCTACCGTTAACACTGTTGGAATACCCGGTGGATAAAATACAGTAATACGCATGGTTGCACAGTAGCATACGGTATTGCACAGTATTTTTGGAATTATTGATCCTTATGTAAGAAGGAACTACTCAATAATTGTTACAGTAATTACTATTCAATATTTTATTTTATTGATTCAATAATTGCTGCATTGATATTTTATATTATTGTTGTTGCAATAATTATCACTGCACAGTATTTCTCATTATCAGATCAATAATTCATATTATTTGAATAATATTATTTGAATAATATTAATAGATAGCATTATTGGCAATGTCTAAAAAGTTCTGTCAAGGAGAGGTTTGGTCACCTAATTGCGTGCTAGTAAGGAGAAATCCTTATTGGAAAGCCCCCTCTTTCCTGGGAACTGCCTGATTGTCATTATTGTGATTCTGTAATATTATTTGTGAATAATTAATTATTGATAAGGAAATATTTATTTGATGCGGATATAAATGATAGATTTATTTATGTGGTTATAAATGAAGGAATTAATGTTAAGGTGTTTTATCAGTATTTTGTCGGAAAGGAGGTATTAAAAATCAAACCAGTGTTCTTGTGATATATTGCGTGAGTTATAATTTTTAATCCGATCGTTGGATCATTGTGATTTTTGGATATGTTATACATATATAAGTTGAGTATATGTCCACAAATTTTGAACAGTTAAAAAATGAACGTATGATTTGTTATGAATTTTAAGAGGTGACTGATTCGGAAATTAGGTTTATAAATGATTTTGGTAAAAAATTCTAGAATTGAGTGGGCCCCACCTATGGTTGGTGAAGAAATGTGCTAAAATTCTAATTCAAATGTGGTGGGTAGCAATAGTAGCAGGTAAAGCCATCAGGTAACAGGCCAAGTCTACTTCGATGTGCTAACATTTTCCTATAAATAAAGGGCTAAGTTAGAATTGAAAATCACACCAGAAACATAAGCTTTCTCTCTTTCTCTCTCTATATTATCAAGCGTATTTTGTGAGTATTTAGATACTTTGAGAGTTGCTATTCGGTCTGCAAGGTTCCTTGACTTTACATTAAATAATAAGAAATCTTGCTCTTTTGAGGTAAGGAATTTTAAGGGTTATTATGTTTTTCAGTTTCGTAATTTTTCCGACCCTCAAAAATTCTAGAAAAATTTGAAATGATAATTTGATGAGTTTTATTTATTGTGTCCAAAAATGGTGATTTTAAAAGTAAACTCTTATAACTCCTTGTGGTTAACTCCAAAATTGGTGAAATTTTTATTGGGAGTACATCTATATAGCATCAATATATTCTGTAAATTTCGGAATTTTCGGACAAAAGTACAATTTATGATAAATGTCTAAATATTCGGCAATTTTGACCATGTGAAAAATAGTAAATGAATTTTAAAAATTTCGAGAAAAATATATGTTTAATATTAGACTATATTATACTAAATCCCAGAAAAAAAATATTTTTGGAACTGATTTGGTATTTTTAATGAAAATAGACTAGTTATGAGTAAATGAATTAAATATGTTATGTGAAGTAACAAAATTGGAAAATAGGATTTTATGGTTTGAGAATCCTATATGAGGTATATGCAGATTTGTGATGAAATTTTATGAGTTTGGCGTTTTAGGATGATTAAATGCATTAATTAGTAATGTGTAAACAATTAAAATAAATTGTTTATAAGTTTAAGAAATGATTAAAATATTGTGATAATATTAATAATATTAGATTATGAGATTATTAAGTGATTTATAACATTTGGATTACGGTGTTATGAAATCATTGATTTATGAATCTTACTCTTGAAATTAAATACAGTTGTTGATCATATTGTTTTTATTATCATATATAATATTTTTATAATCCTGGTGATGAAATTTCTCTTTGACTTAAGTGTAAAGATGGGTAGATTATTGGTATGATCGTGACTATGGGTTCTCTTTGGCCAGTAGTGCAAAGATGAATTGTTGACTGGTATGATCATGACCATTGAATTTATAATTGAATATTTTTAGCTTAAGAGCAAAGGTGAATTGATCAACATGGTTATAATTATTGTTTATATAAATTACGAAATAATTATATATTTCTTTGAGATATGAATATCTTTTGGCTGTAGTGCAAAAGATGAATTGTTGATGAATATCTTTGGCGTGTAGTACAAATATGACTTTGTTGTTGAATATCTTTGGCCGTAGAGTAAAGATGAATATTGTTGAATATCTTTGGCATGTAGTGCAAAGATGAACTGTTAATGAATATCTTTGGCCAGTAGTGCAAAGATGAATTGTTGACTGGTATGATCATGACCATTGAATATTTTTAGCTTAAGTGCAAAGGTGAATTGATCAACATGGTTATAATTATTGTTTATATAAATTCTGAAATGATTATATATTTCTTTGAGATATGAATATCTTTGGCCTGTAGTGCAAAGATGAATTGTTGATGAACATCTTTAGCCTGTAGTGCAAAGATGACCTGTTGTTGAATATCTTTGGCATATAGTGCAAAGATGAACTGTTAATGAATATCTTTGGCCCGTAGTGCAAAGATGAACTTATTAGTATGATTATGAACAGGAACTGTGATTTGGTATAACCATGATCTTTGATGTTTCAGGTAAAGACATGTGATGAAAAATATCTTCGTCTTGGATGAGAAGAGAAAATTAGAACTACAATTATGATTATGAGTTATTCACATGACTGTGAACATGATCTGTTGATTAATGTTACAGGGTTAAAGCATTGTTGGTGGACTTTTAACATGGAGAAGATAATAGACTTTAAGGTCTATTTAACTCTTCTAATGAATTGTTGTTTCCGCTGCAGTTGTTGATCTAAAACTTGTTGTCGATTATATTCTATCAGATTTTTCTCTGTTGAAGACTAAGGATAATTTATTGTATATTATCTTAGTCATAATATTCTTTACTGGGCTAGTTGAGCTCACCCTTTTCCTTTTTGTCCATTTTTCTTCTCAGGAAGTGAGAACATAGCAGGAACCAGTCGGGGTATAGAGTGATGGTCCTAGACAGTTGTTTTAGCAGTTCTCACTATTTTTGTAAAATAGTACAACAATAATTGTAATGAGGACTTTATTTGGGTGTTGATATTGTCTAGAAAACAATATTTGTATTTAAACTCATAGTATGTGTTGTCGTATTTTGCACGACAATTGTATTAATAAAGTTGTAGTTGTTTTTCTGTACCATGTTTTTGGCGACTTAGAATGGGTGATGTGTATCTATTTTGGGGGCGTCACAGTCTATCTATCCGAAATTTAGAGTACTAGTAATAACTTAAACTGTCCATATTACCAATACCCTCACTCAGATGTATAGTCTATATCATACGGATTACACTATCGTATCGATAGTATCTATCTATCTGAAATCTATAGTATCAACAATAACATGAACAATTCATGTTATTAATACCCTCACTCAGATGAATAGTTCTCAAGGATCTCAAACTAAATTGAAAATTCTAATTACATCTATTTATTTAAAGGAAACACGGTTACAAAAATAAAAGATGTCATATATCATATAGTAAAGTTCAATTACATGATTCTTCATAAAGAATTTCTTATTACAAAAGTATTACATTTAACTAGACAGTAAAATAATCTAATCTAAGCAGGGACGCTTCCCTTTATTTACACCAGATGTGCTAGGGTTACATACTAATACTGCAAAGGGAATGATTTGAAAGAGTGAGCTATGACATGCTCAACAGGTTTTATAATTTATCACAATATAGGATTTGAAGAAGTATAACAGTTCAAAACTCAACTGAGTGTTGTTTACCATGTCTGGAATTTTTATATTTCAACAATTTCTGGACTTTTTATTTCTGTCAGTCACAAAGACAGATGTGAGATATGGGATAAGCCTATTTAACATCCTAGGAGTACACATCTCATCCTAATCGTGCCCACTTGCACGAAGTGTCAGATTCAATTGACACACATCTATCTCTCTTGGAATGTATAACTCAGTATATGATGTCTTACCAAAATAATTTGGGTTGACACAACAGTTTATGCTCAATAAACAATATCATATGAATAAACAATTCATTTCTTAGTTATGATGAAGCTATAGCGATAACTTTACAATATTTGGCAATTCAAGTTTAGTTTTGGTAAAAAAATACATATCAAAAGCAATTCAAGATAGGAATCTTGTTCAACTAATTATAATAGGGTTTAGTAACTTGTGAAAGTAATTAAGGGTAGTGAACTTGCTTAAGTAATAAATTAGGGTTTAGGATACTTGCTTGAGTGAAGATCGATCAAGCTACGCTACTTGATTCATTTATAAACACCTAAGATGTTCATTCATATAAATCGAACACATTAGCATTGATAACAATACTCAAATACATAAACTATTTATGTTCGGGTTAAGTTTGATATGATTTCGGTGTCCTAAGACTTTACCGGGTAATTAATAAGTTAATATCTCGGTTAAACTTTATCTATAACCTTTATTATATTCTTAGATAATTTATATATCTTTTATAATAATTTACGAAAGCTTATAACAATTTTAGAAATTTATTTATTCATTAAATAATTTTAAATAATTTATTTCTATTTTAAATAATTAATATTTACCTAGAATATTATAAAAATCTTATTTATTATTTTTAAATAATTTATAATCATTTAATATGATTTTTAAATAATTATTTATTATTTATAAATAATTATTCTAATTACTTTATTATTAACTTAATTATTAATAATATCCAAATAAATAAAATATTTATTAAATTTATTTAAAATATGAAAAGTTAATTATTATAACTTAAAATAATTTTTAAAACTATTTTTTTATAATTATTTATATTTATTTATTAATTATTTATTAATTTTTATTAATTTATTTATTAGAAATTATTTTTTATCTGTCG
Organism: Panax quinquefolius; assembly: GCA_020205615.1. Lineage (NCBI taxonomy): Eukaryota > Viridiplantae > Streptophyta > Magnoliopsida > Apiales > Araliaceae > Panax > Panax quinquefolius. Next base: position 59,743,823 of record CM035152.1, read on the forward strand.
CTAAAACTCTATAGTGACAGAAAGTGTCGCTATCGGTGTTCTTGAGGTTTTGGGAATCGGTAGGTCATGGCCTAGAGGTCACTTTGACCTTAACTTAATTTCCTATTGTTAATAATTTGTTATTGTCCTGAGATTTTCATAGAACTTGCCAATATAATTGAGCGAGCCTAAAAATCTCTACAGTTGGGTTTTGTTGGTAATCTTATCAGAAAATTTGTCAGCAAATTGAATAACTCTATCAATAGGCTGAATAAGTCCTTGATAAATATTAAGACCAAGAAACCAAACTTTAGTCTGAAATAAACTGCATTTGGAGGGGATGAACAAGTCCCTTTGTTTTCAACTATTTTGAAGAATGAATTTAAATGTTTAATGTATTCTTCAATGGATTTGGAAAAAATGAGAATATCGTCAATGTAAACGATGATAAAATGACTGAAAGGATTCAAAATGTCGTTGAGGATATTCTGAAACTCATTAGGGGCATTTTTCAAACCAAATGCCTGAACATTACATTCGTAGTGACCAAATGGGGTGGTAAAAGCAGTTTTGTACCTATCCTCATGGTGAATGGCAACTTTCCAGAATCCAGATTTAAGGTCAAACTTACTGAAAATAGTGGCATTGCTCAATCTATTAATGAGGTCTTTCTTATTGGGTAAAGGATACCTAATCCATTCTAACACTTTGTTCAATGGTTTGTAGTTAATAACTAGACGCGGAACACATCTCTTTTTTTTTCTTCATTGTTAACGTAGAAGGCAGGACAAGACCAGGGGAATTTACTATGTCTAATTAATCCTTTACTGAGGAGATCATTGATTTCTTTCTTGCATAACTCCATTTGTTCATGATTCATTTGCATGGGTGTTATAGTACTCATTTAATAGTACAACAACATACCAATTTCATACTTTAACCTACATATAACAAGAAGTTATAGAGGCTCAAAGTCACTGTCAGAGCTGTTCTTAAGTTTTTGGGTAACCCAAAACAGTGGTCATGGTCGATCAACAGTTTTGTGGCTTCTAGATCTTTCAATTCGTGTGATAGATTTGTGTTTTGATTGATGTAATATGTAGTCTATATAACAAGGTACATATAGGTTACACTGGTTTGGACAGAGTATGATTCTAAGGTTTAGATCTATGTTGGTCAAAGCACAGCCAAAGGCTGCTCTTTATGTTCTTCAACTTTCTGGGTAACCTAGAAAACACAGTAATGCTTGGTCAACGACTTTTGACCATTAATTTTGGTAATCCTATGAATTAATTAAGCATTTGAGTGTTATAGATATGTAGTATGTATGTCAAGGTATTAATTCATTACACTTAGACATCATAACAACAAACAGAAAGCGATTAAAATGTTGGTCAAAGTAGTCGGTTAAACCTGTTCTTGAGTTTTTGGGAATCGGTAGGTCATGGCCTAGAGGTCACTTTGACCTTAACTTAATTTCCTATTGTTAATAATTTGCTATTGTCCTGAGATTTTCATAGAACTTGCCAATATAATTGAGCGAGCCTAAAAATCTCTACAGTTGGGTTTTGTTGGTAATCTTATCAGGAAATTTGTCAGCAAATTGAATACCTCTATCAATAGGTTGAATAAGTCCTTGATAAATATTAAGACCAAGAAACCAAACTTTAGTCTGAAATAAACTGCATTTGGAAGGGGACAGAACAAGTTCATTGTTTTCAACTATTTTGAAGAATGAATTTAAATGTTTAATGTGTTCTTCAATGGATTTGGAAAAACTGAGAATATCGTCAATGTAAACGATGATAAAATGACTGAAAGGATTCAAAATGTCGTTGAGGATATTCTGAAACTCACTAGGGGCGTTTTTCAAACCAAATGCCTAAACATTACATTCGTAGTGACCAAATGGGGTGGTAAAAACAGTTTTGTACCTATCCTCATGGTGAATGGCAACTTTCCAGAATCCAGATTTATGGTCAAACTTACTAAAAATAGTGGCATTGCTCAATCTATTAATGAGGTCTTCCTTATTGGGTAAAGGATACCTAATCCATTCTAATACTTTGTTCAATGGTTTGTAGTTGATAACTAGATGCGGAACACATCTGTCTTTTTTTTCTTCATTGTTAACGTAGAAGGCAGGACAAGACCAGGGGAATTTACTATGTCTAATTAATCCTTTACTGTGGAGATCATTGATTTCTTTCTTGCATAACTCCATTTGTTCATGATTCATTTGCATGGGTGTTATAGTACTCATTTAATAGTACAACAACATACCAATTTCATGCTTTAACCTACATATAACAAGAAGTTATAGAGGCTCAAAGTCACTGTCAGAGCTGTTCTTAAGTTTTTGGGTAACCCATAACAGTGGTCATGGTCGATCAACAGTTTTGTGGCTTCTAGATCTTTCAATTCGTGTGATAGATTTGTGTTTTGATTGATGTAATATGTAGTCTATATAACAAGGTACATATAGGTTACACTGGTTTGGACAGAGTATGATTCTAAGGTTTAGATCTATGTTGGTCAAAGCACAGCCAAAGGCTGCTCTTTATGTTCTTCAACTTTTTGGGTAACCTAGAAAACACAGTAATGCTTGGTGGCGACTTTTGACCATTAATTTTGGTAATCCTATGAATTAATTAAGCATTTGAGTGTTATAGATATGTAGTATGTATGTCAAGGTATTAATTCATTACACTTAGACATCATAACAACAAAGTAAAGCGATTAAAATGTTGGTCAAAGTAATCGGCTAAACCTGTTCTTGAGTTTTTGGGAATCGGTAGGTCATGGCCTAGAGGTCACTTTGACCTTAACTTAATTTCCTATTGTTAATAATTTCCTATTGTCCTGAGATTTTCATAGAACTTGCCAATATAATTGAGCGAGCCTAAAAATCTCTACAGTTGGGTTTTGTTGGTAATCTTATCAGGAAATTTGTCAGCAAATTGAATAGCTCTATCAATAGGCTGAATAAGTCCTTGATAAATATTAAGACCAAGAAACCAAACTTTAGCCTGAAATAAATTGCATTTGGAATGGGACAGAACAAGTTCATTGTTTTCAACTATTTTGAAGAATGAATTTAAATGTTTAATGTGTTCTTCAATGGATTTGGAAAAAATGAGAATATCGTCAATGTAAACGATGATAAAATGACTGAAAGGATTCAAAATTTCGTTGAGGATATTCTGAAACTCACTAGGGGCGTTTTTCAAACCAAATGCCTAAACATTACATTCATAGTGACCAAATGGGGTGGTAAAAGCAGTTTTGTACCTATCCTCATGGTGAATGGCAACTTTCCAGAATCCAGATTTAAGGTCAAACTAACTAAAAATAGTGGCATTGCTCAATCTATTAATGAGGTCTTCCTTATTGGGTAAAGGATACCTAATCCATTCTAACACTTTGTTCAATGGTTTGTAGTTGATAACTAGACGCGGAACACATCTCTCTTTTTTTCTTCATTGTTAACGTAGAAGGCAGGACAAGACCAGGGGAATTTACTATGTCTAATTAATCCTTTACTGAGGAGATCATTGATTTCTTTCTTGCATAACTCCATTTGTTCATGATTCATTTGCATGGGTGTTATAGTACTCATTTAATAGTACAACAACATACCAATTTCATGCTTTAACCTACATATAACAAGAAGTTATAGAGGCTCAAAGTCACTGTCAGAGCTGTTCTTAAGTTTTTGGGTAACCCAAAACAGTGGTCATGGTCGATCAACAGTTTTGTGGCTTCTAGATCTTTCAATTCGTGTGATAGATTTGAGTTTTGATTGATGTAATATGTAGTCTATATAACAAGGTACATATAGGTTACACTGGTTTGGACAGAGTATGATTCTAAGGTTTAGATCTATGTTGGTCAAAGCACAGCCAAAGGCTGCTCTTTATGTTCTTCAACTTTTTGGGTAACCTAGAAAACACAGTAATGCTTGGTCAACGACTTTTGACCATTAATTTTGGTAATCCTATGAATTAATTAAGCATTTGAGTGTTATAGATTTGTAGTATGTATGTCAAGGTATTAATTCATTACACTTAGACATCATAACAACAAACAGAAAACGATTAAAATGTTGGTCAAAGTAGTCGGCTAAACCTGTTCTTGAGTTTTTGGGAATCAGTAGGTCATGGCCTAGAGGTCACTTTGACCTTAACTTAATTTCCTATTGTTAATAATTTCCTATTGTCCTGAGATTTTCATAGAACTTGCCAATATAATTGAGCGAGCCTAAAAATCTCTACAGTTGGGTTTTGTTGGTAATCTTATCAGGAAATTTGTCAGCAAATTGAATAGCTCTATCCATAGGCTGAATAAGTCCTTGATAAATATTAAGACCAAGAAACCAAACTTTAGTCTGAAATAAACTGCATTTGGAAGGGGACAGAACAAGTTCATTGTTTTCAACTATTTTGAAGAATGAATTTAAATGTTTAATGTGTTCTTCAATGGATTTGGAAAAAATGAGAATATCGTCAATGTAAACGATGATAAAATGACTGAAAGGATTCAAAATGTCGTTGAGGATATTCTGAAACTCACTAGGGGCATTTTTCAAACCAAATGCCTAAACATTACATTCGTAGTGACCAAATGGGGTGGTAAAAGCAGTTTTGTACCTATCCTCATGGTGAATGGCAACTTTCCAGAATCCAGATTTAAGGTCAAATTTACTAAAAATAGTGGCATTGCTCAATCTATTAATGAGGTCTTCCTTATTAGGTAAAGGATACCTAATCCATTTTAACACTTTGTTCAATGGTTTGTAGTTGATAACTAGACGCGGAACACATCTCTCTTTTTTTTTCTTCATTGTTAATGTAGAAGGCAGGACAAGACCAGGGGAATTTACTATGTCTAATTAATCCTTTACTGAGGAGATCATTGATTTCTTTCTTGCATAACTCCATTTGTTTATTATTCATTTGCATAGGTGTTATAGTACTCATTTATTAGTACAACAACATACCAATTTCATGCTTTAACCAACATATAACAAGAAGTTATAGAGGCTCAAAGTCACTGTCAGAGCTGTTCTTAAGTTTTTGGGTAACCCATAACAGTGGTCATGGTCGATCAATAGTTTTGTGGCTTCTAGATCTTTCAATTCGTGTGATAGATTTGTGTTTTGATTGATGTAATATGTAGTCTATATAACAAGGTACATATAGGTTACACTAGTTTGGACAGAGTATGATTCTAAGGTTTAGATCTATGTTGGTCAAAGCACAGCCAAAGGCTGCTCTTCATGTTCTTCAACTTTCTGGGTAACCTAGAAAACACAATAATGCTTGGTCAACGACTTTTGACCATTAATTTTGGTAATCCTATGAATTAATTAAGCATTTGAGTGTTATAGATATGTAGTATGTATGTCAAGGTATTAATTCATTACACTTAGACATCATAACAACAAACAGAAAGCGATTAAAATGTTGGTCAAAGTAGTCGGCTAAATCTATTCTTGAGATTTTTGGGTAACTGATACTGTTGTTGCTATCACCACGACTTGTTTAGGTATGTTATAAGAGTGTATAGGCTTGGAAAATTCATGAGTTTGCACTGAACTAAGGCTGCCTTTTATCGAATTTCTAAACTAGGGTTTTTGGTCATTTTTCACCAACTTGTTTCTCTAAATATCTGATGTTCTGTTACTTGTGTTTCTTGGGAGTTACAAGCATGTCATGTGGTGTGTTGGAACTTGGTTTTATGACTAACAACCTACTTGTGAGCTAGTTTGTACAAATTAGTAGCTTAATTATGCCCTAATCCTCTTTAATCTTTATTAGGGTTTTGGTTTTTTATGATTAAGGTTGCTTAATGATGTTTATTAGCACCTAATTGAAGTTTAATAATCATGATTAGGTGTTAGGATAACCTAATTAGGGTTTAGTCTAACTAATTAGGCTTAGGGTGTGCAAATTAGGGTTAGGGTTTATAAATCTAGGGTTAGGGTTTCCTGATTTTGATATTAGGGTTCCTAACTTAGATTTTTCAGAAATCCTAACAAGCACAACAAAGCATTTTTTTCAGTGTATGCATGACAAAGCAGATTGTTAAAATACATATACCGAAAAGTCTGTTTTCGGAAGAAATTTTTTAAGCACGACGTGTAAAGCACATCAACTTTCGGATGAAAATTTATTTGATCTAATTTGCTTAAGAGAGTATATAATAACACAAAATACTTTCAGAACGGAGAGATCTTATTAATATAACTGAATTTACATAACTGAATCTTATTAGGGTTTTGGAGTTTCACATTCACTCCCACTAATAAGAATTTCGTCCTCAAAATTATAGTACAGGTTAAGTAAACAGTTGGGGATAGTTCTCTCTTATTTTTTCCTTGAGCTCCCATGTAGCCTCTTCAACGTTCTGATTCCTCCAAATCACTTTGACCGATGCTATCACTTTATTTCTCAAGACTTGCTCTTTAAGGTCGATGATGTTCACAGGTTCTTCTTCATATAAGAAAGATCTTCTTTGATTTAGATTGGCTCATAGTTTATAACTTGTTTATAATCAGGGTTGTATGGTCGTAATATGAACACATAAAACACATTATGAATATGGTTTAACTCAGGGGGTAGTGCTATCTCATAAGCAACTTCACTTATGTGACGCCCCCAAATCCGGTTACTTCATTTCTATAACTATTGCGGAAGATATAAACATAAATTGTTTATACATTTAACTTTTATACATCATTCCCAATGTCTACAACCTTAACTTAATAAATACCTTCAATATCTAAAAAGGTTTACAACACTATTTTCGTCAGAAAATTTAATAGATCTAACTGTACCATAATTTAATCTTACACTTTGTCTTTGCTTCTGTCTTTACTCGAGCTTTCATCTTAATCTAAATTTTTTTATCATGATATAGCAAGGGTGAGCAACAAGTTTTCCCAACAAGTATAAGTTCAATAAGGATATATCGTGATTGAAAAGAAATAAGTTGTCAAACTTTCAACAATATAATGATGTGAAAGAGCATAAATCAATTTCAATGATTGAATGACTAAACCAATAATATTGGATGTCAACAATGAACATGAACAAGTTTAATTGAAACATATGGTAATGAAGGTGATCAGCCTTTTATACCTGATAAACATATGCAACATACACAATGTGCGAATCAATAATCAAAGATGCGGTATAATTTACAATGATTAACCACGAACATGCTTTACAATAACAACTCGAGTTCGAGTTAAAGAACTTGCTCAATAAAAGAGTATAGTTCAGGAACTTGCTTGTACCGCTGATTATTGCTAAGCAATCTAATGTGATCTCTCATGAAAGACATATCAATTATCAGATTGATCTTTCAATTAGCATAACATACCTATTAACTCATAATACTATTTCTTTATCCATAAATTATCTAACACTTAATCACAAAAATTAAATATTAGATAACATCCTAACACATTAGTATTATTATCGTCCTTTGATAATTCTTCAATCACTGTATCATATACATTATGATTTAACAATTAATCTTTCATATTATAAGTTCTTGTCTATAATCCAGTAGGCCAAATACTATTATTATAATCTGGATTATATAAACATATCAATCCAGCAACCAGTATTGAAATTATTCTTCAATTTGGTAAACAGTTTTTCAATCCAGCAAATTGGATTCAAACTAATCTCCAATCCAGCAACCTAGATCCAAACTAACTTACAATCCAGTAAACTGTTTTATAATTCAGCAAGCTGTTTTCACTAATTCAGCAAGTTGTTTTCCAGCATATAAAATTTCCAATTCATCATACTATACATTCAATATGACCTATTGAATATTGAATTAACTTAACTCCTTTTTTAAACTCCATTTAATATTATTCATTATATAATAACATTAAATTCATTTACTAATATTATTAATCATTAAATAATATTTTAAATCAATGATTTCATAACACTTTAATTCAAATGTTATTAATCACTTAATAATCTAATAATCTAATATTATTAATATTTTAATCATTTTCTAAACTTATAAATAATTTATTTTAATTGTTTACACTTTATTAATTAATGCATTTAATCATTCTAAAATGTCATATACATAAGATTTCCTCACCAATGACCCAATCTCTCACCAAAAATCTGCATATACCCTATATAGGATTTCCAAGCCATAACGTCCTACTTTCCAAATTTTCATCATCACATAACTAATTTAATTCATTTACACATAACTAGTCCATTTTCATGAAAAATACCAAATTAGTTTCAAAAATGTTTCTTTTCTGAGATTTGGCAGAATATAGTCCCATATTGAACGTATATTTTTTCCTGAATTTTTAAAATTCATTTACTAATTTTTTAAATGGCCAAAACTGCCTAATCTTGAGATATTTATCATAAATTGTGCTTTTGTCCACATATTCCAAAACTTACAGGGTATACTCCTGTTATATACATGTAATCCCAATAAAAATTTCACCAATTTTGGAGTTAACCACAAGGAGTTATACGGACTTAGTTTTAAAATAGTCTTTTTCTCGTAAAATCCATAACTCTCAATTTATACATCCAAAAATCGCCATTTTTGGACAAAATGTAGAAAACTCATCAAACTATCATCCCAAATATTTCCAGAATTTTTGGGGGTCGTAAAAATTACGAAACTGCTCCTGGAAGAAACTGTTCCAAAATAGTTTTTATTTTTGTTAGAAAAACGGGACTGTTTAAGCTTAATTAGTCACTACGACTTGTAAACTCATCCTTTTTGAGCTCTACCATTTGGGTTTACTAAATAACTTACATATCTAGCACCCCCCTTTGACGGATTGTAAAAAGAAGTTATAGATTTAAAAGGGTGGAAATCCAAAGTACATAAAAGTTAGGGTTTCAAAACTAAAAAAAAATTCTTTTCTTTTGATTCTAACCAAATCAACACCCAATATGGGTAAATCCAAATATAAAACACTTATCAATATGTATATTCATAGTTTTTGAGTTTATAAATATAAATCCATGCTTTGATTTGAAATAACTAAAATCAAATTCATAAACTAATTTTAGGATTATACCTTTTTCTCAAAATCTTCTTTCTTCTTTTTTCTCTTCTTCTTCCATGGAGAATCTTTCTCTCTCCTCTTTCTTCCATGGCTGCCGCCACTTCTCTCTCTCTCTTTCTCCCGTTCTTCTCTTTTTCTTTTTCTCTTTCTCTTTCTTCTTTCCCTTTTCTTCTTTCCTTCTTATCTCTTATCTTCTTATCCCATCTCTCATAGCCGCCCCTCTCTTTTCTTCTCTAGTTGCCAGCATATATGGCCTCATAGCTCCGACATCTTTTTTTATTTGCTTTATTGAATGTCCAAAATGCCCTCATTAATTGGTTTTAAAAAAATTGGGCCACTTATTTAATCTTTTGGACTTTCCTAATAATTCTTTGGGCCATGTAATTTAATATAGTCCAATCATTTTTATCTTATCACACCCTAAATATTTAATTAGGGTTTCCATTCCAAACATTTAGAATTTAAATCATTTCTTTTGTACATTAAATTTTATAACCCAATTAAACTTGTTTCAATTAAGTTATAAAATTAATAACTGGAGATAATAAAGATATATGTCTTGACTTAATATAATTATTATTATTATTATTCTCCCACATGTTCCTTAACAATTGGGCTCACTTGGGCTTAACATTTATTTCTTTTGGCTTTACAAATAAAATATTCGGACTTTCTAACTAAAATGTTTGGGCCATAAAAATTAATATGGTCCATTACATTAGATTTTATCTTACCCTAATCATTTAATTAGGGTTTCCATGTACTCATGTGAAATACAAATTCTTACTCAAGTACATTTAATTTCTTAACACAATTAAACTTTACCTTAATTAGTTTATAAAATTAATTAATTGAGATATATAAACTAAATCTCTTAGAATTAGTATATATTATAAATACTATTATTTTTTCATCTCACAAGCCTTAAGTTATTCAATCCTTCATTCCTACTATATAATTAGGATCACACTAGTTTCTTTTATTTGCTTATATAATAAACAAATATAAATCATCACATAATATCCATATTCACTTACTCACATAATCATATAAAATAATTAAATAGATTGAGATATGATTCACAAATCTCTTAGATTAGGTCACTAGTATATAATTAAAATATTAGGACCACTAAATAAAGATAATCATTTAGGTTATTCAATTCTCATACCTAATTTAAATAACTTATTTAAATTATACAATTTATATTGTATAATTAAATTTAATTTCCTCCTTCTCTCCATAAATTGTTTTTCAAACAATTTATTTATATATTTAATATATAATTTAATATATTTTATTATTTATTCAAATATGAATTTAATTTACTAACTAGTTGATACCAATATACATAAATACATATTGGATCTCATCTCATATTTTTATTTTACACCATTTGGTAAAATATTAAATATCATATCATTATCCATGTAACATAATATAATATATATTCAATTATTTTTTTTACTTTATATAAATTGTCTTCACAATTTATTTAAGCGTAGTAAATATATTAATATATTCACCATATTAAATACATGCATACGTTACACTCAATAAATGTAATATATGATTTCTTCAATAAAATAGTGGCTATAGATGAAGTATATTTAATGCCACCAATTTACCACATTAAAATAATTTAATATTATAAATTATTTTAATTTTACCCATCTAATTTCCTTTAATAATTTACTCCTACACCTTACTTACATATAATAAATATATAATTCTAATATATTTATTATACACACCATCACATATTGCATGGCACATATTCCTTTGTGTACTACAATATCACATAAAATATCATATAATAAGAACTTTCTTTATTTAATTCTTATTTTAATATTATCCAAAAATTTGGGTTATCACATTCACCCCTTCTTCTAAGAATTTCATCCTTGAAATTATAGCATACTAATCTCTGCTTATTCTATTGATCAAAACTAGGTTTTTTAACTTAACCTTTACAATTTCCTCCTTTGAGGATTTCTCATCTATCATCATATTTCATCATAACTACCCACTAGGAGTTTACATCTTCTAAACATTCAGGAGTCTCCACAATTGTTCAATAACTGTGAAGCAGTATCAATAATCTAAAATGTTTTATTTAAGAAAACTTTTTATATTATGCTGAGGGGTCATATAGACCATGAACACATAGTTTTAACGGTATTCACACCGTAAAACAATAAATTACTTGGTATGTTTACAATCACGAAGAAGGTAAACTACCGCTGCTAGTACTTTAGGTGATTAGCATCTCGTACTCTTACATCATGCATAACGTATAAATCATGTCTAGTGAATATTTACGTTACTAGATTGGATTATTTTATCCAATCACCATATCCCCTTTTTCAGGGTTGTTCACCTCAGACTCATCATAAGATTCCATACCAAAACAATTTGGCTCGGCATAAACTTTCAAAGAATACTTTAAATTCCATAAATATTTGTCTAGCTGAATCAAATAGCTTAGACGCATATCAAATAATTCGAATTTCAATCAAACATTACTGGCCAAATTCAGTTGGCAATAATTTACCTTTGAAATTCTTAAAATTATTTTATGACGTCATGATACCGCACTGTATTTACAGTCCGTTTGAGGATTCCGTCATTTTGTGACTTTATCATACTACATCATTCCATAGCGGGCTAACGATCATTAGATCACATCTAACACTAATTAATTCTGTATTAATAACTCCATCATTTTTATCATATCTGCACCAGGTTACATGATGCATTAATGATATATAAAATATATTTTGATAATTCAAATCATTTTTGTCTAGCCGAATCAATTAGCATACTCTTCTTTAAACAGTTTAAAACCATTAAAAATTATTTTTGGTGTCATCATGCCACAACAGGTAACGATGTGTTAGTGGCCCGAAGTCCACACCTACACACTTGTCACCATGTGTTGAGGATAACAAAATTCATTTTTATTTTTAAAGGCACATCAGTGCGAATTTAGCTTGATGTCAAAAACTTCGAAGTCTAGCATAGCTAGAAGATTTGGAATACCTATGCTTCCACCATCAACTTCATTTTCTCTACTGATCCATTGCTTAATAATTCTATCTATTTCTATCATCCTTAATTCTCCATTCATAACTTTCTATACCCCAATATAGTTCATCAAACTTACCACACATTATGAGTTCGGTAACTTGCCATAATCATATGAGTTTAAGAACTTATCCTAGTCAGACCATAGGCATCCATTCGCTGGGGGGTTCAAAACATACCATATGATTATGAGTCATGAACTTACCATAAGTATTAGTTTTAAGAACTCACAACTTAACCTTATATCCTCTACTATACTCTACCTATCTGTTATACACATGAGAAAAGAATCACCTTCTCAACATGTTATATAGCAAATAGTGCGACACAAATATTTCAATGATTATTAATACCAGAAGCTAAGTGGTCGTCAAACCAAACTCGTCCACTAATCAATATAGGAATCTAAGCGGACAATTCCCCGCCCATACAAAGAATTGGTCAACCTAACCACTATATCAACCAGGAAGCTAAGCGGTTCAAAAACCAAGTAAAAATTCCTCGCCCATACAAGGAATCATACAACTTAGCTGCTGACATCAGTCCTCAATTAAAATCCCATATAATCTTAACTTTCTCTTTTCTTAATACTAATTTTCTTTAAATTCGTATCTTAACATTTACCACTCTTTTCTGAGTTTACATCGTACCATTTCATAGTACTTTATCTTTATAGCGTCAAGCTATATCATTCCAATCACTCAACATATCATATGTTATTCAACAATTTAATCTGATCACGTCGTGATCTTATTTTGTAATCATTTCTCCTTATTCTTACGATCGCTTTTATACTATGATCTTCTTATTCTTCTCTTTAATCATATTATACTATGTTTTTCATTTTATAGACATCGTTTATTTATTATCACTTTTCATCTTAGAACTTAAAATCTATTTGAGTTTATTCCTTATTCTCATCTCTGCGGTTATAACCTAAGGTACCCCTACTTAAGGTTTATAACCTACAGCTTTGATACCAACCTGTAATATCCCCAAATCTGGGTATTTTTTACCTCAGATCTGGTACATCATTTCTATAACTATTGCGGAAGATATAAACATAAATTGTTTATACACTAAACTGTTACACATCATCCCCAAGGTCTACAACCTTAACTTAACACATACCTTCAATATCTAAAAAGGTTTACAATGCTATTTTTGTCAGAAAATTTAATAGATCTAACTACACCATAATTTAATCTTGCACTTTGTCTTTGCTTCTGTCTTTACTCGAGCTTTCATTTTAATCTAATTTTTTTTATCATGATATAGCAAGGGTGAGTAACAAGTTTGCCCAACAAGTTTAAGTTCAATAAGGATATATCATGATTAAAAAGAAATAAGCTGTCAAACTTTCAACAATATAATGATTGTGAAAGAGTAAAAATCAATTTCAATGACTGAATAACTGAACCAATAATATTCGATGTCAACAATGAATATGTATAAGTTTAATTGAAACATATGGTAATGAAGGTGATCAGCCTTTCATACTTGATGAACATATGCAACATGCACAATGTGTGAATCAATAATCAAAGATGTGGTATAATCAACAATGATTAACCATGAACATGCTTTACAATAACTACTTGAGTTCGAGTTAAAGAACTTACTCAATAAAAGAGTATAGTTCAGGAATTTGCGTGTACCGCTGATTACCGCAAAGAAATCTAATGTAATCTTTCATGAAATACCTATCAATTATCATATTGATCTTTCAATTAGCATAACATACCTATTAACTCATAATACTACTTCTTTATCCATAAATTATATAACACTTAATCACAAAATTAAATATTAGATAACATCCTAACACATTAGTATTATTATCGTCCTTTGATAATTCTTCAATCACTGTATCATATACATTATGATCTAACACTTCATCTTTCATATTATAAGTTCTTGTCTATAATCCAGTAGGCCAAATACTATTATTATAATCTGGATTATATAAACATATCAATCCAACAACCTGTATTGAAACTATTCTTCAATTTGGTAAACTATTTTTCAATCCAGCAAATTGGATTCAAACTAATCTCCAATCCAACAACCTGGATTCAAACTAACTTACAATCCAGCAAATTGTTTTATAATTCAACAATACATTAAATATGGCCTATTGAATGTCAAATTAACGTAACTCCTCTTTTAAACTCCATTTAATATTATTCATTATATAATAACATTAAATTCATTTACTAATATTATTAATCATTAAATAATATTTTAAATCAATGATTTCATAACACTTTAATTCAAATGTTATCAATCACTTAATAATCTCATAATTTAATATTATTAATATTTTAACAATATTTTAATCATTTACTAAACTTATAAATAATTTATTTTAATTGTTTACACTTTACTAATTAATGCATTTAATCATTCTAAAATGTCATACTCATAAGATTTCCTCACCAATGACCCAATATATCACCAAAAATCTGTATATACCCTATATGGATTTCCAAGCCATAACATCCTACTTTCCAAATTTTCATCATCACATAACTAATTTAATTAATTTACACATAACTAGTCTATTTTCATGAAAAATACCAAATCAGTTCTAAAAAAATTTCTTTTTTTGGATTTGGCAGAATATAGTCCCATATTGAACATATATTTTTCCCGGAATTTTAAAAATTCATTTACTAATTTTTAAATGGCCAAAACTTCCGAATCTTGAGATATTTATCATAAACTATGCTTTTGTCCAAATATTCCGAAACTTACAGGGTATACTCCTGTTATATACATGTACTCCCGATAAAAAATTCACTAATTTTTGGAGTTAACCACAAGGAGTTATACGGACTTACTTTTAAAATAGTATTTTCCAGTAAAATTCATAACTTTCAATCTATACATCCAAAAATTGCCATTTTTGGACACAATCTAGAAAACTCATCAAATTATCATCCCAATATTTCCAGAACTTTTGAGGGTCGAAAAAAATTATGAAGCTGCCTCTGGCAGAAACTGTTCCAAAACAGTTTTTATTTTTGTTAGAAAAACAGGAATGTTTTGGCTTATTCAGTCACTTCAACTTGTAAACTCATCCTTTTTTAGTGCTACCACTTGGGTTTACTAAATAACTTACATATCTAATACCCCCCCTGTGACGGATCATAAAAAAGAGTTATAGATTTAAAACGGTGGAAATCCAAAGTACATAAAAGTTAGGGTTTCAAAACTAAAAATATATATTTTTCTTTTCTTTTGATTCCAACCAAATCAACACCCTGTAGACATTTGAAATTTTCTGCACACCTATTACTAACATTGCAGGAGGGCAAATTCGTCTTTCAGAGATAACCCTGGAGGACAGTTCACATCCGTTCTGGATACTACCGGAAGTTCAGTTTCAACCCCGGAACACACACCGGGAGTATCAGTTCCAACCTCAGAGATAACCCCAATTTTTGTCCTTGGAGATAACCCCAAGGAATTCTGTTGCAGTTCCGGCGATAACTCTGAAAATGCTTATTTCAAATGCAATCAACTTCAATCTCTGACCTCCTACCAAGGCACTCATACCAAAGACCAGGAGCTAACACCGGGAAGACAGGCACACTAACAGATGACCTTGCGGAATTCAAACACTTGCAGCAGTCCAATCTCAGATGTAACCCTGAGCAACGTCTGCTATCAGCCCAAATCGGAGATAACCCGGGTGAGGGGCAAAATCGTCATCTTGCCACCTCAACCCCAGCGCACCGTCTCAACATTTCATACATACATTGCTACACAACAATGTCCCACAAGAGCCACGGAGTTCCAATCATGAGTGACTATTACGCGTGGCAGCACACCGAATAGAATTTGAAGCTTGAAGACCATGGGCATGGTCCCCTCTTCCTGACTTCGTACAACCTCTAATCCCATGTCATTACATAACTCTCGACAAAAGTAGTCCAAAGATGGTCTTGTACACCTCGTTCGGATGCTCGGATTGAAGTTCTGCAAGTTCGAGTAGACATTACAGTGCATGAGTGCACGTACTTCAAGACGACAAGACCCGCGGAGCTTGGGGCACCCTGGGCAGCCGCAGGTGCATCTGCGGCTTCCGTAGGTACACCTGTGGCTCCCAGCTCTATAAATATAGAGCTTGGGGTGGCCATTTTTAAGAGAAAAAGAGGCAAGGAAGCCCTGTCCAATTTGCTTTGTACACACCCCATATTAAGTGCTTTCTCATTTTAAACACCTGTTAGCTCACATATAGCTATATTTTATCGGTGGGAGCTGAGTGTTTATCCATCTAGAGCCATAGAAGCTTGCATTGACAGCCCACTGTAAGCCTTCTCACACTCTATAAAGCCTTTCTCTTCATCTTTGCACACACTATTCTTCACATTGAGAGTCGTGTTGTGTGTGTATGCCCAGACTTCGGTCCGTGGTTTTCATTTCTGTCTATATATATATACTTAAATATGTATATGTTTTTATATATGGACTAACATTATCGAGTTATGCCTCGATTAAGCCTAGATTTATGTTTATATATATATATATATATATATATATACTTATATATATAAACTGTTGTCAGACTCTGTCTGATGAGCCTAGATTTTACATCCGGAGCGTTTACTTGCTTATATATATATATATATATATATATATATATAAATTTTTGTCAGACTTTATCTGATGAGCCTGGATTTTACATCCGGAGCGTTTACCGCTTATATATATATATATTTACATTTCTTTCAAGCCTGGAGTTTACTTTGTGGCCTTTTACTGCTTTATTTACATTTAGTCCCGCCTGGAATTTACTTCGTGGCGGTTGACCGTCTTTACTGCTTTATTTACATTTAGTCACGCCTGGAGTTTACTTCGTGGCGGTTGATCGCATTTAATGATTTATTTACATTTCTGATCCCCCATGGAGGTGCTTCGTGGTGGTTGATCATGTTTCTATATATATATTTACAGCTTTTATATATTTACATTATCCATCCCCCATGGAGGTGCTTCGTGGTGGTTAATCATGTCTATATATATATATATTTACAGCTTTTATATATATAACTGCTTACTGCTTTTCATATAAACTGCGGCATCATGTGAGCCTAGGAATCGTGATCACAAATTCAGTCTCCTGAATCTAGATTAGGTTCCCGTGATGGACATTTTCAGCTGTAAGCAGCTTGTAAATTATTCACAGTGTTTGAATTTCCTTAGATGGCTATTATGCCCATGAGGACTTCGGCAAACAAGCCGAACATTTAATAATAAAATGGAAGTATGAAAAGGTCTCAATTACTATTGAGCACAGGGTTTGAAAAACCTCTTTTATAAAACCTCATTGCTATATTTTGCTTAAAACTGAATTTTTGTATAAATTTAAACCCTTTGTATATAGGTGCGAACGAGGCCTCGCACTACTTCTAAATAAATTGCACATTGATCCACACACACACACACAAACACACATTCATATAACAGTTTCTTGAAAGGTGGCGGTCACCGTAGCAACACGAATGTTGGGGGGTGCCTAAAACCTTCCCTTAGCATAATCAAGCCCCCGAACCCAGATGAATCTCGGTTTCACAGACCCATTTAGCAGTGTCACATCACTGGGTCAATGTGCAAACATTTTCTCGGTTGTGTTGGTGCAACCAGTTAAAAACACCAACTGGCGACTCTTAAAAGTCAAATCGTCGACGTTATACATGTCAGACCTTTTTCACTTGTTTTTTTAAACAAATCTCACATAACATGAGAACACCAAAGAACAAGTAACGAAAAGGGACAAATAAAAATCCCGACGTCGATAGGTGGCGACTCTGCTAGGGACTCCAGTAAGAGGGCTTAAGCCGCTATTACAAGCTTTTCAAAACTGTTATATTCTTGTGTGTGAATGTTGCATTTACATTTATGATGAATGTGTACGAATGCATTTTTACTTACTGCACTGCAATATATCTATCTGTGATATTAGTGAAAGTAGTATGCACACAAGCCAATCATGTTTGATGATAAAGCATATACTTTGTAACAATCTTATTCATTTATTAATAAAAAGTATTAATTTATTAAAGGCTTTTAATTATCTACATGATGCTGTTTTATAATATGTGATAAACCCATAGTTTTAAGCAATGCTTTTAGAATAATGATGATGATCATTCTAATGAGATCTAAATTCTTAGAAAGCTTAAAACTAAAATAGTTCCCAATCATTGGATTACTAAATTGGGGATTAGTGAATCCAGGATAGATTGGTGCATACGTTTGCTTGCTCATTGGATGAGGATGATTGATCTCATGATCATTTGTGTGGAGACACTAAAGCAAGTATGTAGGTGCTTATTAGAGAATAAGTTCACCGAAGCGTGGCTCGCTAAGGAATACCTAATGGAGTTTTATTTACTGTCAATAGGAATTCTCAGTAGTGATAGTAGTACAAGTAATCCTTGGACTTGAGATCATCATAGTATCTTATGTATGATGAGTTATACTTTGACTTATTCCTTAAGACCCTTAGGGTATATCAAAGGGTATGCTTGGGTATAATAAATTATACATGGAGATAATGTATGATCAATAAAGAATCTACCACTTAATAAAAGAAGAGAAATGTCCTATGTGATTCGATAAATGACAACCCAGTAGTCCTTGGGTTAAGGCGAATGAAATTAGAAAGGAGTTTCTAATTTGCATTATTTGGAGTTGTGCATTTAAGGATCGAAATACATATAATTAAATAAAATAAGACTTGGCGGTAATTTCATGTCTTATATTTAATTGGGACATTGTATGGTGGAAGGATTGAATTATACGGTAACTATTTACTCAAAGGTTCTTTTATGATTAATGTTGAAATCTATATTATCCGGAAAGTCGTTGATCGCTAGGGAGGCTTATCCCTATTGTAGAATAAATATTATTTATTTAAATAAATTAATTGTTTAATTTATTTATTTAAATAAGATTAGAATTGTTCTAATTGATTTATTCACAATGGGTTTAATATGGA
The DNA here is from genome assembly GCA_020205615.1 of Panax quinquefolius. Lineage (NCBI taxonomy): Eukaryota > Viridiplantae > Streptophyta > Magnoliopsida > Apiales > Araliaceae > Panax > Panax quinquefolius. The sequence goes on from CM035152.1 coordinate 59,762,974, forward strand.
GAACCTAAAGGGTCACACCATAAAAGGAAGAATAATTTTTACGAAGTTAATGGCATAATCGTAATAATATGTTAAGTATATTTAATTTAATCTATGGTGATAGAATAAATTAAATAGCTTAATATTTATTATTTAATATTTTAGAAATATTAAATATAAATTAATAAGAGGAGTCTTATTAATATTATTACAATTATTATTATTTTAATTTCTAAAAGAGTTTAGGAATTAATTTAATATAAGTACTCTCATTTATTCCTAATTGGATTAGGAAGGAAAATTAGTTAAAGGAGTTTAATTAATTGTCCCTAATAAGATTAGGGAGCTTAATTAATTAAAAGAATTTAATTAATTAAATAAAACCCAATTCCTTAATTGTTAAGGTGGGTTGCCCACATCTATAAATAAGAGGAGTCTTTTTATGGGTGGTGGTGTTTGTTGACTTTTTTCAACATGTCTGACATAATTCCAATTGTTGGGAGAGTACACCCTTTCTATAGAGATAGAAAAACTAGGGTTTAGCCAACCACCCTTCTTCTTGAATTTTCTTCTTCCTTGGTGGATCACCTCTAGAGGCCAAACATTTGGGTGGCTAACGTTGATCAAAGGAAGGAACCAAACCCGGTGGATTCAAGATTGAACGCGAAAGGATTTGGAGGTGAACTTGTACCTGAGGAAGCTCGATCTTCAAGGGTATGATTTATTCTTTATCTTTTCGTTTAATTAATAATTATGCATAAAGGGTGATCCGGGTTTATGGTTTGCAAATAATTTTTAAACTCTAATTTTTACACGCCCGCTTAATTTTTTGCAATTTGATTGCTTTATGATTATTATTAAACCTAATGTGGCATCAGAGCCAAACCTTTATGCAAATTATTAATTGTTTTAATTTGATATTATATTGATATATGTTTAGAATAATTTAATTGGGCATAATTTATTGTATAAAACTTATAAAAAAATAAAAATAAAAAAATGGCAAATTTCTCGCGTTTTTTTCAAACGCAATTTATTTTTTTGAAATTAAGTCTTGCATGATGGTACGGTAGTTTGCATGGTGGAGAAGCTGGATTATGTATATATATATAATACGATTATAACTTTATTATATATATATATATACGGAATATATATATATATATATATATATATATATATATATATATATATATATATATATATATATAAGCTATTTCGCCTTAAAACTTTTTCGTGGCCACAAGGTAGGGAACATGGGATATCTCAATTGGGAAGTTAACATGTAATATATATATATATATATATATATATATATATATATATATATATATATATATTTACCACATGGCCCATTAAAAATAAAAGGAATTCGGCACCTGGACCAGGAGCTTACAACAAAAAAGGTAACATGCACGGAAATGATGACTTATATATTATATATATAATATATATTTCCGTTTTATATACATATATTATATATAATATATACGGTTAATAATTTTATAATTAAAATAAAATTTATTTTAATATTAAAATAAATAGTTTATTTTAATCTTAAAATAAAAAGTTTATTTTAATTTTAAAATTAGAATTTCATGCTAACTAATTAGAGTTGGAATTTGATTCCATGATAACTAATTGGAGTTGAAATTGGATTTCATGTTTCCTTAAATAAAGGAGTTTATTTAGATATGAAATAAGATTTCATGTTATTCAAAATAAAGGAGTTTATTTGTGAATAGGAAAAAAATCCATGTTTCCTTAAATAAAGGAGTTTATTTAGATATGAAATAAGATTTCATATTATTCAAAATAAAGGAGTTTATTTGTGAATAGAAAAGAATATCCGTGTTTCCTTTAATTAAAGTTTTTTTTTTATTACATGGAATTGGATTCCATAATTAATTAAAATAAAGGAGTTTATTTTGATTAAAGATTTTGATTAAAATAAAATAGTTTATTTTATTCAAAATTGGATAAATTAAAATAAAATAGTTTTATCTTAATTTAAATTTGGATTAAAATAAAGGAGTTTATTTTGATTCAAAAATAGATTTTATACTAACTAAATTTGCCCATTAAATGATATCAATATATATATTAAATGTTTATTATTCATGAGATGAATGTTATTTATTGATCGTATGGTGATGTGTATGATAATAAATGGGATTGATTATGGACTATTGACCAATCTGATTGGATTTTATTTTAGTTGGATGCATGAATGTATGGGTTTTATTAAATGGGGTCTGCGTACCTCGTCTTCTCTAATTTTTCTTAATGTAAATTCTATCTCCCTCCTATGTACTTCCCCTTGACTGCTGATCAAGGTTTCTATTTATTTTAAATAGTTTTGTAATAGGAATAGTTTTGAAAAATTGGAGATCAAAGGAGCAAGGAGCGCGTGAAGACCCGTTTGTTATGGAGCCCGGGTTTAAATGTAATAGTTATATTTAAATATTATTTCTTGCACCCCTAGGGTTTGACCTTTTGGTTCACTTGGTGGCTCTAGTGAACCAAACTAGAATAAAAGTCCATAATCAATCCGGGTAGAATATAGTATTCTATATGTGCATGCTTATACTATATATATTATATATTATGCAAACATGCTTCGCATGTTAATTAATATGACGCGTATTTTATATATATATATGTGCATGCGCGCTAAACAAGATGAGACAAATTAATAACAAAACCCTCAATTTTTTATATTAAGTCCTAAGCGTTCTCAAAGATATTTGGAATATCGAGCGTCGCTTTCTAGCATGATAAAATTAATAGAGTATTAAATATTTAATATGAGTTTGTTGTGTCACCACAAGGCAAGTATTAAGTATTTAAGATGTTAATTTATCACATTTGATGCTTATAAAGAAAATTGAACAATATTGTTTTGTTGTGTCACCACAAGGATGATATTTTTCTTTTTGAATATATAGAGTGCTAGGTGGGACTTAACTTGGATAATTTTGATTCGGATGTGCCACCACTTGATCAAAATAATCTAAGAGGCAAAATAAAAGGAGTTGCATAGTTGATGTAATTGACAAAAGTTGTCTACCTATTTATTTATATATAGTTTCTTGTGTCACCACAAGGCTATATACATTTGAAATGGGATCCTTATTCTCACTAGCAAATCTTTAATTAGATTTTGCTTAGAACTATATGAGTGAGGTAATATAGTATGAAGAAAATAGTGGAGATACCAATTTAAAACAAGACCTAATTTATTTTGGTAATTAATAAAAGAATGTATGTTAAAATGTTGTTAATTACAAATTCATTTACGTAATTTTACAATTTCTAAAATTACTATCATCTGCGAAGCATATTAGATGCTAAATTAATGGGGCCAATTAAGCGGATTGGTTAAGGAATTTGAGAATAGTTCTCATATTTGAAAAGCTATCTTATGTCCTTAATACGCCTATCCTCGCAATGGTTACAGGCAATGCCTCCGAGGAAGAGATTGCTACTTTTAGAAAGTGGCAAGATGATGCATGATTGGCTCGATGCATCATGCTCGCATCCATGAGTAACGAGCTTGACGTCAAGATGAAACTATGGATGCTCCTACTATATTCCCGCACATCAAGTAGTTGATGGTGAGGAAAGTAAGACCGATAGATATCGGATATCTAAGGAGCTCTTCCGATCTAGAATGACCAGATGACACTACTGATGCAGGATAAAGTTCTTAACATGATCAATTTGATTGATCAATTAGGACAATTGGTTTTGTCATGGATGGAGAGTTGAGCCAAGATTTGATCTTGCACTCACTCCAGGACTCCTTTCACAATTGTTGTGAATTTTTCATATGAACAAGCTAGATATCGGTCGGTTGATTTGCTTAACATATTAAAAATTGTTGAGAGTCACTTTCCAACCAAGAAAGATCAAGTCTTCTTGGTAGGGGCCAAAGGATCTTACAAAAGAAGAACGATTCAAAGAAGGTAAATAGAAAGGCAAAAACAAAGGATAATAAGAACAAAATCGTCACAGATAGCAAAGGAGTTTGCTTCCACTACAATAAGCCTGGACACTGGAAAGAAACTGCGAGACGCATCTTGCATAGGCTAACCAAAGAAGCTTAGTAAAGTTTCGATTACAATACAAATTTATTCATGATTTAAAATAAAATTTTCTTTAAGTCAAGGTTCTACTTGGGTATTGGATACCGACTTTGGTTATCATAAATATAGATTTATGAAGGACCAAGGTAAGTAGAAAGCTAAACAAATATAAGTAATCCTATGTGCGGGAAATGTAGTAAAGGTTGCCATATTAGCCATAGAAACTTATAGTTTAGCAATGCCTACGGGCAAATCTATTAAGTCAATAAGTTGTTATTGTATTCTAGTTCTTGTTAAAAATATTATTTCCATTTTATTGTTGGACAATGAAATCTTTGGTATTATAATTAAGAACAATTGTTGTTCTATTTATAATAATAATCTTTTATATAGAACTGGAATATTACTTAATAAATTTTGTATACTTGACTTACATGAAAATAATTTTGCATATTGAACAAATTAGTATAAGAAAAGGAGATGATCATTCAAAGAGTTGAATGTATGTATTTGTTGAAATACAAGTGTGAATTATTTGAAAGGTTCAAAGAATTCAGAAGTGAAACAAATTGACAAAGTATTAAGATTCTTTGATTAGATCAAGGAATAAATACTTGTGCAATAAGTTTCTAGATCATCTCAAATGGTTTTTCTCATAATGGACACATCCTGATACGCAATAATTGATTGATGTATCTGAATGAAAAATCGTACCTTGTTGGACATGGTGCGGTCCAAAATGATTTTACCGACATTCCAAAGATCCTTACGGGATAATGTCCTAGAAATGGTCATGCATATCACTAAAATGGTAACCTCAAAATCCGGCCCAAGACTCCATAAAAGTTATGGACAGGGAGGATTCCTAATCTTAGGTTTGTTAAGATAAGGGGTTCCAACTTATGTGAAAAGGTTTCAAAGGATAAGTTTGGGACAAGATTTGACAAGTACAATTTGTGGTACATCCTAAAGTAAGTTTAGGGTATATGTTCTATAATCCTACTTAGCAAAAGGTGTTTGTTGCAAAACACGCGCTTCTAAGATAAAGGTGTTTATCATTGAAGGGCTAGTGGGAGGATAATAGATCTTGAAGAGTTCAAGAACCACAAAACACTATAAGTCAAATAAGAGGAACCTACAGATAGACCTATTGTACACACAAAGAATCGTAAAACTGAATAATCAAGATACCTAGGAGGTATGGATTCATCATAGATGATGATGATGAGGTACACATCATAGAAGATGATGATCCGATTACATACGATGAGGTAAGAGTTCTAGTGTGTACAAAGGGACGATGGGAGGGCGTCGTGACATTCCTAGTATTATATGTTGATATACTACGGATAAGGAATGACATACTAATGCTACAATCAAGACAGATAAAGTTGTCTAAACATTCCTCCATGGATGATTTGGGAAGAGTATCTTAATTGGGGATAAAATCTATATAGATAGATTCAAGAGGATGCTCGACTTAACCCAAGGACGATATATTCATTTGATGCTAAAGTCGTTTAGCATGGCAAACCCAAGAGATGTCTCATGTCGATGAGCTATGGAGTGTATCTCTCCTAATAGTCCCCTGCAGACTCTTGAAAAGAGAGGTCGCATGAGTGACAATCATGTATGCAATGAAATGTACGAGACACGATGTTGATCGGTCATATTATGGAGAAGTTCACTATGAGTCGCTGAAAACATCTTAAAGTGCTTAACCCAAGCACTAAGGATGTGATCATATTCATGGTGGGTCTAAATTAAAACTAGAAGGCTTAATGACTCAAGTTTTTCGCAGATGGACCAAGATGATGAAAAATCCACTTTAAGGTAAAAGCGTTATCTTAAACAATTGGTGCGTTGAATTGGAAAGGTTCCAAACAAAGAAAGAGTTTTTGGTTTAGTGATAAAGACAAAGTATATAGCTATAAATGAAGTCGCAAGTTGATTGTTTGGATTAAAAGTTCATTACGAACTAGGAATAGTTCCTAAGTCTCATCTTGGATCTAAACATGTGTTGTGGCACTTTCATTTGATTATTAGAATCATTGAAAGATGGGAAATCACTATAGAGATAGTGGACTCTCATGAACAACATTACATATTCATTAACTAAAGCTTATCCAACAATGCAGGATAATCGTCACTAGAGAAGAAGAGTATGAGATACCATGACGATTGGCTTTAGTGCAAGTGGGAGATTGAAAGTAGTATACACACAAGCCAATCATGTTTGATGATAAAGCATATACTTTGTAACAATCTTATTCATTTATTAATAAAAGTATTAATTTATTAAAGGCTTTTAATTATCTACATGATGTTGTTTTTTTATAATATGTGATAAACCCATAGTTTTAAGCAATGCTTTTAGAATAATGATGATGATCATTCTAATGAGATCTAAATTCTTAGAAAGCTTAAAACTAAAATAGTTCCCAATCATTGGATTACTAAATTGGGGATTAGTGAATCCGGATAGATTGGTGCATACGTTGCTTGCTCATTGGATGAGGATGATTGATCTCATGATCATTTGTGTGGAGACACTAAAGCAAGTATGTAGGTGCTTATTAGAGAATAAGTTCCTTTCAGCGTGGCTCGCTAAGGAATACCTAATGGAGTTTTATTTGCTGTCAATAGGAATTTCGTGTAGTGATAGTAGTACAAGTAATCCTTGGACTTGAGATCATCATAGTATCTTATGTATGATGAGTTATACTTTGACTTATTCCTTAAGACCCTTAGGGTATATCAAAGGGTATGCTTGGGTATAATAAGTTATACATGGAGATAATGTATGATCAATAAAGAATCTACCACTCTAATAAAAGAAGAGAAATGTCCTATGTGATTCGATAAATGACAACCCAAAGAGTCCTTGGTTAAGGCGTAATGAAATTAGAAAGGAGTTTCTAATTTGCATTATTTGGAGTTGTGCATTTAAGGATCGAAATACATATAATTAAATAAAATAAGACTTGATAAAGTAATTCCATGTCTTATATTTAATTGGGACATTGTATGGTGGAAGGATTGAATTATGCAGTAACTATTTACTCAAAGGTTCTTTTATGATTAATGTTGAAATCTATATTATCTCGGAAAGTCGTTGATCGCTAGGGAGGCTTATCCTATTATCAGAATAAATATTATTTATTTAAATAAATTAATTGTTTAATTTATTTATTTAAATAAGATTAGAATTGTTCTAATTGATTTATTCACTGTAGGTTTAATATGGAGAACCTAAAGGGTCACACCATAAAAGGAAGAATAATTTTTTACGAAGTTAATGGCATAATCGTAATAATTTGTTAAGTATATTTAATTTAATCTATCTTGATAGAATAAATTAAATAGCTTAATATTTATTATTTAATATTTTAGAAATATTAAATATAAATTAATAAGAGGAGTCTTATTAATATTATTACAATTATTATTATTTTAATTTCTAAAAGAGTTTAGGAATTAATTTAATATAAGTACTCTCATTTATTCCTAATTGGATTAGGAAGGAAAATTAGTTAAAGGAGTTTAATTAATTGTCCCTAATAAGATTAGGGAGCTTAATTAATTAAAAGAATTTAATTAATTAAATAAAACCCAATTCCTTAATTGTTAAGGTGGGTTGCCCACATCTATAAATAAGAGGAGTCTTTTTATGGGTGGTGGTGTTTGTTGACTTTTTCAACATACGACATAATTCCAATTGTTGGGAGAGTACACCCTTTCTATAGAGATAGAAAAACTAGGGTTTAGCCAACCACCCTTCTTCTTGAATTTTCTTCTTCCTTGGTGGATCACCTCTAGAGGCCAAACATTTGGGTGGCTAACGTTGATCAAAGGAAGGAACCAAACCCGATGGATTCAAGATTGAACGCGAAAGGATTTGGAGGTGAACTTGTACCTGAGGAAGCTCGATCTTCAAGGGTATGATTTATTCTTTATCTTTTCGTTTAATTAATAATTATGCATAAAGGGTGATCCGGGTTTATGGTTTGTAAATAATTTTTAAACTCTGATTTTTACACGCTTCTGCTAATTTTTTGCAATTTGATTGCGCCTATGATTATTACAAACCTAACAATTAGTGCTTCGCATATGTCATCATTTTCATAAACGGTGAGACACGTTGTATGTGAATGTATGTTGTGTGGTTCCTCCACCAGGAGGCTATCCTGTCAGTGTTTGATTACTGGACTCGTAGGAAGACTAATTCCAACGAGGCTCAGGAAAGGCACCACCCAGATTCGCTCCAGTTGAAAGACCGGATTAACTTCCCGTCAGGTAAATTGTGATGATCTAGGAACCTTCATGCTAAAAAGTCATGAGAGTAACCCTAAGATAGGTTAACCTCTAATAAACCAAATGCGGAGGAAAGTCTTTTCATACTTTCCACTTTCAATTACTTGTAAAGGCATTTACTTGTAATTTTATTCTATATTCATCCTTTATATAATTGAAAATATGAAGAATATTTGTGCATACATGACATGCTATCAAATAACACCCATTTTTTAGGATGATATTCCTAAAATGGACACATTATGATAGCATTTACATTATCCCTAAGACTAAACTACATAAGTCTTTTGTAGGGAAACAATTGGGCCTGTTACCCGCTCAAAATCCAAAATGGCCACGAGCCTACAGCCAATCATGTCTTCTTTTGACCAGTCTAATCCTGTTTCTCGAGAAGAATTTAACAGATTAAGTAAAAAAATTACAGATTTGGTTGTTCTGCTGAAAGAATTGTATCAGTCTACTCAGGGCTCAAAGATGCCTATACATACAGAATCCTCTACACAAGGAAGAACACAAGGTTTGGATAAAACAAATCCAGAACCTCAGTTGGATACGACCAACAAAGACCCTGAAAACACCCATCTCAAAGGAGATCCAGACACCAGTGATATCAGGAAGAAGGTCCTTCAAATGGAAGAAACTATCCGTGCTCTCAAAGGGATTGGAACACATGGAAGTGTTTCATATGCTGACCTTTGCATATTCCCTGGTGTTCATTATCCAAAGAAATTTAAAACACCTGATTTTGAAAAGTATGATGGATTAAAGGATCCTTATACACATTTAAAGGTGTTCATTGGAGAACTTGGATCTTATGCGGAAAACGAGAAGCTCAGAATGCAGCTGTTCCAGAAGAGTCTAACTGGAGAAGCCCGTTCATGGTATAACAGATTAGACAACTCAAAGATCCATAGCTGGGAAGAGCTAGCTCACGCCTTCCTCACTCAATCTGCTTTTTAATCTCGGATGGCTCTGGACCGGCATCAGATTACCAAAGGTCAAAACAATCTAATGAGTCTTTCAGAGAGTATGCTCAAAGGTGGAGGCGCCTTGCTGCTCAAGTTATTCCTTCCATGACTGAGTCAGAAATGGTCATGACTTTCATAGACATATAGGAAGCTCCTTTCTATGAGAGAGTCTTAGCTGGTATTGGCAAACCATTCTCTGAAATGATCAAGCACGGAGAGATGGCTAAGATGGGATTGAAGTCAGGTAAGATTCAAGACCTAGCCGCTCTTAAAGCGATTCTTGAGCACATCCATTGGATCTTATGGAAAAACCCCTGAGTGTCCATAAAAGAAAGAGGAGGATGTTTCCTTGATACTCTAAGGTCAAAAAGGCAAATGAACATGCCTATCTAGGAGGAGAAACTACTCCCCTTTCCAAGCACAGTCTTCAAACCCTCCATTGGCTAAGAGTGGAGAAGTAAAGCGCCCTCGAACGTTCACACCCTTAGGGGACTCGCTCTAGAATATTATTGCTCTTCTGACTAGTCAGAAGAAAATCACGCATCTTCTTCCACTAGCCAACCCTAATGGGAGGGGTTTCAATGCTACTCGGAAGTGTGCTTATCATGCCGGGGCACCTGGACATGATACTCAAGATTGTTGGGCCTTGAAACACAAGATCCAAGATTTAATAGACAATGATGAGATCGTGGTTACCAAACCAGATCCCAGATCAGCCTCATGTACAAGACAACCCTCTTCCTCAACACAAAGAAGAAGAGGTCAACATGATTAGTTGGAGCAGTGGACAGAGTTCCAATTTTAATGGTGAATCATCCCAGACCATCAAAGACGGTGTTGACAGATAGGATTACGCAAAGTTCTAATTTGCTATGGAACGAAAGATGAAATATCTTTATAAGCAAATTGAACAATTGGTAGAACTGGTGACCCATCAGCATCAAGTCACACGCCAATTACTCAGCCAGGAGCATGCCTATCTTTTTCCTTTTGTTATGAATGCTCCACCATCACCTTCAGAAAGTGAAGCTATGGAGGATAAGGTTGCAAAGAGAGCAAATGCTAAAGCCCGTCGAGATTTTGCCAATCAAAGGGAATTTATATACCTGGGCCAACCTATAGAGGAGAAATTTTAGATGCTAATCAACGAAGGAAGAATTACCTCCCTTCTACAGCCAATCAATCCCCGTTCAAGACGGTTCAACTCCGATGGAGTATGTCAATATCATTCACATTCTCGTGGTCACAATACAAAAGAATGTTGGGCACTCCACCACCTTATTCAGAATTTAATTGATAGCGGTGTCCTACAATTGGCAGACGATGACACTGTGCTACTCGAGAGTGGGAATACATGTCCTACCAAATAGAAGGGATCAGTAGCAGTTATATTCGCTGAGGTTGATGAGACTGTTAAACCATTTCCCATACAAGGAATTCAACTCAAAGGAGCTGACAATCCTTTGAAAGTGGCTGTACCAGAGCCAATTTCTTTAACCTTCAGACCATATTATCCTGTTGTTAGCTTACACAAAGTCCCATGGAATTATGGAGAAGTTGAAGGATCCACATCAAATCTAATGTATCTTCCTGAGAGAGTGATGAAGCCCGCCTTCAAAGTAAAGGGGAAGATTCCCATGGAGAAGATAGAAAAATTCCTCCGCACTATGGGCCATAATAAAGCTAAGGTGGTTCTAAGCTTAAGAGAAGTTCCACATCAGATCTCAATACTGGACTTGGTTTTCTCTTCCGAGGATCATAGGAAGATTTTATTGAAGGTTTTGGAAGAAGCTTACTTGCCAAAATCAGTGGATGTGAAAAAATTTCAACATCTAGTTGATCACATTTTTAACAACAATGTGATATCCATCACTGATGACGATATACCGCCCGAAGGGACTGGTCATTGCAAGCCATTGCACATTGCAGTTTTGTCCTCTAGGTATATGTTAGCTGGAGTTTTGATAGATGGAGGTTCGTCTCTGAATATATGTCCTTATGCCACTTTGGTGAAGATGAACGTCAATCTCAAACAAATTCGAAGAAGCCATACGGTCATCAAAGCTTTTGATGGATCCCGAAGAAATTCTGTCGAAGAGATTGAGTTGTTAATTGAGATTGGTCCAAATACATTCAATGTATCCTTCCACATCCTCAAGATAGATTCAGGATAAAACATGCTATTGGGGAGACCATGGATCCACATGGCTGGAGTTGTCCCTTCTACACTTCATCAACAACTGAAATACATTGTCAACAATAGCCTAGTCATTGTCAACGCCGAGCCAGAATTTCCTGAACAAGGAGACCTACCAATCATCAACTTTAATTCAGAAGTTGAGCCGGCCTGCTTTCATACTTTGGAAGTGAGCAACACACAATACCATTCTATTGGAGTGCCACTTCCTGTACCCAAGATTTTTGCCAACGTTATGTCGGCTACTTAAGAAATGATGTCATTGGGTCATTAGCCTGGACAAGGGCTGGGTAAAAATCAGCAGGGTATTAACCACCCTATTCAAGTGTCTAGTCAAACTGGGACAGCCGGACTAGGCTATTCTGCCAGTTCCAGTCATAGGAATCCTCATAAGCACAAGAAGATTCCACAAACTTCCGCCACACGGTGATTTTCTCCACCTGCACCTCATGAGCTGATACAGTCTCTAGTAAAGGTGCCAACCCATGTTATGGCTATGCTGTTTCCCAAACCAGTACCCTTTAAAGCAAAAGAGGTACTGATTCCTGATCCCGAAGTGGAAGAAAGGGAACGAAAATGTAAACATGACATCCCCCTGATGATGTTAGGCATACACATCATTGTCGATGATGAACATACAAACAGATACACCCCAGACGATGATTTCCTAGATGTTATGGTTATCATTCGAGAGAAGGAGGACAATGACAATCCCTCCATCACTGCAGTCCATCAGGACTTTACCCTCGACAATTGGAGCAGCACTCTATGCATTGGTCAACGAGGGTAAAACGGGCAGAAAATCCCTCTGCCCTGTAGATAAATTTAATTGCTTACTTTTCAATACAATATTAGCAGTTATTTTATCAGTACATGCTAACACTTTTGTATGATTAAACAGTTTCATATATTAAGTGAAAGCATATTTTGTTTCAGGACTCTGAATTTAGATGTGCTTGTACTTGCTGATGAGGTGCCTTTTCTTCACAAGGACTGTAACTTTGATGAAAAGTTGGACTCAAACTTGATGGAAATCTAAGAGGACATTGAGACACCTCAGGAGATTAAGGAATGGGTCGAAGACAACCCTAAACCCAACCTTGACCAAACAACTTCTTTCAATCTCGGAACCTTAGAAAGCCCTAAGTTAATCCAGATTGGTTCAGACCTCACCCCAAACCAACGAAATGACATGGTTGCACTACTAACCCAATTCCAAGATGTATTTGCATGGTCTCATGAAGACATGGTGGGTTTGTTCACTGACAATTTTTTCATTGCCTTCCCATTAAAGAGGAATTCAAGCCAGTCAGGCAGAAGCTCAGGCGATTGAAACCTGAGTGGAGTTTAAAGGTAAAGGAAGAAATTGTGAAATAATTTCAAGTTGGCATTATCATGGTGTCCACATATCCGGAATGGATATCCAACATAGTTCCTGTGCCTAAACCAGGAGGAAAGGTGCGAATTTGCGTGGATTACCAGGATTTGAACAAAGCTTGCCTTAAAGATAGCTTTCACGTGCCCTTTATCCACATTCTCATTGACAATACTGCTCAATACGACATGTACTCCTTTGCGGATTTTTTTGCGGGGTATCATCAGATTATGGTCGCTAAGGAGGACCGTGAGAAAACTAATTTCATCACGCCTTGGGGATCCTTTTGCTACAGACGGTTGTCATTCGGCCATATCAATGCCGGGGCAACCTATCAGCGAGCTATGATGGCGCTTTTCCAAGATTTAATGCATAAAGAGATAGAGATCTACGTGGATGACATCATTGTCAAGTCCCGAAGGGAGGAAGACCACTTAGACTGTGACGCCCCCAAAATAGGTCCAATCCACCCAACCTATTCTGAGTCACCAAATACATGGTACAGAAAAAACTACAACTTCATATTACAATTGTCGCACAAAATACGACAACACATACTATGAGTTTAAATATAAATATTGTCTTCTAGACAATATCAAAACTCAAATGAGTCCTCATTACAATTATTGATACACTATTTTACAGAATAGTGAGTACTACTATAACCACTGCCTTGGAACATCACTCCACACCCCGACTACTCCCCGCTATATTCTCGCCTCCTCAGAAGAAAAATGGAACAAAAAGGAAAAGGGTGAGCTCAACTAGCCCAGTAAAGAATATTATGACTAAGATAACATAGAACAAATTATCGTTAGTCCTCAACAGGGAAAAATCTGATAGAATACAATAGACAACAAGTTTTAAATCAATATTCGCAGCGGAAATAATAATTCATTAGAAGAGTTACGTAGAGAATGAAATCTACTTTTTTCTATGAATTTAAAAGTTTATCATTAATATATTATCCCTGTAATATCAATTAATATACATCTTGAATCAAATATTCATCTTTGCACTACAGGCCAAAGATATTCATCAGTTAGTCATATTCATCTCAATACATGTACATCTTTGCACTACGGGCCAAAGATATTCATAAGAAAATCAACCATTTTTGCACTACAGGCCAAAGATATTCAGTTATATCATCATTTAGGACTGAGGATGATGAAAATATTTTAAAGAAAACGAATCCAGTGAAACATAAGAACAAATATTAAGGATTCGTACTTTAAACAATCTAAGTTTAAAAATACTTCATAAATAACCATAGTGAAGTAAAATTCAAGAAAGATCAAAACATGGATACAATCAAAGCTAGTATCCATAATAGATATTTTGGACAAAAATGAAAATTTAATTTTTCTATGAATAGTGCCGTATTCGTGAATAGTGTCGTATATGTGAATAGTGCCGTATACGTGAATAGTAGTCCCGACACTAAAAGACCAGAATTTTATAAGAAAAATCTTACCAATATTCCGGCATAATGATATTAGAAGAAATAATATAATTTAAAAAAATAATAATATCCCTTACCTCAAAAAAAAAAGATTTCGATTGGAATATCGGATATATATTGAAGGAAACTTGCAATCAGATAGCAACACTCAAGATATCTAAATACTCACAAAATACGATCGATAATGTAGAGAGAAAAACTCAGTCGTGTGATTTTCAATTCTAACCTAAGCACCCTATTTATTGGAAAATGCTTAGAACACTAAAGCAAAAAATTTAATAAAATAATAATATTTATAAAAATATTATATGCACAATTTGAAATTTGAAATTCAACATCTAACACATGTAAGTGGGGCCAACCAAAATGAAAAACATGTTTTAAACATTTTTTGTAACAAAAATACTCTCCCTTCTCATTTATTCATATATCCCACATTCATTGTAAAAATATCACCATTATTATATTATTGAAATATAATAATATATTTAAATGAATTATTTTGTCAGAAAAGATAAAATATCAATTTTTAACAATTGTCACATTAAAAATTTTCTCCATTTATATCCACATAAAATGAATATTTTCCTTATCATACAAATTAATAATTAATTATTCACAAATAATATTACAAAATCACAATACTGACAACCAGGCCGTTCCCATGAAAGAGGGGGCTTTCCAATAAGGATTTCTTCTTACTAACGCGCAATTAGGTGACCAAACCTCTCCTTAGACAGAACTTTCTAGACATTGCCAATAATGCTATCAAATAATATTATTCAAATAATATGAATTATTGATCTGATAATGGAAAATACTGTGTAGTGACAATTATTGAAACAACAACAATATAAAATATCAACGTAGCAATTATTGAATCAATAAAATAAAATATTGAATAGTAATTACTATAACAATTATTGAGTAGTGTCTTCTTACGTAAGAATCAATAATTGGTGCAATACCGCAGTGCTTCGTGTTTTTTAACCAGTATTCCAACAAGAGTAATGCTTGAATAACTACGCCATTATTTATAAACAACTTATACTTGTCATTTTTTTCATCCAATCATTTTCCGTTATAGGGCCCACACAAGGCTGCGCCGTCGTACGAATATTCCCCGACAGCAAGAATATTCCACGACCAAACGAATATTCCCCGACAATAATGAATATTTTATAACCACTTGCTTATTTAAAATATTTGCGCACTTTACCCATAACTAACCACATTAATCAAATCAACCCTTACTATTTCGAAATAATAAATAGAGGAAATTCCATTTTATTAAAAAAAACTTTTCGGGTCTTACATAGACCATCTCAAAAAGCTCTTCAAAAGGTTACGTAAGTACAACTTGAAGTTGAATCCAGCGAAGTTTGCTTTTGGTGTTAAATCAGGCAAGTTGCTAGGTTTCCTAGTCAGCCACAAAGGGATTGAGCTGGATCCCACCAAAATCTAGGCCATCAAGGAAATGCCCATTCCTTAGACAGAGGAGGAAATACAGGGATTTTTGGGAAGAATCAACTTCATTAGCAGGTTCATTTCTTAACTCACAGTCAGAAAGCCTTCCTTACAATCAAAGAGTAGCAGGTTAACACTCCTGTTTTGGTGCCTCCCAGGGATGATGTTCCCCTGTTCATGTACCTGTCCATTAATGACAATGCCATGGGCTGCATGCTAGGACAGAAAGACGATAGAGGCCAAGAATGAGCTATCTATTACCTCAGCAAAAGATTCAGTAGCAGTGAACACAAGTACACTCTGATTGAGAAGACTTCTTGTACTTTAGCATGGGCTTCCATGAGGTTACAACATTATCTCCATGGTCACACAACCCATCTCATATCCCATGTGGATCCTCTCAAGTATGTGTTCAGGAAGCCCATACTAAATTATCGGCTGTCCAGATGGAAGTTGATCCTACAGCAATTTGACATCGTCTATGTGACGCAAAAGTCTATCAAAGGTCAAGGAATTGAGTATCAACTGACCGCCGCACCTGCAGGGGATTTCAAACCCTTGGAAACATACTTCCCTGATGAAGGGGTAATGGCAGTGCAACAACACCATCAGTATGATATATGTTGTATGTGGAAAATGTATTTTAATGGAGCTGTTAACATAGAAGGCTCTGAAGCTGGAGCAGTTCTAATGTTCGGTACAGGGGAGCAGTATCCTATCGCCGACAAATTGCAGTTTGTCAGCACCAACAACATAGCTGAGTATGAAGGCTGCATCATGGGGCTAAAACTTGCCCGTTTAATGGGCATCAGACGGTTAACTATCTTTGGGGATTCCAAATTGGTAATCAAACAATCCACATGAATCTATCAAACCAAAGAACTACATTTGTTGCCTTACCATCGATAAGTTTTACAGATGGCTTTGGAGTTCAAAGAAATCTCATTTCTACACATTCCTCGTAATAGGAATGATTTTGCGGATGCACTAGCAATATTGGCCTCCTTGATTCATATACCTGACAAGGAAAACATGACAAGCATCACATTTGCCCTGCAAAAGGCCCCAGCCTATGGGAACTGTGTTGGAGAAGTATCGAATGAGCTAACTCCCATCCAACACCCTTGGTATCAGCATATCAAGGAATATCTACGAGATGGATCTACACCCGTTGAGGCGAGCCTAACTGAAAAGAGGCGAATTCATCGAATGGCTATGAAATTCTACCTGAGCGGAGACGCACTCTACAAAAGAGATGCAGGATTAGGTCTCCTCAAATGTCTGGACAAAGACCAAGCTCAGAGACTCATGGATGAGATCCATGGTGGAGTATGTGGACCTCACATGAGAGGCCCCCTACTTGTCAAGAAAATCCTCAGAACAGGGCATTATTGGCTTACGCTCAAAGCTGACTGTGATGATCACGTCAAGAGGTGCTATCAATGCCAAATTTGTGGGAATGCTATTCACGCCCCTCCAAGGGAACTCCACAATATGAGTTCGCCATGGCCCTTCTCAATGTGGGGAATGGACGTGATCGGGCCTGTCGAGCCCAAAGCCAGTAATGGACATCGATTCATATTCACCATGATCGACTACTTCACAAAATGGGTAGAAGCAGCCTCCTTCCCCAGGGTTACCAAAGAAGTCATCATTGCTTTCATCAGAAATAATATCTTCTATCGATATGGACAACCAGAGGTCATTGTGTCATACAATGCTAAGAACCTCAACAACAAAATGATGGAGGCGTTATGCAGTAAATTCCACATCAAACACCTTAACTCTGTCATCTATCGTCCAAAGATGAATGGTGTTGTTGAAGCGGCTAATAAAAACATCAAGAAGATCATGCAAAAAATGTCCGCCAACCATAATGGATGGCCTGACCTCTTGCCTCTGACTTTATTAGCCTATAGAACTTTAATACGTACTTCCACTAGGGTAACACCCTACTCACTAGCCTATGGGATGGAAGCAGTGCTCCCCATAGAGGTAGAAATGGAATCCCTCAGAGTGTTAATGGATGCTCAGTTGGATGAAGACCAATGGGTACAAAATAGGTATCACCAATTGTCTCTAATAGACGAAAAATGAACCACGGTTATCTTCCATGGTCAGTTATATCAGCAAAGGATCGCAAGATCCTACAACAGAAAAGTCCAGCTACGACAGTTCAAACAACATGACTTGGTTTTGAAGAAGATCATTGACAACCAAGATCAATCTAAGGGAAAATTCGCTCCTAACTGGGAAGGCCCGTTTGTTGTCAAGGAGGTATTGACAAGAGGTGCTCTCAGACTACAGGAAATGGATGGCGATGAATTTTCACAGCTTATCAACTCGGACACCGTGAAATGGTACTATGTCTGAGGTTACCATCAAGCAAACATCCTGGCTTTAGATCATCAGATCACCAGTTATTCTGGTTCTCTAACCCTTTTTACATATTCTTCTGCCCCTCAAGGAAACATACATTGCAAACCAGCAGCCTGGTTTTCTCCTCATTCCAAGCCGTTCACACAATTTTGGTTATCCTGAAGACGGGATTGAACCTTTCACACCTGTAGTTTATCCTGAAAATAGGATTAAACTTTTCTACGTTTGCAGTTTGTCCTGAAGACAGAATCAAACTTTTTCCACACCTGTAGTTTGTCCCAATCATGGGATCAAGCTTTCTTCTCCCCTCAGTATAGCCTGCACATGGGATTCATACTTCTCTTTGGCTGTAATTCGTCCTGAGGGGCGAACTACGTCGACCTGATCTCCCTGATACCCGGGAGTACGTAGGCAACCATATTCTATATGTCCCGGTCGCAATAAAAAAATAACAAAAACATTTCTACCCTTTCTCTACAAAAACAAAAACCAGAAAAACACTTCTACACCCTTCTTCATCAATAAAGCTTCTACACCCATCTGCCTTTCACAATCAGTGTTGAACCTCTTACACCAGGTTCGAACTACGTAAACCTGATCTCCTCTTTAATAGGAGTACGTAGGCAGCCATTTATGGTTCGGTATAATCCCCTACCAGAACAAAAATACTTGTTACACGGTACTGGGATCAAACTTCAATCCACCACATTTCATCGGCTTCAAACCAAAGGGATGGAATTACCCAACCTCTCCTCACAAATAAGGGATTCAGTGACCATCTAAGCTGCAGTTGTGGCTTAAAGAGCAACACAGATCCAT
Organism: Panax quinquefolius; assembly: GCA_020205615.1. Classification (NCBI taxonomy): domain Eukaryota; kingdom Viridiplantae; phylum Streptophyta; class Magnoliopsida; order Apiales; family Araliaceae; genus Panax; species Panax quinquefolius. Next base: position 59,782,025 of record CM035152.1, read on the forward strand.
AAGAGATGGAATTAACTAGACTTCTCACAAATAGGAGTACTGGCGACCATCTGTGGTGCGGTCAATCTCAGAGAGGAAAAGCCACACTCTTCTCCACATTTCCATATAGAAACCAGTCCCAAGACACCAAAGATGGTAGGGATACACACATATCAATGATCTATTCTGAAAGTTCCTGCAACATCTCAATGTCTACACATCAAGGATGAGTTCAGAATGAATCAAGATCACAAGCCCTGAAGAAACAGGAAAATATCAAGCAAGTATCAAGGCACAACTAAAAGGGAAGTAAATTAAAATATATTTCTCTGCCATATATAATACTATTTGATATATACATATGTGTTGTACATGAAAAAATGGCTAAGCTAGTCTATGCAGGAAAATACAAAGTTATCTACGGATCTGTATGTATACGGACTATCTGATCTAACATAGCATCCCTCTCCGAAGAAGGAGGTAACACTGCAAGCTCCTGCCCAATGGTATCTACACGAGCTAGTAGATCAGAGGCTAACTACATGGTGGCATGATGCTCATCAATATATGCACTCATATCGGCAAGGATGCCAGTCGTAAGGGATCTCACTAAAGTACTGTCTATGATGGCTACATCCCGAGAAGATAGGGTAGCATCCCGCTCTACAATCAATGCATCTCTGGCTGATCTGGCCTCGTCTCTCTCTAATTGAGCTGTGTCTCTCCCATCAAGAGCTGTCAACATCAAGGTCCTAGCCTGATCTCTCTCAAAGGTCATCAGATGTAAACTCTGCTCTAGATACTGTGCTGAATACTGAATGACAGTAACACTCGTAATGGGAAAATCCATCACAAATGCTGGCAATCCAGTATTCAAATCCTCCTCGATGGGAACATCAGTTTCCTCCATAGGCTCCTCATCGTTGGAATCGGTCCCCTGCACTGTGGATACTACCACAGCCGATGCAGTCTCTGTCTCTATCCATGCGGAATACTCTGCAGAACAACCCGGATGACTGAAAGAAAACTCAGCTAACTCTCGATGATCCTAACAGGCATATAACCTGGATCTGTCCTCCGCTGATAAGTGATGAGATGCAAAGAGCTGACTCGATGCCCCCTTAAAGGGATAAAAATCCTGGAACTGGTCAAACTGACACATCACGACCAGTGGGTGGTAAGTGATCATGCCTCTCAAACTAGCTAGGGGAAGATAATCCATGCTCGGAGCATGAGTGATGAAGCTGTAGGGTGAGCTGAGCCCAGTACACGGTAATATAACAAATGGATCTCCGATCCCTGCCAGGAAAGCTGACCAAGATGTAGTATCTTTACACTCCACAGGCTGAAAGGAGTATGACATGGCTATATCATGGGTGAAACAATACCCATGCCGTCTAAAAGTGCCAATCGGTCTCAATTGTGACATAAACCACACGTACAGTATGACCGAGTTGCCTGTAAACACTCCCGTCGGATAAGTGTAGCAGTATGTGGCTGACCTCAAAGTCTCTGCTATGATCATCGGTATAATGGTGTGACCCTCCCTGAAAGCTCTCACTGCCATGATGACTTCTATGTCCAACTCATCCATATACCGTGGCATATAAACATACGACAATACGCACAATAGCAGTACATCCACTCTGGCCAAACGCCAATGATCATCCGGTGTGGTGAAATCCCCAGAGTGCCATGTATAACTATCCTCAGAGCCAAGTCTGTCAAACAAAAAATGCTAGGATATAACGTGGCCAGATGTGAGCTCATCCTGCACCACCCTACGCCTCAATCCAGTGAGGGTCATGAACTGCCTACTCATGTCTCCAATCGCTAAATGCATGCAAGGTCTTTCTAATGGAAGCATCGTCAAATGTGCATACTCCTCCAAAGTAGGAGTCAACTCCTGGGTACCCAGTGCCTCTCCGATACCCAGTGCTCCAGCATGCCCTCTATGAATCCTGCAGGAACCTGAAACATCAACAGAGTCATAATATGCTGCAACAGATGATCTACAGTCACCCTGTATGATGGTGACATGCTATCATACCACGATCGCATACCGGATGCCACTAAAAATGGCGGGGTATGATCAATACGGCTAACTGTCAAAGAAGACATCTGTACGGGCCGTGTCATAAGACCATCCAGGGGTTAATGCTGAATATCTCTGGACATACATACATATGAATAACATAATATATGCATGATGAACAATAGATGGCAATATGATATAGGGAATGGAAAACTGTACATACATTCCTAAGTATATCATCATCTAATACATCTCTGCATAGCTAAAAATACATGGAAATGGGGCACAAACGCCCAACAACTAATAGAGGCCTATCAAAAGATATATTGAGAATGGGGCCCACACCCCCGACTCAGTTCAGTTCAAGTTACAAAGGAGGTCTCGCAAGCTAAAAAAGCCAAATCAGGAATAAAAACGCTACGCGATTGAGCAGAATAGCCTGGAATCCTGGTTTTCACGGGCCAAACTTTGGCTCCGCACATCACTCATTGGTATTTTCCTGAATGCAAGGTATATTATACCGATGAGCTCAACCTTTTCAAATCATTCTCGGCAATGCCTCACATAGGTCCGATGCCGCCAAATACAGGGTCGTAACCCTAAAAGACAACCTTCCCCGGTGGGGGTTACAACGCATTCTCAACCATTGATACACACATCAATGAAGGTCACGCAACCTTGAATTTATCTCAGCCGATGGAAAGTAAACCCATCGAAGCATCAAAAATTGTTCGATGAGTGTGGTACCCATGTCCAAGTATCCCCGACGGGGGCCACAACATTAAAGTCAAACATTGATAAAGTATCCCCAGTGGGGGTCACAATGGTGAAGTCAAACATTGATAAAGTAACCCCGGTGGGGGTCACAACGCAAACTTTTAATCATCCAAGTAACCCCGACGGGGGTTACAACGCAATTCGACCATTGATATACACATCAATAAAGGTCAAGCAACCTTGACATATTCCCCAACAAGGGTCACAATGCAATGAAACCATTGATACACACATCAATGAACGTCAAGCAGCCTTGAAAGTTTGCCCATCAGGGATCTATCCAGTGATAAACACATCGGCCGAAGGTCAAAAATACGATAATACATACTATTAGCGAAGAATCGACGGGATTATGGTATATGTTATACACATCCTCAAACAAACAAAGCTTTATCCCCACAGATCTCTTGCACACAAGAGACACATCTTCAAAGTAAAGTCTGTATCAAGGATTCAGGACTTTGGTGATAGCCCCAACATCAACATCCTGGAAGACTTGGATCACACGTCTAAGACATCACTGATTGTCATCCCCGGCAGGTTTAACAGGGAACCGACAATCATCCCATCATGTTGGAAAATAATCTAATAATCTATATGCATTATACATTTGCATCATGTTGCTGCACATAGCATCATGTTTATCTTGTTGCATTTCAAGTGTCTAGGATTCTTTATCCTATCCATGCCTTGCACTACATGAATATGATAAAAAGGGGCATCTGTAGACACTCGAAATTTTTTGTACACCTGTTACTAAAATTGAAGGAAGGCAGATTCTTCTTTCAGAGATAACCCTGGAGGACAATTCACATTCGTTCTGGATACTACCAAAATTTTAGTTTCAACCCCGGAACACACGCCGGGAGTATCAGTTCCAACCTCGAAGATAACCTCGAGTTTCGTCCTTGGAGATAACCCCAAGGAATGTTGTCATAGATTCCGGTGATAACTCCTAAATGCTTGTTTCAAATGCAATCGCCTTCAATCTCGGACCTTTCGCCGAGGCACTCATACCAAAGACCCGAGCTAACACCGTAAAGACAGGCACACTTACATATGACCTGCGCGAATTCAACACTTGCAGCAGATCCAATCTCGGATGTAACCACGAGTAACGCCTCGCTATCAGCCCAAACCAGAGATAACCCCGGTGAGGGGAAAAATCGTCATCTTTCCACCTCAACCTCAGCGCGCCGTCTTAACATTTCATACATACATTGCTACACAACAATGTCCCACAAGAGCCAAGGAGTTCCAATCCCGAGTGACTATTACGCGTGGTAGCACACCGAATAAAATTTGAAGCTTGAAGACCATGGGCATGGTCCCCTCTTCCTGACTTCGTACAACCTTTAATCCCATGTCATTGCGTAACTCTCGACAAAAGCAGTCCGAAGATGGCCTTATACACCTCGGTCGGATGCTCGGATTGAATTTTTGCAAGTTCAAGCGGACATCATAGTGCACGAAAGCGCAGATTTTTGAGTAAATAGGACCCATGAGGCTCGGGCAACCAGAGTAAGCCAGGGTCGCCAGCAGTGCACCTGCGACTCCCACCTCTATAAATATAAAGCTTGGGGTGGCCATTTGTAAGAGAGAAAGAGGCGAGGAAGCCCTGTCCAATTTTCTCTGTACACACCCCATATTGAGTGATTTCTCATTTTAAACACATGTTAGCTCACATATAGCTATATTTTATGGTGGTGATGTGAGTGTTTATCCATCTAGAGTCATAGAAGCCTGCATCAAGCAGCCCAACGTAAGCCTTCTCACACTCTATAAAGCCTTTCTCTTCATCTTTGCACACACTATTCTTCACATTGAGAGTCGTGTTGTTGTGTGTGTATGCAGGACTTGATATTCGTGGTTTTCATTTTTGTCTGTATATATATACTTATATATGTATATATTTTTATATATGGACTAACATTATCGAGTTATGCCTCGATTGAGCCTAGACTAATGTCTGGAGCGTTTACTTGCTTTTATATATATATATATATATATATATATATATATATATATATATATATACTTATATATATAAACTGTTGTAAGACTCTGTCTGATGAGCCTGGATTTTACATCCGGAGCGTTTACTTTTTTTTATATATATATATATATAAACTGTTGTCAGACTTTATCTAATAAGCCTGGATTTTACATCTGGAACGTTTATTTCTTATATATATATATATATATATACATTTATGTCAGGCCAGGAGTTTACTTCGTGGCGGTTGATCGTCTTTACTGTTTTATTTACATTTAGTCCCGCCTGGAGTTTACTTCGTGGCAGTTGATCACAATTAATGCTTTATTTACATTTCTGATCCCCCATGGAGGTGCTTCGTGGTGGTTGATCATGTTTCTATATATATATTTACTTCTTTTATATATTTACATTTTTGATCCCCCATGGACGTGCTTCGTGGTGGTTGATCATGTCTGCAGATATATATATATATATATATATATATATATATATATATATTTACAGCTTTTATATATATAATCGCTTACTACTTTTCATATAAATCATGACATCATGTGAGCCTAGGAATCATGTGATCATGATTCATCTCTCCGAATCTAGATTCGGTTCCGTGATAGACATTTTCAGCTGTAAGCAGCTTGTAAATTATTCACAGTGTTTGAATTTCCTTAGATGGCTATTGTGACGCCCCCAAATTCAGGTACTTGAAACCCGAATTTAGTGTTTCACGATACCATTTCGTTGAGCCGAATAATAATAATATTGTCATAAATATCAAACTTAATTTACATATCAGAGTTGTCTAAATCCCAGGTACGCGACCTTAAAACATTTCATTACATGATAGATAATAAATATCATCATCTTATTTAAGTCTAGCTATTACATAAGATAACACAACTTATTCTGACAGCTTTCCTTTCCCTTTGTTCCTGGCAGAGCCCTCTGGTTGGCATACTTAACTGAAAACAATTAATTTAAGAAAGAATGAGCATTTCAGTGCCCAACAAGTAATAGCAAACAATAAACATTAGCTGAAAGGATTAAATGTTTTCTTTGAGTGACACTTCTAAAACGAAGCAATAGTTGTGAAGTAACTGAAACAATTCTAATCAACATAACACTTCTATTTCAATTTTTTTGAAACTACGTACTGACTATAAATAGAGAGCAGTCGACAGACTATGAACATTGTTTTCAATTTTTGAAAAGGTTTAACAGAACTTCATCTGTAAACCGTTATAACTTACGGGCATGGAGGGTGATCAACCCGTTATGCCCTGTATTGATAAATATTACATACCAGAACGATATTCTCGTTCATCATAACCGCCTTGGGCGCACAAAAGTTTCTTAGATTCAGGATGTTCATACTTAGCTTGAATCCGAACCAAAATAATTTGGTTGGATATCATTAGGGTTCTATCATGTTCAACGATATTCTTAAATCTGTGTCTAGTCAAGTCAAATAGCTTAGACGACTTTTAATTAAGGTATACATACTGGAAATCAACAAGTATGTATCAACATGTACAATAATTATCCAAGTGAGGACACTTGTATAACCATACTTAGAATTTAACGAACAAAATATATATATCTGAATCTTATAGTAATACGGTACTGATAAACAATGAACGAATAAAGTTTGGGAATTTGTATGAATATAAATGATTGGATACATAATCAATAACAATAGAGTTTAATAATCTGGCATAATGATATTATAATTCTGAAACTTTCTTACTCATGTCCATTGCATAAAGGAAATGCAAAGGTTAGGATACTTGCACAATGTAAAAGATAATTAAGATACTTGCCTATTCGTGTCCATTGCATAAAGTAAATGCAAGGGTAAAGATACTTGCATGAATATTATGATTAATAACAATAAAGTTTAAAAAAAACTCGTATAATCAGAATATAATTCCATAACTTACTTACGCAGGTTTATTTCATAAATAGATATAAAGAGTGAAGATACTTGCCTATATGTGTCCATTACATAAAGTAAATGCAAGGGTAAAGATATTTGCTTATACGTGTCCATTGAATAAAGTAAATACAAGGGTAAAGATACTTGCCTTAAGCGTAGTTTATCCACGTAATTAAATCAACACTTTCGAATCCTATTTATAACGTATTACAAGCATAAGATGCTCATTATCTAACACATTCGTTAATTAAGCTCGACATGATTCAAGTATTCACACATGGTACAAAATCAGCTTATGTGTTTATTATGAAATCAATTATCTAGTTACATCATATACAATTAAGAATGCTCAAGTTTAAGGTATTTTCACCCATGAACTTTCATTATCTAAGAAAACACTATCTTATTACTTAGTCCTCACATATACACATGCATTAGTAGGTTTTAAACCATTTTTAGTAGTAAAGACATCATACAAGTTAACTGTAAAAATCAGATTGCATAAATTCAGATTCCAGACTGGTGCAGCTGTGCCATGGCTAAGCCTAGGACCGGCGCACCTGCACAGTCCTTTGGCCAAGCCAAGACTAAACTGTTGCCTTATGGTTTCTATTTAGCATGAGCACAACATTCATACATAATATATTTTGTTATGTTAAAGGTCTTTTCATGCTCCTCAAGTCAATCTAGCTTCCTTCCTTTAAAAAAATAATTCTAAATTAAACATTTCAACAATTTAATGTCATTCAAGGTCATGAAATCACACAGTCTAACATGCTTGCCTTCTAAACATACAAGGTAGTTATAAAACTCATATTAGGCATGCTTGTGAGTATTGATATTGCATACGTGCAATTATTCTAGTGATCATTTTGAAAACATGCTTTATTCGGTTTTAATCTTGATTTCACAACTCTTAACTTAGTAGTTATATATGTATGATACATTAACACGTCTAAAAGTACCATCAAACATGCTCATACGAGTCAGATTCTAACTTCCAAAGTAGTATGTTAATATTCTTGTATTTTCCTTAGTAACCTTACTAGTAGGTTCTACATGTTCAATACATATGGATCATGTATAGGGATATTATAGACACAACATGACATCTTAACCCTGTAAAATCTAGATATTCATGTGATGTAACTATATTTCTAAAATATGTTTAAGTTTGCTTTTGAAACGATTTTAAACTTGAACAATGCAATTTAACACATACAAGACAACTTTAAAGCTCTAATTATATGTAGTCAAGTCATGTTATCATGCTCGCAAGGTCAGGATATAAAGCATGTAGTAGTCATGCATGTTAGCTCACTATACTAAGTTAAAAACTTCTTTAGTACAAATCCTAAGTAAAGTGGTCATGAGCAAAGAACTATGAATCATATAAACTCAAGTTAACGGATTATTCATGCCTTTCTAAATTATACCAACATGCTTGCAAAGTCAGTATATGAACATAACATACATACATATCAAGAACTCTCAAAAAAGATGGGAAATCGCTATAGAGATAGTGAACTCTCAAGAACAACATTACATATCCATTAACTAAAGCTTATCCAACAGCAGGATAATCGTCACTTAGAGAAGAAGGGTATGAGATACCATAGCGATTGGCTTTAGTGCAAGTGGGAGATTGAAAGTAGTATACACACAATCCAATCATGTTTGATGATAAAGCATATACTTTGTAACAATCTTATTCATTTATTAATAAAAAGTTTTAATTAAATAAAGGCTTTTAATTATCTACATGTTGTTGTTTTATAATATGTGATAAACCCATAGTTTTAAGCAATGCTTTTAGAATAATGATGATGATCATTCTAATGAGATCTAAATTCTTAGAAAGCTTAAAAGTAAAATAGTTCCCAATCGTTGGATTACTAAATTGGGGATTAGTGAATCCGGATAGATTGGTACATACATTGCTTGCTCATTGGATGAGCATGATTGATCTCATGATCATTTGTGTGGAGACACTAAAGCAAGTATATAGGTGCTTATTAAAGAATAAGTTCACTGAACGTGGCTCGCTAAGGAATACCTAATGGAGTTTTACTTACCTGTCAATAGGAATTCCTGTAGTGATAGTAGTACAAGTGATCCTTGCACTTGAGATCATCATAGTATCTTGTGTATGATGAGTTATACTTTGACTTATTCCTTAAGACCCTTAGAGTATATCAAAGGGTATGCTTGGGTATAATAAGTTGTACATAGAGATAATGTATGATCAATAAAGAATCTATCGCTTCTAGTAAAAGAAGAGAAATGTCCCATGTGATTCGATAAATGATAACCTAATAGTCCTTGGCCAAGGCAGAATGAAATTAGAAAGGAGTTTCTAATTTGCATTATTTGGAGTTGTGCATTTAAGAATCGAAATACATATAATTAAATAAAATAAGACTTGACAAAGTAATTCCATGTCTTATATTTAATTGGGACATCAGTATGGTGGAATGATTGAATTCATTTGCAGAACTATTTAATCAAAGGTTCTTTTATGATTAATGTTAAAATCTATATTATCCGGAAAGTCGTTGATCGCTAGGAGGCTTATCCTATTGTAAAATAAATATTATTTATTTAAATAAATTAATACTTTAATTTATTTATTTAAATAAGATTAGAATTGTTCTAATTGATTTATTCATAATAGGTTTAATATGGAGAACCTAAAGGGTCACACTATAAAAGGAAGAATAATTATTTAAGAAGTTAATGGCATAATTGTAATAATAAGTTAAGTATATTTAATTTAATCTATGGTGATAGAATAAATTAAATAAGTTAATATTTATTATTTAATATTTTGGAAATATTAAATATAAATTAATAAGAGGAGTCTTGTTATTATTATTACTATTATTATTATTTAATTTCTAAAGGAGTTTGGGAATTAATTAATAAAAGTACTCTCATATAATCCTAATAAGATTAGGAGGTTAAAATAATTAAAAGATTTTAATTAATTATTCCTAATAAGATTGGGAGCATAATTAATTAAAAGAATTTAATTAATTAAAAGTAAATAAAACCCAATTCCTTAATTGTTAAGGAGAGTTGCCCACATCTATAAATAAGAGGAGTCTTATTATGGGTGTTAGTGGTTGTTGACTTTTTCACAACAGACGTGATTCCAATTGTTGGAGAGTACGTTCTTTTTCTATAGAGATAGAAAACTAGGGTTTAACCAACCACCCTTCTTCTTGAATTATTTCTTCTTCCTTCTTCCTTGGTGGATCACCTCTAGAGGCCAAACACTTGGATGGCTAACGTTGATCAAAGGAAGGCACCAAACCCGGTGGATTCAAGTTGAACGCGAAAAAGATTGGAGGTGAAAATGTACCTGAGGAAGCTCGAATCTTCAAGGGTATGATTCTTGTTCTTCATATTTTCGTTTAATTAATAATTGTGCATAAAGGGATATCCGGGAATATTTTTTGTAAAATTTTAAAACTCTGATTTTCCACGTTTCTGCTTATTTTATGCAATTTGATTGCGTTCATGAATATTACAAACCTAACAGATAGATTGGTACATACGTTGCTTGCTCATTGAATGAGGATAGGAAGTTTGAATCTTCAAGGGTATGATTCTTGTTCTTCATATTTTTGTTTAATTAATAATTTTGCATAAAGGGTGATCCGGGTATATGGTTTATAAAATTTTAAAACTCTGATTTTCCACGTTTCCGCTTATTTTATGCAATTTGATTGTGTTTATGAATATTACAAACCTAACAGCGGTATCAGAGTCAAACTTTTATGCGAATTATTAATTGTTCAGATTTAATATGTATTTTGATATGTGTTTAGAACAAATTTTTTGGGCATAACTTGTTGTTCAGATTTAACTTGTTGATCAAGTGCATATTACTCACCCCCCTTTAGCGACGGACCTGGCGACGGTTCGGTCATACAACCGTCGTCTATACTTTTAGCGACGCTATATGTATAGACGACGCTATACATATAGCGTCGGTTGTCCGTCGCTAAAAGTATAGACGACGGTTGTATAACCGAACCGTCGCTTCGTTCGTCTGCTAAAGGGGGTGAAAGCACGGTGAGTAAGATAAGGGTATGCATGACCGTATATATATATATATATATATATATATATATATATATATATATATATATATAATGGAGAAGGTCAAAAATACCTCGACTTTTACCGCGATGTCTACCGAAAGCACCTATATTTTTTTTGTCCAAAAGTACCTTAACGTTACATTTTTTTGGTCGCTGTGTTCTCATAGTTAACAAAAGACAAACAGGGGTTAAAATTAATGACGTGATAAAACACATGGAGGATTAAAGGAGAATGTTCAAAAAATACCCACGAATACATGTAAATATGTCATTTAATCAAAACAAAAAATACTAAAATTCAAAAATAAAAAAGCATAACATATTTACATTATTTATCCAAAATACTAAAATTCAAATTATTTTGTTAACTAATCAAAACAACTAATTAAATAAAACAAGTTGTATAACATATTTACATCATTTAATCAAAATACTAAAATTCAAAACATAACATATTTATATCAAATACTAATTAAAAAAACTAAAATACTAATTAAAAAAATACTAAAATAAAAAAAAATCAAATTAAAAATAATAAAATACTAAAATTCAAATTATTTTATTAATTAATCAAAACAACAAAAATTTAAATTACATCATTAAAATACTAAAATCATAATACTAAATATTAATTGATATAAAAATTTTAAATTACTAAAATCATTTTAAAATAACATTTTTAATATTTTATTATCAAAAATTAACTTTTTTTAAAAAAAAAAATTAAAATATTTTAATATTTTTATATCAAAAATATTAACGTTTTAATATTAACCTCATATCAAAAAATTTAATATTTTTAAAATACTAACGCTTTTTTAATATAAAAAAATATTAATAAAATATTAACGTTTATTAATATAAAAATATTAACATTTTTAATATTTTTAATATCAAAAATTAACATTTTTTAAAAAATTAAAATATTTTCATATTTTCATATCAAAAAATATTAACGATTTAATATTAACCTCATATATCAAAAAATTTAATATTTTAAAATATTAACGCTTTTTTAATATCAAAAATATTAATAAAATATGAACGTTTTTTAATATAGAAAATATTAACGTTTTTAATATTTTAATATCAAAAAATTAATGTTTTTTTAAAAATTAAAAATATTTTTATATTTTTATATCAAAAACATTAACTTTTTTTAATATTAACCTCATATCAAAAAATTTAATATTTTTAAAATATTAACGCTTTTTTAATATCAAAAATATTAATAAAATATTAACATTTTTAATATCAAAAATATTAACATTTTTTTAATATTTTAATATAAAAATAAATTTTTAAAAAAATTTAAAATATTTTAATATTTTTATATAAAAAATATTAACATTTTAATATTAATCTCATATCAAAATAATTTAATATTTTTAAAATATTAACATTTTTAATATCAAAAATATTAATAAAATATTAACATTTTAATTTAAAAAATATTAACGCTTTTTTATATATTTTAATATAAAAAATTAACGCTTTTTTTTTAAAAATTTAAAATATTTTAATATTTTAGTATTTTGATTAAATGATGTAAATATGTTATACAACTTATTTTATTTAATTAGTTGTTTTGATTAGTTAACAAAATAGTTTGAATTTTAGTATTTTGATTAAATGATGTAAATATGTTATATTTTTTTTTATTTTGAATTTTAATATTTTTTGTTTTGATTAAATGACTTATTTACATGTGTCAGGTGTATTTTTGAACCTTCTCCCTTTAAGCCTCCTTGTGTCTGCCACGTCAGCCAATTTTAACCTCGTTTTTCTTTTGTTAATGGCAGGTGCACGGGCGACCCAAAAATTGTAATGTTAAAGATACTTTTGGATAAAAAAAAGTATAGGGTGCTCAGTAGACATCGCGGTAAAAGTTAGGGGCATTTTTGAACATTCTCCCTATATATATTAGTTCCGTAACTTCTATGTGTGTGTGTGTGTATATATATATATATATATATATATATAATATTCTTAATAATTTTATAATTAAAATAAAGAGTTTATTTTAATTTTAAAATTAGATTTCATGCTAACTAATTAGAATTGGAATTGGATTCCATGATAACTAATTGGAGTTGAAATTGGATTCCATATTTTCTTAAATAAAGGAGTTTATTTAGATATGAAATAAGATTTCATATTATTCAAAATAAAAGAGTTTATTTGTGAATAGGAAAGAGAATCCTAATTTCTTTAAATAAATGAGTTTATTTTGATATGGAATAAGATTTCATATTATTCAAAATAAAGGAGTTTATTTGTGAATAGGAAAGAGAATCCGTGTTTCCTTTAATAAAGGAGTTTTTTTACTTGAATTGGATTCCATAATTAATTAAAATAAATGAGTTTATTTTGATTAAAGATTTTGATTAAAATAAAATAGCTTAATTTATTCAAAATTGGATAAATTAAAATAAAAGAGGTTTATTTTGATTTAAATTTGGGTTAAAATAAAGAAGTTTATTTTGATTCAAAATTAGATTTTATACTAACCAAATTTGCCCATTAAATGATATCAATATATATATTAAATGTTTATTATTCATGAGATGAATTAATTTATTGATGCATATGGTGATGTGTATGATAATAAATGGGATTGATTATGGACTATTGACCAATGTGATTGGATTTTATTTTAGGTTGATGCATGGATGTATGGGTTTTATTAAATGGGGTCTGCGTACATTGTTCTCTCTAATTTTTTCTTTATGTAAATTCTATCTTCCTCCTATGTACTTCCCCTTGACTGCTGATCAAGGTTTCTATTTATTTTAAATAGTTTTGTAATAGGAATAGTTAGAATTATTTTGAAGAATTGGAGATCAAGGAACAAGGAGCACTTATAGACCCGTTTGTAATGGAGCTCAGGTTTAAATGTAATAGTTATATTTAAATATTAATTCTTGCACCCCTAGGGTTTGACCTTTTGGTTCACTTGGTGGCTCTAGTGAACAAAACTAGAATAAAAGTCCATAATAAATCCAGGTAGAATATAGTATTCTACATGTGCATGCTTATACTATATATATATATATATATATATATATATATATTATATTATGCAAACATGCTTCACATGTTCATTAATATGACGCGTATTTTATTATATATATATATATATATATATATATGTGTGTGTGTGTGCATGTGCACTAAATAAGATGAGATAAATAAATAACAAACCCCTCAAATATTTTTATATTAAGTTGTAACGTTCAAAGATATTTGGAATATCAAACGTCATTTTCAAAGCATGATAGAAACAATAGAGTATTGAATATTTAATATGAGTTTGTGCAGTACACACAAGGCAAGTATTAAATATTTAAGATGTTATTTTATTACATATGATGTTTATAAAGAATTGAACATTCTTGCTTTGTTGTGCACACACAAGGTAATGTAGTTTTCTCTTCACTTATATGGAAATCTTTGGGTCCGACTTAACTTAAATCATTTTAGTTAGGATGTGCACACACTTGACCATTATGATCTAAGAGGCAAAATACAAGGAGTTGCATAGCTGATATAATTGACAAGAGTTGTCTACCTATTTAATTATATATAGTTTTTTGTGCACACACAAGGCTATATACATTTGAAATGGGATCCTTATTCTCACTAGCATATCTTTAATTAGATATTGTTGAACTATATATATTGAGGGTAATATAGTTTGAAGAAAATAGTGGGAGATACCAATTTAAAACAAGACCTAATTTATGTTGATAATTAATAAAAGAATGTATGCTAAAATATTGTTAATTACAAATTCATTTACAGAATTTTACAATGTCTAAATTACTATCACTGCGAAGCATATTAGATGTTATTTAATCGGACCGAATTAAACGGATTGTTAAGAAAATTGAGAATAGTTCTCACAGTTGAAAAGCTATCTTATGTCCTTAATACGCCTATCGTTGCAATGGTTGCAGACAATGCCTTTGAGGAACAGATTGCTACTTTTAGAAAGTGGCAAGATGATGCACAGTTGGCTCAATGCATCATGCTCGCATCCATGAGTAACGAGCTTCAGCGTCAGCATGAAACTATGGATGCTCTTACTATATTCCTGCACATCAAATAGTTGATAGTGAGGAAAGTAGGACTAATAGATATCAGATATCTAAGGAGCTCTTCCGATCTAGAATGACCGATGACACTACGGTACAAATAAAAGTCCTTAACATTATCAATTTGATTGATCAAGTAGGACAACGACTTTTGTCATGGATGGAGAGTTAACCCGAGATTTGATCTTGCAGTTACTCCCAGACTCCTTCTCACAATTGTTGTGAATTTTTTATATGAACAAGCTAGATATCAGCCTCGCTAATTTTGCTTAACATGTTGAAAAATATTGAGAGTCACTTTCCAACCAAGAAAGACCAAGTCTTACTGGTAGGGGTCAAAGGATCTTATGAAAAGAAGAACGATTTAAAGAAGGTAAATAAAAAGGCAAAAACAAAGGATAATAAGAACAAAACTGATACGGATAAAAAATGAGTTTGCTTCCACTACAATAAGCCTGGACACTGGAAAGAAACTATAAGAAGCATCTTGCAGATGTTAACCAAAAGAAGCTTAGTGAAGTTTTGGTTACAAATACAATTTTGTTCATAATTTAAAATAAATTTTTCTTTAAGTCAAGGTTCTACTTGGGTATTGGATACCGACTTTGGTTATCATAAATATAGATTTATGAAAGGACCAAGCAGAAGTAGAAAGCTAAACAAAGATAAGTAATCCTATGTGTGGGAAATGAAGCAAGGGTTTCTACATTAGACATAGAAACTTATAGTTTAGGAATGCCTACGGGCAAATCTATTAAGTCAATAAGTTGTTATTGTATTCCAGTTCTTGTTAGAAATATTATTTCCATTTTTGTTGTTGGAAAATGAAATCTTTGGTATTATATTTAAGAACAATTGTTATTCTATTTATAATAATAATGTTTTGTATAGAACTGGAATATTACTTAATGGATTTAGTATACTTGACTTACATAAAAAATTATTTTGCAAATTAAACAAACTAGTATAAGAAAAGGAGATGATCATTCAAAGTGTTGAATGTTTGTATTTGATGAAATATAAGTTTGAATCATTTGAAAGGTTCAAAGAATTCAGATGTGAAACAAATTGGCAAAGTATTAGGATTCTTTGATCGGATCAAGGAAGGAATACTTGTGCAATGAGTTTCTAGATCATCTCAAATGGTTTTCTCACAATGGACGCCTCCTGATACACAATAATTGATTGATGTATCTGAAAGAAAAAATCGTACCTTGTTGGACATGGTGCAGTCCATAATGATTTTACCGACATTCCAGTAACCTTCTGGGATACAGTTCTAGAAATGGCTGCATATCTACGAAAAGGTAACCTCAAAATTCGGCCTAAGACTCCATAAAAGTTATGGAGAGGGAGGATTCCTAATCTTAAGTATGTTAAGATAAGGGGTTGTCCAACTTATATGAAAAGGATTTCAAAGGAATAAGTTGGGACAAGATTTGACAAGTGCAGATTTGTGGGACATCCTAAAGTAAGTTTAGGGTATATGTTCTATAATCCTATTTAACAAAAGGTGTTTGTTGCAAAATATGTTGCCTTCTAAGATAAATATGTTTATCATTGAAGGGGATAGTGGGAGGATAATTGATCTTGAAGAGTTCAAGAACCAAAAAACACTATAAGTCAAATAAGAAGAAACTGTAGATAGAACTATTGTACCACAATCGAATCATAAATCTGGAATAGTACCGAAGATACCTAGGAGGTATTGATTCATCATAGATGATGATGATGATGATGATGAGGTACACATCATAGAAGATGATGATCTAGTTACATATGATGAGGTAAGAGTTGTAGACACTCAGAAAAATGGATTGAAGCAAGCTTCTCAAATATGGAACATTCATTTTGATGAGACAATCAAAAGAGTTTGATTTTATCAAAAAATAAGAATGAACCTAGTGTGAACAAAAGGGTCAGTAGGAACGTCGTGATATTCCTAGTATTATATGTTGATATACTGCGAATAAGGAATAACATACCAATGCTACAATCAGTAAAGATAAAGTTGTCTAAACATTCCTCTATGAATGATTTGGGAAGAGTATCTTAATTGGGGATAAAATCTATATAGATAGATTCAAGAGGATGCTCGACTTAACCCAAGAAACGTATATTCATTTGATTCTCAAGTCGTTTAGCATGGCAAACTCCATGGGATGTCTCATGTTGATGAGCCCTGGAGTGTATCTCTCTTAATAGTCCTCATAGACTCATAAAAGAGAGATCGCATGAGTAACTATCATATATGCAATGAAATATACGAGACCTGATGTTGATCAGTCATATTTTGGAGAAGTTCACTATGAGTCTGTGAAAAAAATCTTAAAGTAATTAACAAACACTAAGGATGTGATCATATTCATGGTGGGTCTAAATTAAAACTAGAGGGCTTAACAGACTCAAGTTTTTTAGACAGACCAAGTCGATAGAAAATCCACTTTAAGGTAAAGTGTTACCTTGAACGGTGGTGCAGTGAATTAGAAAGGTTCCAAACAGCAGAGAGTTGCTGGTTTAGTGATAAAGACAAAGTATATAGCTATAAATGAAGCTGCAAGTTGATTGTTTGGATGAAAAGTTTCTTACAGAACTAGGAATAGTTCCTAAGTCTCATCTTGGATCTAAACATGTGTTGTGGCATTTTCACTTGGTTATAAGAATCTTTAAAAGATGGGAAATCACTATAGAGATAGTGAACTCTCAAGAAAAACAATACATATCCATTAACTAAAGTTTATCCAACAGCAGGATAATCGTCACTTAGAGAAGAAGGGTATGAGATACCATGGCGATTGGCTTTAGTGCAAGTGGGAGATTGAAAGTAGTATGCACACAAGCCAATCATGTTTGATGATAAAGCATATACTTTCAGAATAATCTTATTCATTTATTAATAAAAGTATTAATTAATTAAAGGCTTTTAATTATCTACATGATGTTATTTTATAATATGTGATAAACCCATAGTTTTAAGCAACGCTTTTAGAATAATGATGATGATCATTCTAATGAGATCTAAATTCTTAGAAAGCTTAAAACTAAATAGTTCCCAATCGTTAGATTACTAAATTGGGGATTGGTGAATCCGGATAGATTGGAACATACGTTGCTTGCTCATTGGATGAGGATGATTTATCTCATGATCATTTGTGTGGAGACACTAAAGCAAGTATATAGGTGCTTATTAGAGAATAAGTTCACTGAACGTGGCTCGCTAAGGAATACCTAATGGAGTTTTACTTGACTGTCAATAGGAATTCCTGTAGTGATAGTAGTACAAGTGCTCCTTGGACTTGAGATCATCATAGTATCTTGTGTATGATGAGTTATACTTTGACTTATTCCTTAAGACCCTTAGGGTATATCAAAGGGTATGCTTGGGTATAATAAGTTGTACATGGAGATAATGTATGATCAATAAAGAATCTACCGCTTCTAGTAAAAGAAGATAAATGTCCTATGTGATTCGATAAATGATAACCCAGTAGTCCTTGGCCAAGGCAGAATGAAATTAGAAAGGAGTTTCTAATTTGCATTATTTGGAATTATGCATTTAATAATTGAAATACATATAATTAAATAAAATAAGACTTGACAGTAATTCCATGTCTTATATTTAATTGGGACATTGTATGGTGGAAGGATTGAATTGTACGGTAATTATTTACTCAAAGGTTCTTTTATGATTAATGTTGAAATCTATATTATCTGAAAAGTCGTTGATCACTAGGGAGGCTTATCCCTATTGTAGAATAAATATTATTTATTTAAATAAATTAATACTTTAATTTATTTATTTAAATAAGATTAGAATTGTTCTAATTGATTTATTCACAACCTAGGTTTAATATGGAGAACCTAAAGGGTCACATCATAAAAGGAAGAATAATTATTTAAGAAGTTAATAGTGTAATCGTAATAATAAGTTAAGTATATTTAATTTAATCTATGGTGATAGAATAAATTAAATAGCTTAGTATTTTTATTTAATATTTTGGAAATATTAGATATAAATTAATAAGAGAGAGTCTTATTATTATTATTATTATTATTATTATTATTATTATTATTATTATTATTATTATTATTATTATTATTATTATTATTATTTAATTCCTAAAGGAGTTTGGGAATTAATTAATAAAAGTACTCTCATATAATCCTAATAAGATTAGGAGGTTAAATTAATTAAAAGATTTTAATTAATTATTCCTAATAAGATTGGGAGCATAATTAATTAAAGGAATTTAATTAATTAAAAGTAAATAAAACCCAATTCCTTAATTGTTAAGGAGAGTTGCCCACATCTATAAATAAGAGGAGTCGTATTATGGGTGTTAGTGGTTGTTGACTTTTTCACAACAGACGTGATTCCAATTGTTGGAGAGTACGTTCTTTTTCTATAGAGATAGAAAACTAGGGTTTAGCCAACCACCCTTCTTCTTGAATTATTCCTTCTTCCTTCTTCCTTGGTGGATCACCTCTAGAGGCCAAACACTTGGATGGCTAACGTTGATCAAAGGAAGGCACCAAACCCGGTGGATTCAAGTTGAACACGAAAAAGATTGGAGGTGAACTTGTACCTGAAGAAGCTGGAATCTTCAAGGGTATGATTCTTGTTCTTTATATTTTCATTTAATTAATAATTGTGCATAAAGGGTGATCCGGGTATGTGGTTTGTAAAATTTTAAAACTCTGATTTTCCACATTTTCGCTTATTTTGTACAATTTGATTGCGTTCATGAATATTACAAACCTAACATGTTAATCATGTATACTAATCTAAACATGCTCACATTAGGTTAATATACTATTATATACACGTTACACATGCTTGTATGCTAGCTTAAGTCATAATAATATACTAACACTTAGCAGATTGTGAAATGTAAAGCAAAAATCGAAACAGAGTCCCGTAGCAATTGCTTGCTACGCCTTAGTGTTATTTCTGGTAGCAATTTGCATGCGATCGGGTTCGAGCTGTAAAGAGTCTGTGTTTTGCAGAACTTTAGCCCAAACACAGAAATTATACACAATTTCAAGTCTAACCAGTCATGTATCAATTACAACATGCTTATATGATTATATAACAACTAATTAAACATTACCCAACCTCATCATCATCTAATTCCACATAATTAAGAATTTGAAATTCAAGAACTCAAGAATTCATTTTAGTAGAGAATGAAAATGGAAAACAAGGAATGGGACTTATACCTCTACAAATGTGAAGTGAACTTGCTCCAAATGAACTCCCAGTTACTTAGAATACTAGTATGCTCTCAATCTCACACTTAGCAAATCTCAGTAATAGAAATTGGAGAAGGAGAGTCCATATTTATAGAGAAATAAAAACACGGACAATGCATATATTCATCAAATTAAACCAATGAGAAAGTTAGATTGCATGATGGTTAATAAGGAGTTGGTAATTGGTAGTTGGAATCCATCATCACCACCACTCCCCCATAATCATCAACTAGGAAGAGCTTGGAAGAAAGAAAAGGAAATAGCTTCTAGCCTTATGTTTTACACGTGAAGGAGAAATGAAGAGAATTTGGGACTCTAATTTTGGGACAATCCCAATAACTCAGCATTCATACAAGGCTAAATCCTAATGCCACAATATAATTTAATATTTTAAGGTAGTAGATGTAATATGAAAATGTAACATACATATAGTACATGTATAATTTTTTTTATCACACCGATATACTTTATTAAAAATAATAGCTTACAATATGTTCATGGTATATTATTTTAATATATACCCACATACATTTTGTCACATACACCTTCATGATGTATTCACACCATATAGTTCCAATAAATCTTAATATATGGTTACTATATATAGTATAGTAACATAAGTGTCATACTACACTATATAATGCAGTTGAAATCCATATATAATATATTTCATTATTGCACACTTGCACATAATAGTCAATATAATTTTATTATATTAATAACTTACTTGTTTCATGCCAAATAAATTATTCACTTTCTCGATTAATTAACACCAACATTAATTAATCCGTTCCTCATTGATTAATGTAATTATGGATCTTTATAACAATTAATTATCTATATAATTCTTATTATATTTATAGACATATTACTAACAATAATAATCACATATCATTAAACAATTAGTCAATATTATACAATAACAATTAACAATTAATATTAATTAATTTCTCACTTAATAATTCCTTCAATCGATTAATATTATTATTAATATTTCCCACCCACGCACTACACACAAGGCTTTCTACAAGTTTGTTACAACTCCACATTAATCATTTTAATATAATTGAGTTAACTCATTACATAGCATGAAATCATTTATATCCAAATAAATATTTATTTCATTAATATATTCCTAAGACATGAAATTTCTCGGGTATTACACCACTTATCATAATAATCCTAACAATTATATCATATATACAATAATCATATATTTACGAAAAATAACTAATACTATTATTATTACAAAATTAATTTATTATAAGAATATAATCTATAACGATCAATAATTCTTAAAAAAAATTTATTTACAATTATTCATGTAATAAATATATTTTATTTATCACATAAGTATATGTCGACGTCGGGATTTTTATTTGTCCCTTTTCGTTACTTGTTCTTTGGTGTTCTCATGTTAGGTGAGATTTGTTTGAAAAAATAAATGAAAAAGGTCCGACATGTGTAATGTCGAAGATGGACTGTTAAGAGTCGCCAGTTGGTGTTTTTAACTGGTTGCACCAATGCAACTGAGAAAAGATTTGCACATTGACCCAGTGATGTGACACTGCTAAACGGGTCTGTGAAACCGAGATTCATTTGAGTTCGGGGGCTTGATTATGCGGAGGGAAGGTGTTAGGCACTCCCCCCCCCGACATCCGTGTTATCACGGTGACCGCCACTTTTTAAGAAACGGTTATATGAATATGTGTGTGTGTGTGTGTGTGTGTGTGGATCAATGTGCAATTATTTGGAAGTAAAGTGAGGCCTCATTCGCACCTATATACAAAGGGTTTGAATTTATAGAAAAATTCAGTTTTAAACAAAATATAACAATGATGTTTTGTAAAAGAGGTTTTTCAAACCCTGTGCTCAATAGGAATTGAGACCTTTTCATACTTCCATTTTATTATTAAATGTTCAGCAGGTTTGCTTTTATTTTCGAGATGCGAGGCATCTTGAGAAAAAAATAACAATGATGTCGAACTCCTCATGGCCATGATGAAACCATCCAAGGAAATTCGACATCAGAATAATGTACAAGTTGCTTACAAATTGAAAATGTCCATCACGAGAACCGAATCTAGATTGAAGAGATCAATTTGTGATCACATGATTCCTAAGCTCACATGATGCCGCAGATTTATATGAAAGCGAAGCAGTTATATATATAAAAGTCGTAAATATATATACTGAGACATAACCAACCACCACGAAGCACCTCCATGGGGGATCAGAAATGTAAATACAAAAGCGGTAAATATATATATATATATATATATATATATATATATATATATGGACATGATCAACTACTACGAAGCACCTCCATGGGGATCGAAATATAAATAAAAAAGAATGCGATCAATCGCCATGTAAGTAAACTCAAAAGGGACTAAATGTAAATAAAGCAAAGAAAAGGCATCAAGTAAACTCAGGCTGATGAAATATAAATATATATATATATAAGCAATAAATGCACCGGATATAAAACCCAGGCTCATCGGATATGTCCGATAACAATATATATATAATATATATATATATATATATATATATATATAAAAGTAATAAACGCTCCGGATGTAAAATCTAGGCTCATCAGACAGAGTCTGACAACAGTTTATATATATAAGCATATATATATGTATAAAAGCAAGTAAACGCTCCAAACATAAGTCTAGGCTCAATCGAGGCATAACTCGATAATGTTAGTCCATATATAAAATATATACATATATAAGTATATATAGATAGACAAAAATAAAAACTACGGACCAAAGTTCGGGCATACGCATGCAACACGACTCTCAATGTATAGAATAGTGTGTGAAAAGATGAAGAGAAAGGCTTTATAGAGTGTGAGAAGGCTTACAGTGGGCTGCAAAAGAAGGCTTCTATGACTCTAGATGGATAAACACTCAGCTCCCCCCGATAAAAATATAGCTATATGTGAGCTAACAGGTGTTTAAAATGAGGAAACACTCAATATAGGGTGTGTACAGAGCAAATTGGACAGGGCTTCTGTGACGCCCCCAAAATTAGGTATACGTCACCCATCTTGGGTCGCCACTTACATGGTACATAAATTCAAATACAAACTTACTAATATAACTGTCGTGTACAATACGACAATACATAAACTGAGAGTTCTAATAGGAATATTGTCATTTAGACAATATCCATACTCAAGGAGTCCTCATTACAATTATTATCACACTATTTAATGTAATAGTGAGGACTACTAATGCTATCCTCTCGACCATCACTCCGCTTCCCGACTGTCCCGCCTATATTCTCATTTTCAAGAGAATAAAGGAAAGAAAGGGTGAGCTCAACTAGCCCAAGAAGAAATATTATGACTAAGATAATGCGTAATAAATTATCATTAGCTTCTTCAACAATGTTAAACCGATAAAATACAATAGACAAACAGCTTTAATCGCAATGAATATGCAATCCATTAAAAGAGTCAAGTAGAAAATAAAGTCTACTATCTTTTAGGTTTTAAAAGGTTTTCATCAATTTTATCACTAAGACTCAGCTTTAATGAATAAACCACAATATCTAATCATCCTCGCATTCACTGGCCAAGGATTTTCATCAAATTATCAATGGTCATGACTATACCGAATCACCCCCGGTCATAATCATACCAAAACTATCCATCATCGCATTATGTGCCATCGAGGACTTTTATCACATCATTTATAACAAGCCATGATTATACCGAATGATCCTCGGTCATAATCATACTAAGTTCATCTATGCACGTAAGCCAAAGATAACATAATATAACATGAGGATGATGACAATGACATAATAATTCAATAAAACAAGTTCAAGAATTAATTTATTCAGAATTAATAACGCCCAAATTGTCAACAAGATATCGCTTTTGTAGAGTAAAATTCAAGAATGATCGTAAGAATATTTCCATGAAAAGATATCGATGAAACGCAAATATCAAAGATATTCTACTAATTTCATGGAGTATAGAAGTCAAAGTTTTAACCAACTGGGTATAATAAAGAATGGAATAACAAAAGAAATCACCATGCATGCGGCAGATCAGATAGACAAAGTTATTCCAATAGAATAATAATAATGAGAACCAGTCGTGTGAAATTCACAATCGGCTGTGATGATCCAATGTAATAATAAATGTGAATAATAAACAATGGAACTGTGTCCCATGTAAAAACACATGCATGTGATATTCCAATGTAATAATAAATGCAAAATAATAAACAATGGAACTGTGTCCTGTAAAACACACGCATGTGATATTCCAAATGTAATAATAAAGAATGGAATAATGTAAGAAGATCACCAAGTATAGGGGGATTCACAGATACAAAGTTATTCCAATGTAATAAATAAGAATGGAATAATATAAGGATTTCACCAAGTATAGGTATGCCGCATATACATGTTATGTATAGGTATACCATTTTTTACAAAAGTTATTCCAATGTAATAATAATGAATGGAATAATGTAAGTTCTCTTCATGAATAAGAAAGAATAACATCCCTTTACTTGTACAACAAATAATATCCCTTACCGTAAAAAGAACCGAATATCAAAAGTGAAGTACCAGTATACTTTTTCTTCTTTCTCTCTATAGATTTTTTCTCTCTATAGCTTCTCTCTATAATTTCTCTCTCTGAAGTTTCAGTGAATTCGTAAGAAAATAATGAAGGAATGAGCTTCTATTTATAGGAAAATAGAATGCATAGTAATTAATCCATGAACTATCCAGATTGATTTATTTTAATCTGACTCATCCATATTTAAAGCAAAATCTTTTAAATAAAATATCATATATTCTATTTATATAAAAACATTTTACTATGCAAACACTATGCAACACTATGCAAAACACTATGCAAAAACACTATGCAACACTATGCATAATAAAATATAATATATTCTATTTATGTAATAACTTTAATAAAGTATTCTCGCTTTTATATAAAAGATGTTTCGCTTTTATTACGTTAATAATACTTAATAAAACAAAACGTCATTATATATAATAATTCATATTATTAATCGACAATAATGGAATCAAACCGAGTGACTTCTCACATAAGCATCAATAATCAATACCGTGTGCTACTATGCAACCACACGACATCGCATTTTTTACTACCGAAAGTAGTTCAACAAGATCAACAGTAAAACTTCCGCCGTTATTTCAATAAAATATTTTTGTCGCTTTTCAATCCGACAATAATTTCGCTGGGGTCCACCAATGATTGAGTCATTGTATTTAATATTCCCGCTAAACCGAATATTCCCCACCAATCGAATATAATATAACCACTGTGATACTTTGCAAAATTTATAAATACTACCCACAACTATAATATTATCTCAAATTCACACCATAATATTAAAAATTATTTCGACAAAATTTAAATCTTTATCGATAAAATCTGGGTCTCACAATCTCCCCTCCTTATGGAATTTCACCTCGAAATTAGGGTACGACTGGTATGATAAGAGGTGAGGATACCTTGAATACCTTTATCGTTGAAAATATTAAATTCATCTTCGCAATCCTACCAAAGATATTCATTAACAATTCATCTTTGCACTACATGCCAAAGATATACAATCAGTAAAACCAATAATGCCGAGACGCACTTAATAGTATCACGACCACTAATTATCCATGCACCATCGCCAAGGATATTCGTGTTTTCAATTACGGCCATGATTATACCGAATAATCTTGGTCATAATCATACCAAGTCTATCAATGCACTACTACCAAAGACGACTTTTACCACATCCATGAATTAATATTTCATTCACGAGACTCAAATTTCAATAATTAATCCATATCATCGAATCATCCCCACACTACGTGCCAAGGATATTCATTAGTATCACGACCATTAATTATCCATGCACTACTGACCCAAAGATAATCGTGGTATTCATTAGTATCACGACCACAAATTATCCATGCACTACTACCAAAGATAATCGTGGTATTCATTAGTATCACGACCACAAATTATCCATGCACTACGTACCAAAGATAATCGTATTCATTAGTATCACGACCACAAATTATCCATGCACTACTACCAAAGATAATCGTGTATTCATTAGTATTATCGACCACAAATTATCCATGCACTACTACCAAAGATAATCGTGTATTCATTAGTATCACGACCACAAATTATCCATGCACTACTACCAAAGATCGTGTATTCATTAGTATCACGACCACAAATTATCCATGCAATACTACCAAAGATAATCGTGTATTCATTATTATCACACCACAAATTATCCATGCACTACTACCAAAGATAATCGTGTATTCATTAGTATCACGACCACAAATTATCCATCACTTACCAAAGATAATTGTGTATTCATTAGTATCACGACCACAAATTATCCATGCACTACTACAAAGATAATTGTGTATTCAAAGTATCACGACCAAAATTATCCATGCACTACGGCCAAAGATAATCGTGTTTTCAATTACTGTTATGATTATACCGAACAATCCTCGGTCATAATCATACCAAGTCCATCTACGCACTACAAAAGCCATGAGATGACTTTCAACATAATATAAACATGAGGATAATGATATAAAGAATCAATCAAATGAGATAAAGGATAAATATTAAACATTTATAATATAATTTATCCAGATTCAAGAATATCCCCATGTTATCAATCACTTAATAATCTCATAATCTAATATCATTAATATTATAACAATATTTTAATCACTTCTTAAATTTATAAACAATTTATCTCAATTGTTTACGCTTTTACCATATAATGCATTTAATCATTCAAAATGCCATACTCATAAGATATCATCACCAATTATCAAATCCTCATCAAAAAAAATATGCATATACTCTATATAGGATTCTCTAGCCATAAAATCCTATTTTCAACTTTGTTATTTCACATAACATATTTAACTCATATGTTCAGAATTAAACTATTTTCATGAAAAATACCAAATCAGTCCCAAAAATATTTCTTTTCTGGGATTTAGCATAATATAGTCCCATAATGAAAATATATTTTTCTCGAAATTTTTAAAATTCATTTACTATTTTTCAAAAATCAATTTCTAATTAATTTCTTAAGAAATTAGCTACCTCAAGTTTAACTCCAAAAATTCCCAAATCTTGACAGGACCTTACACATGTTAACGTGAGCTTCCAGTTTAAATTTCATGGTCATCGGAGTTATAGAACTCCGGTTATAGCGTTTTTCGTCGAAAAAACCTAAATATTGAAATAGTCATAACTTGCTCATTTTAAGTCGTAATGAGAGCTCATTTTTGGACAGGAGGTACTTTATACCATATACCTTCATGTCCCAAAAGGCCAGAATTTTTCTCATAATTTAAGTGGCCGAAACAGCCCCTCTAAAATCATGGCAGCAGTTTTTTTCGGTTTTTGCAGCTTTGCACTCCTTTGCTAAAATCAGTCCACACAAAAATCTACAACACCTTTTCCAGTAATTCCACTTGGATTAGTTAGGTAACTCATAGATCTAACTCTAGGACTTGACCACACTCAAAAATTCAAAATATAATAGGAGATATGGTCAATTGAATTTCATGTTACGTTTTTCACCAATATTTGATTTTCAACTCTTTGTGATTTCTAAGAAACTTTCATGTTTTCACATAATAACCAACATAACTCATCATAACACTTACTAATACCTCATATACCCATGATTTTCATTAGTCCAATGCTTTTATTATGACTTTCATCATAATCCACGTAAAATGCATCCTTTTAGTTGAAGAAATATTTGAGGGTTTAAGAAATGGGTTTTTTTGATCTGGGTCAATACAAAATTCGATTTCACGCCTAGGGTAGGCTAAGAAATCTTCAAGAATACCAAGAAATTTATTAATGATAGAAATATCATTCAAAATCGTTATTTCATCCAAGACTTTGATAGTACGTCACATTCGATACCAATCGTGACTTCTATCCCTTAACCTAGATAGCACCTCTCACAACGATACCTATCAACTTGCCATCTTCATTCACGACGTCGCCACGTAAAGTCCGCTTTTGGTGCATTCCACACAAGGAAGTCAACAACTAAAGGATCGGGGCTCTTTACTTATGGCTTGATATAACAATGATCGACTTTAGTAGTTGGTTACTTAATTCATTAATATAACAAAGTTGGTTATGAATATAAAAGCTAACAACCTTACGAAAAGCATGATGAGTAGTTAACCAATTGATTCCTAAAATCACATCAAAGGCAAGTATTTTCAAAAAGATAAGATCGACGGTGTAACGTGAAAGTGTTTATTTGAATCAAACAAGATTTAAAAATAGTAAGCAGAAACTAAGGCTCCTACTAACGAAGTTTCAACCAATAAGTCAAAGTCTAACTTCTCCTGAGTCAAATTTAAACGTTGAACGCAAGCAAGAGAGATAAAATAATGGGTAGAACCCAGATCTTATAAGGTATAGACTTCGTAATTTATAATTAACTAACCCTGCTAACTTCGTTTCGGGTTACTCGCTTTTGAGAAGTCATGAAAATGCACTTCCTAAAACCAACGACTTTGTTTTGTCCATATCCACCTTTGGTGCCACCGCCCCGCCTAGACTTGACTTTGGTGCACAACAAAATTGGGCTAAATGACCTTCTCTTCTTGCAATTTCCACTTCTATTATCTTTTGCCATGATTACCACCAAGTGGTTACCATTCTTAGCATGATAATTTCCCCACGATGGTTATCATTATTCGATAGCCGCTGCCACCAAAGATGATTATTATCGTGTTGTTGGTCGTTACCTTTTGTTTCGAAATGAATCAACACTCTCATGTGCTTCATTGCTTATCTCAACAGATTTTAGATGCCATTCTCAAACACCGCCACAAAAAAGGGTTAATTAACATATCACATATTATCCCTATACTCCTAACCCACCAATTAAATACCAAATAAATTTAGGTAGGTCATACTAGCGTAAAGAATTCCCTGCTCTCCCTCCAGTTCTTATCTCACATCTCTCAACCAGGATCATATCCCTAAGCTCGATACCAACCGTGACGCCCCCAAAATTAGGTATACGCCACCCATCTTGGGTCGCCACTTACATGGTACATAAATTCAAATACAAACTTACTAATATATCCGTCAGGTATATACGACAATACATAAACCGAGAGTTCTAATAGGAATATTGTCATTTAGACAATATCCATACTCAAGGAGTCCTCATTACAATTATTATCACACTATTTAATGTAATAGTGAGGACTACTAATGCTATCCTCTCGGACCATCACTCTTTTTCCCGACTCTTCCAGCCTATATTCTCATTTTCTCAAGAGAACAAAGGAAAGAAAGGGTGAGCTCAACTAGCCCAAAGAAGAAATATTATGACTAAGATAATGCGTAATAAATTATCATTAGCCTTCAACAATGTTAAACCGATAAAATACAATAGACAACCGCTTTAACTCGCAATGAATATGCAATCCATTAAAAGAGTCAAGTAGAAAATAAAGTCTACTATCTTTTAGGTTTTAAAAGGTTTTCATCAATTTTTATCACTAAGACTCAATTTTAATGAATAAACCACAATATCTAATCATCCCTCGCACTACTGGCCAAGGATTTTCATCAAATTATCAATGGTCATGACTATACCGAATCACCCTCGGTCATAATCATACCAAAAAACCATCCATCGTGCATTGTGCCATCGAGGACTTTTATCACATCATTTATAACAAGCCATGATTATACCGAATGATCCCTGGTCATAATCATACTAAGTTCATCTATGCACGTAAGCCAAAGATAACATAATATAACATGAGGATGATGACAATGACATAATAATTCAATAAAACAAGTTCAAGAATTAATTTATCCAGGAATTAATAACGTCCAAATTGTCAACATGATACTGCTTTGTAGAGTAAAATTCAAGAATGATCAGAAGAATATTTCCATGAAAAGATACTGGATGAAACGCAAATATCAAAGATATTCTACTAATTTCATGGAGTATAGAAGTCAAAGTTTTAACCAACTGAGTATAATAAAGAATGGAATAACAAAAGAAATCACCATGCATGCGCAGATCAGATAGACAAAGTTATTCCAATGTAATAATAATAAACTAACCGTGTCGTGAAATTCACAACCGACATGTGATGATCCAATGTAATAATAATAAATGCTGAATAATAAACAATGGAACTGTGTCCGGTGTAAAACACATGCATGTGATATTCCAAATGTAATAATAAATGCGAAATAATAAACAATGGAACCAGTCCGTGTAAACACACACATGCATGTGATATTCCAAATGTAATAATAAAGAATGGAATAATGTAAGAAGATCACCAAGTATAGGGGATTTCACAGACACAAAGTTATTCCAATGTAATAAATAAGAATGGAATAATATAAGGATTTCACCAAGTATAGGTATGCCGCAGATACAAAAGTTATGTA
The DNA here is from genome assembly GCA_020205615.1 of Panax quinquefolius. NCBI lineage: Eukaryota > Viridiplantae > Streptophyta > Magnoliopsida > Apiales > Araliaceae > Panax > Panax quinquefolius. Next base: position 59,812,726 of record CM035152.1, read on the forward strand.
TAGGGTATACCACTTTTACAAAGTTATTCCAAATGTAATAATAATGAATGGAATAATGTAAGTTCTCTTCATGAATAAGAAAGAATAACACCCCTTACTAGTACAACAAATAATATCCCTTACCGTAAAAGAACGGATAATATTGGAAAAGTGAAGTACCGTAATCATTTTCTTCTTTTCTCTCTATAGATTTTTCTCTATAGCTTCTCTCTATAATTTCTCTCTAGTAGTTTCAGTGAATTCGTAAGAAAATAATGAAGGAATGAGCTTCTATTTATAGAAAATAGAATGCATAGTAATTAATCCATGAAACTATCCAGATTGATTTATTTTTAATCGACTATCCATATTTAAAGCAAAATCTTTTAAATAAAATATCATATATTCTATTTATATAAAAACATTTTACTATGCAAACACTATGCAACACTATGCAAAACACTATGCAAAACACTATGCAACATAATAAAATATAATATATTCTATTTATGTAATAACTTTAATAAAGTATTCATTTTATATAAAAGATGTTTCGCTTTTATTACGTTAATAATACTAATAAAACAAAACGTCATTATCGCTATAATAATTCATATTATTAATCGACAATAATGGAATCAAACCGAGTGACTTCTCACATAAGCATCAATAATCAATACCGTAAGCTACTATGCAACCACACGACATCGCATTTTTTTACTACCGAAAGTAGTTCAACAAGATCACGGTAAAACTTCCGCCGTTATTTCAATAAAATATTTTTGTCTTTTCTCAATCCGACAATAATTTTGTTGTGGGGTCCACCAATGATTGAGCTGTTGTATTTAATATTCCTCGCTAAACCTAATATTCCCCACCAATCGAATATAATATAACCACTTGCATACTTTGCAAAATTTATAAATACTACCCACAACTATAATATTATCTCAAATTCACACCATAATATTAAAAATTATTTCGACAAAATTTAAATCTTTATTGATAAAAACTGGGTCTCACCAAGCCCTCTATTTATAGAGGCGAAGCCATGAGATGTACTGCTGCGACCATAGATGCATGCATGTGGTACGCCGCAGATGCACTCGCTGTTCGCCCGGTGCCCTGTGCTCTAATGGGTCCCATTGTCTCAAAGCACGTTCACTCGTACAATCGTGATGTCCGCTTGAACTTACAGAACTTCAATCCGAGCATCCGAACGAGGTATACAAGACCCATCTTTGACTGCTTTTGTCGAGAGTTACGCAATGACATGGGATTAGAGGTTGTACGAAGTCAGGAAGAGGGGACCATGCCCATGGTCTTCAAGCTTCAAATTCTATCCGGTGTGTTGCCACGCGTAATAGTCACTCAGGATTGGAACTCCTTGGCTCTTGTGGGACATTGTTGTATTAAAATGTATGTATGAAGTGTTGAGACAGCGCGTTGGGATTAAGGTGGCAAGATGACAGGTTGACTCCTCACCGGGGTTATCTCTGGTTTGGGCTGATAGCAAACATTGCTCAGGGTTACATCTGAGATTGGACTGCTGCAAGTGTTTGAATTTCGCAAGGTCATCTATAAGTGTGCATGTCTTCCCGGTGTTAGCTCCGGGTCTTTGGTATGAGTGCCTTGGGAGGAGGTCTGAGATTGAAGCTGATCGCATGTATTTGAAACAAGCATTTCTGGAGTTATCACCGGAATTGCAATAGCATTCCTTGGGGTTATCGCCAAGGACGAAACTCGGGGTTATCTCCGAGGTTGGAATTGAAACTCCTGGTGTGTGTTCTGGGGTTAAGACTGAAATTCTGGTAGTATCCGGAATGGATGTGAGATGTCTTCCAAGGTTATCTCTGAAAGACGAATTTGCCCTCCTGCAATGTTACTAACAGGTGTGCAGAAAATTTTGAGTGTCTACAGTATATATATTTTACTTTGCACATATTCCCACCTTTATATATAAATAAAGAAAAATTATATGCAAAATTTCTTATTTAATTATATGGAAAAATATTGGGTTATTACAGTTATCATGCCTATGAGGACTTCGGCACTGCTATATATTATTTTCTCGAAGATGTTTCGCATCTCGAAAATAAAAGCAAACAAGTCGAACATTTAATAATAAATTAGAAGTATGAAAAGGTCTTAATTACTATTGAGCACATGGTTTGAAAAACCTCTTTTATAAAACCTCATTGCTATATCTTGCTTAAAACTAAATTTTGGTATAAATTCAAACCCTTTGTATATAGGTGCGAACGAGGCCTCGCACTACTTCCAAATAAATTGCACATTGATCCACACACACACACACACACACATTCATATAATAGTTTCTTGAAAAGTGGCGGTCACCGTGGCAACACGGATGTCAAGGGTGCCTAACACCTTCCCTCCGCATAATCAAGCCCCTAAACCCAAATGAATCTCGGTTTCACAGACCCGTTTAGTAGTGTCACATCACTAGGTCAATGTGCAAACCTTTTCTCAATTAACGTTAGTGCAACCGATTAAAAACACCAACCCAGCGACTCTTAAAGTCAAATCGTCGACATTATACATGTCGGACCTTTTTCACTTGTTTTTTCAAACAAATCTCACATAACATGAGAACACCAAAGAACAAGTAACGAAAAGGGACAAATAAAAATTCCGACGTCGACACACCCAATATAGGTAAATTCAAATATAAAACACTCATCAACTTGTTTATTCATAGTTTTTAAGTTTATAAACATAAATTCAAGCTTTGATTTGGAATAACTAAAATCAATTACATAAACTACTCAAAATCTTCTTTCTTCTTCTTCTTCCATGGAGAATCTTTCTCTCTCCTCTTTTTTCCATTGCTGTCGCCACTTCTCTTTCTCTCGTTCTTCTCTTTTTCTCTTTTTCTTTCTCTTTCTCTTTCTTCTTTCCCTTTTCTTCTTTCCCTCTTATCTCTTATCTTCTTATCCCATCTCTAATAGCCACCCCTCTCTTTTCTTCTCTAGTTGCTGTCACATATGGTCTCTTAGCTCCCACATCTTTTTTTTTATTTGCTTTATTGAATGTCCAAAATGCCCTCATTAATTGGTTTTAAAAAAATTGGGCCACTTATTTAATCTTTTGGACTTTCCTAATAATTCTTTGGGCCATGTAATTTAATATAGTCCAATCTTTTTCATCTTATCCTACCCTAAATATTTAATTAGGGTTTCCATTCCAAACATTTAGAATTTAAATCATTTCTTTTGTACATTAAATTTTATAACCCAATTAAACTTGTTTCAATTAAGTTATAAAATTAATAACTGGAGATAATAAAGATATATCTCTTGAATTAATATAATTTTTATTATTATTATTCTCCCATATGTTCCTTAACAATTGGGCTCACTTGGGCTTAACACTTATTTCTTTTGGCTTTCCAAATAAAATATTTGGAGTTTCTAACTAAAATGTTTGGGCCATAAAAATTAATATGGTCCATTATATTAGATTTTATCTTACCCTAATCATTTAATTAGGGTTTCCATGTACTCAAGTGAAATACAAATTTACTCGAGTACATTTAATTTCTTAACCCAATTAAACTTTACCTTAATTAGGTTATAAAATTAATTAATTAAGATGTATAAAATAAATCTCTTAGAATTAGTATATATTATAAATACTATTATTTTTCCATCTCATAACCCTTAAGTTATTCAATCCTTCATTCCTACAATATAATTAGGATTACACTAGTTTCTTTTATTTGCTTATATAATAAACAAATATAAATCATCACATAATATTCATATTCACTTACTCACATAATCATTTAAAATAATTAAATAGATTGAGACATGATTCACAAATCTCTTAGATTAGGTCACTAGTATATAATTAAAATATTAGGACCTCTAAATAAAGATAACCATTTAGGTTATTCTCATACCTAATTTAAATAACTTATTTAAATTATACAATTTATATTGTATAATTAAATTTAATTTCATCTTTCTCTCCATAAATTGTTTTTCAAACAATTTATTTATATATTAAATATATAATTTAATATATTCAATCATTTATTCAAATATGAATTTAATTTACTAACTAATTGATACCAATATACATATTTACATATGGATCTCATCTCATATTTTTATTTTACATCATTTGGTAAAATATTAAATATCATATCATTATCCATGTAATATAATATAATATATATTCAATTATTTTATTTACTTTATATAAATTATACGCACAATTTATTTAACTATAGTAAATATATTAATATATTCACCACATTAAATACATGCATACGCTTACACTCAATAATGTAATATATGATTTCTTCAATAAAATAGTGGCTATACATGAAGTATATTTAATGCCATTAATTTACCACATTAAAATAATTTAATATTATAAATTATTTTAATTTTACCCATTTAATTTCCTTTAATAATTTACTCCTACACCTTACTTACATATAATAAATATATAATTCTAATATATTTATTATACACAACATCACATATTGCATGGCACATATTCCTTTGTGTACTACAATATCACATAAAATATCATATAATAAGAATTTTCTTTATTTAATTCTTATTTTAATTTTACCCAAAAATTTGGGTTATCACCCATATAAGGCTTTATAAGGTGGCATACCTATGCTAGCATAGTAACTGTTATTGTAGGCAAATTCCACCAAAGGTAACTGATTTTCCCAACTTCCTTTGAAGTTTATGATACAAGTTCTTAACATATCCTTTAATGTTTGAATGGTTCTCTCACTTTGCCCGTCAGTTTGAGGGTGATAAGTTGTACTTAATCTCAATTTTGTTCCTAAGTGTTTTTGAAGGCTTCCCCAAAAATTTGAGGTGAAACGTGGGTCTAGATCTGACACTATAGAAACAGGTACTCCATGCTTTGAGATAATTTTATTAATGTATAACTTGGCAAGGTGATTTAGGTTATAAGTAACCTTAATAGGTAGGAAGTGAGCTGATTTATTAAGACGATCAACTATTACCCAAATGGCATTGTGGCCCTTCTGTGTAGCTGGATTGCCTACCACGAAGTCCATGGTTATATGTTCCCACTTCCACTCAGGAATTGGTAAGGGTTGAAGTAAACGACTCGGATTTTGATGTTCAGCCTTAACCCTCTGACATTTGAGACATTTTCTTACCCATTCAGCTATTTCTCTTTTCATATTCGACCACCAAAAGTGTCGACTTCGGTTTTTGTATATTTTAGTACTACCAAGATGTATAGCAAATTTAGAATTATGTGTGATGCCCCCAAAATAGGTATACATCACCCATTCTGAGTCGCCAAATATATGGTACAGAAATCAAATACAAACTTCTTTTATACAATACGATAAAAGCGTAACTGAGAGTTTTTACACGAATATTGTCTTCTAGAAAATATCCAAACTCAAATGGAGTCCTCATTACATTTATTATCACACTATTTTATAGAATAGTGAGGACAACTATAGCCACCATCTCGGACCATCACTCCGTTTCCCGACTAGTCTCGGCTATGTTCTCATTTCTTGAAGAGAACAATGAAAGAAAAAGGGATAGCTCAACTAGCCCAGTAAGAAACATTAAGACTAAGATAATGTAGAATAAATTATCTTTAGCCTTCAACAGTGTTAAACTGATAATAAACAACAAGTTTAACTACAGCGGAACAAGCAATCCATTAGAAGAGTCAAGTAGAGAATGATATCTACTATCTTCTATGATTTAAAAATTTTATCATCAACTTTATCGCTGAGACTCAGCTCAATAAATAATCCACATCACTGAATTATCCATGCACTACGAGCCAATGATATTTATTAGTATCACGTCCACAAATTATCCATGCACTACGAGCCAAGGATATTCATGTAATCACCAATGGTCATGATCATACCATCTACTGTCCATCAATACACTACGAGCCAATGATGACTTTTACCACATCATTTGTAAAATTACAGGTCATGATTATACCGAAGCATCCCTGGTCATAATCATACCAATCAACAGTTCATCTATGCACGTAAGCTAAAGATGACTTTTATCACAATATAAGCATGAGGATGATGACAATGATATAAGAATTCAATTAAAACAAAGCAAAGGATAAATTGTTAAAGATTTATAATTTAATTTATCCAGAATTCAATAATGTCCAAATTGTAAACATGATACAGCTTTGTGGAGTAAAATTCAAGATAATATTGTATCAAAAATGATTTGGATAGAAAAGAAATCAATTTTTGTCATAAATAGTACCCCGGTTGAATAGTACCCGAGTGAATAGTATCCCGTGAATAGTACTTCAGAAATAGTACTTTTTGAATAGTACCATGTGAATAGTACTTCGTTAGTAGTACCCCGTGAATAGTACTTTATGAATAGTACCCCATGAATAGTACTTTGTGAAGAGTATCCCGTGAATAGTACTTTGACATGAAAAGCTTAAAATTTAACAAGAATGTTCAGAAAAATATCCTTTTAAACGATACTAGATGAAGCGCAAATTTCAAGGATATTCTACAAATTTCACGAAGTATAGAAGCAATAATTTAACAGAATGAGTGTAGTATTCAGAATTTGAAACGAAATAATATTACTTACATACTACAGAGTATGAAAGAAATTATTATTTCTTACGAGTATTGAACAAAAATAATATCCCTTACGAATATTGAACGAAGATAATATTCCTTACAAATACAAAAAATAATATCGTAAGCGAATATGAAATAAATAATACCCCTTACCTTAGTAGAAGGCTGGATACTACAATAGTGAAGTAGCAGAATACTCTTCTTCTTTCTCTCTATAGCTTCTCTCTCTATAATTGCTCTTGTGAGTCTTAGTGAATTGGTGAAAATGAAAGAAGAATGAGCTTCTATTTATAGGAAAACATAGTTTCAATAATTGCACGATTAGAGGCTCGAATTATTACAGTATAGTACCTTCATCTATACCTCTATTTTTAATTTAGTCCTTCAAGTATTATCAATTTTGCACCACCTCCCCTAATAGTACATGCATGTGAATCAATAGTTCCATACATGTGAACCAACAGTAAATTGAATGTGAACTAATAGCAATTAATTGCTCATTTATCCGATTAATTGCCCGTTTGGTCAATTTAACATCCAAAAATCAATAATTATCAAAATAAATGTCAATTTTCTCTAACACTAATAATCCCAACACAATAGAAATATTTTTATCAACAACTTCATCTTTAATCAACACAAACTTATTCATGATTAATATTATAACTCACAATATTTAACAACCAGATCATTCCCAGGAAAGAGGGAGCTTTTTGATAAGGATTTCTCCCTATTGGCGCGCAATTAGGTGACCAAACCCCTTTCCTCGACAGAAATTTCTAGACATCGTCAATAATGAAAATAATAATATAAATAACTTTGTCATCTCAATTATTGATTTAATAATATAAAATATTATGCAGATGATACTGTGACAATAATTGAATCAATAATATGAGAGATATTATGCACCAATTACTGTAGCAATAATTAAGTATAACTGAGTGACTTCTCACGTAAGCATCAATAATCAAAGATATTTATAACAATCTTGTGTTACTATGCAACCACGCCAGACATTTGTACTTTTACCACGGGTATTTCAACAGGTTTAACGGTAAAACTTTCATGAATTATTTTTATAAAAAGATATTTCTGTCGTTTTCTAACAAAGACAATACTTTTGTTGTGGGGTCCACTAATGATTGTGTCGTTATACGAATATTCCCTGTTAAAACGAATATTACCCAACCAATCGAATATTTTATAACCACTTGCTTACTTTGTAAAATTTATAAATATTACCCACAACTATAAAATTATATCAAATCCATACCATAATATTCAAAAATATATTTCGAGAAAAATTAATCTTTATTCATAAAAGTTGGGGTCTTACAACCTCCCCTTCTTATGAAATTTTGTCCTCGAAATTAGGGTACGTACCTGGTATGTCGAAGAGGTGAGGATACCTTGATTTCATTTCAGATTCCAACTCCCAGGTCATTTCCTCAACATCATGGTTTCTCCACAAAACTTTAACTTGTGGTATAACCTTGGAGCATAGAATATGTTTCTTCTTATCCAAGATTTTAACAGGTACCTCTTCATACGTTAAATCTTCCGCTATTTCATCCGGTTCTAAATCAATAATGTGGTTCAGGTCTTTCACATATTTACGTAACATAGATATGTGAAAAATATTATGAACACGAGACATACTTGGCAGTAAGGTGAGTCTATAGGCCACAGTTCCTACTCGATCGAGGATTTCGAATGGCCCAATGAATCGAGGATTGAGCTTTCCTCTCTTTCCAAATTTTGTAACTCCTTTCCATGGAGCCATACGTAACAACACATGCTCTCCAACATTGAATTCCACATCCTTTTGATGAAGATCAACATAACTCTTTTGTCGATCTTGTGAGGTCTTTATACGTTGCCGGATCATTTGAATCTTTTTTGTAGTCATGCGTACAAATTTTGGTCCCAACAACATTGCTTCACCAATCTCATCCCAGCATACTGGAGAATGACACTTGCGTCAATACAATGCCTCGAATGGAGTCATGCCAATACTTGCTTGATAACTGTTGTTATAGGAGAATTCCACTAATGGCAAGAACTTGTCCCAACTTCCTTTGAAGTCAAGGACACAGAGTCTTAATATATCTTCAAGAGTTTGAATAGTCCTCTCTGAATGCCCGTCTATTTGAGGATGATATGTCGAACTGAATCGTAAATCCGTGCCCATAACTTTTTACAAACTAACCCAAAATTGTAAAGTGAATCTTGGGTCTCGATCAAAAACTATGGATACTTGCATACCATGTAGTCTTACAATCTCATTTATGTATATACGAGCAAGAGATTCAAGTGAATAAGTTTCTCGTGTAGGTAAGAAGTGAGAAGACTTGGTTAGTCTATCGATAATGACTCAAATCGCATCTATACCTTGAGAAACATTGGGAAGACCTATAACGAAGTCCATTGTAATGTGCTCCCACTTCCATTCTAAAATTTCAAGTGGTTGCAATGGACCTTTTGGCACTTGATGCTTCGCCTTGACACGTTGACAAGTTAAAGACCTTGAGATAAACTCCGCGATCTCTCTCTTCATATTTCTCCAACAAAATGTATGTCAAAGATCACGATACATTTTGGTACTCCCAAGATGGATTGCAAATGGTGTGTTGTGTGCCTCCATCATGATCTTATACTTTAAATCAGGGTCGTTAGGAACACAAAGTCTAGGAATTCTTAATGCAAGTACCAAGTTCTGAAAGCAGTCTTTGGAATGTCATCAATTTTAATCTTTAACTAATGATATCTAGAACGAAGATTAATCTTTGAAAAGAATGTAGTGCCTTAGAACTGGTCAAACATGTCATCAATGCGAGGCAACGAGAACCTATTCTTGATGGTGACATGATTTAACTCCCAATAATCAATACAAAGTCACATTCTTCCATTTTCTTCTTTACAAATAAAATAGGAGCACCCCAAGGAGACGTACTAGGATGAATGAAATCGATGTCTAACCATTCCTGTAGTTGGGTTTTTAACTCCTGAATTTCAATAGGAGCCATTCGATATGGGGCTTTAGAAATGGGTTTTGTACCGGGTTCAAGGTCGATATAAAATTTGATTTCACGCTGTGGGGGTAGGCCATGAAGTTTTTCAGGGAATACGTCAGGAAATTTATTAACAATAGAAATATCATTCAAATCTTACATATTTTTGTTTAAATCTGTGACATGGGCTAAGAAAGCTTGACATCCATTTTTTAATAAACGAATAGCTTAATAGCTTGATATCACAGTGATTGACTTTAGTAGTTTGGTTGCTTGAATTCACACAATAGGTTGCTTAGGAAAATGAAAGCTAAAAACCTTACGAAAATAATCAATTTTTGCATGATGAGTAGTTAACCAATCAATACCTAAAATCACATCAAATGCAAGTATATTCAAAGAGATAAGATCGACAGGTAACGTACGGGTGTCGATTTTAATCAAATAAGACTTATAAACAGTGGATGTAATGGAGGTTTCTCCCAACGGAGTTTCAACAGATAACTAAAAGTCTAATTTTTTTGGAGTTAAATTTAAACGTTGAGCGCAAGTAGGAGAAATAAAAGAATGGGCAGAACCAGTATCAAATAAGATATAGACTTCGCTAGAGTTTATGATTAGCTTACCCGTGATAACCTCATTTGGGTTCCTCGCTTTTTGGGAGGTCACAACAAACGCTCTTCCTTGAACTACCGGCTTTATCTTGTATGGGACGGCCTTTGGTGTCTCCATCCCAGCTGGACTTGACTTCGCTGGATGAAAAAATTAGGCTAGGTAACCTTCTCTTCCACAATTGTAACACGCTTTGGACTGCATCGTGCAGTTTGGACTGATGTGTCCTACCCCTCCGCATTTGAAGCATACGATCGGTGGTCGTTCTCTTTCATTAACAACGGGTGTTGGTGTTGACGTCTTTCCACCATTGTTGAATCTTCTCTTCTTGAAATTTCCACTTCTATTATCTTGGCCATGATTACCACCGAAGTGGTTACCATTTTTGGCATGTTGATTCCCTCCACGTTTGTTGTCACCGCTTCAATGACTTCTACTGCTATTATCATTTTATCGGCTGCTCTCTCCTGGTTGGGTTCACTCATTATCGCGCTCTAATAACTGATCCCTATTCATAACATCTGAATACAAGAAATGTTTGTGAGAAATGAGGTATTGACGTATCTCGGGTTTCAAACCTCTTAGAAATATTTGCGTCATACGCTCCTCATTATCTACCAAATGGGATGCAAACCGGGATAACTCCACAAACTTAGCCTCGTACTGCGACACGGTTATATTGTTTTGCTCCAGCTTGATGAACTCTACCTCCTTCATGTGACGAATACTTTCGAGAAAGTACTTGTCTTTAAATAATTCTTAGAACTTCTCCCAAGACATTTTGAGTGCGGCAGGCTGAGTAAGTTTTACTGATTCCCACTAGTAATCTGCCTCTACTCTCAACATGAAGGTGGCAAAGGGAACCTTTTGCTCCTCAGAGCATCCCAAGACATCAATTATCTTGGTGATCTGCTTTATCCACGTCTCGGCCTTGAGTGGTTTTGGCTTTCCCAAAAACTTTGGCGGTCCCAGCTTCTTGAACTGCTTAGCGGTGACCATCTGAGAGTTGCTAGTGTTTCCACCTACATTTTGAACTGGAGACTCTCTTGCCTGATGTTACATGAATTGCATAAAGCCTCTGAACATCCCATCGTTCATCATCTGGTCGGTGTTGTTGTTTACGTAAGAATTATTGCCTTCCTGATGCACATTATCCTAGGTATTGATCATTGGTGACTTAATGGTCTCATGTGCTCCATTGCTTAACTCAACATTTTTAGATGCCATTTTCAAACACTGCCACAAAACAAGGGTTAATTAACATGCCACATATTATCCCTATATTCTGACCGACCAATTAAATAACAAATAAACTTAGGTAGGTCATACTAGCGAAGGATTTCCCCGTCTATCCCCCCTAGTTCTAGTCTCACATCTTATCGAGGGATCATATCCCTAAGCTTTGATACCAACTGTGACGCCCCAAAAATAGGTATACATCACCCATTCTGAGTCGCCAAATACATGGTACAGAAATCAAATACAAATTTCTTTTATACAATATGACAAAAGCGTAGCTGAGAGTTTTTACACGAATATTTTCTTCTAGACAATATCCAAACTCAAATGGAGTCTTCATTACATTTATTATCATACTATTTTATAGAATAGTGAGGACTACTATAGCCACCATCTCGGACCATCACTCTGTTCCTCGACTACTCCCGGCTACGTTCTCATTTCCTGAAGAGAATAATGAAAGCAAAAGGGATAGCTCAACTAGCCTAGAAAGAAATATTATGAATAAGATAATGCAGAATAAATTATCTTTAGCCTTCAACAGTGTTAAACTGATAATAAACAACAAGTTTAACTGCAGCAAAATAAGTAATACATTAGAAGAGTCAAGTAGAGCATGATATCTACTATCTTCTATGATTTAAAAAGTTTATCATCAACTTTATCGTTGAGACTCAGCTCAATAAATAATCCACATCACTGAATTATCCATGCACTACGGGCCAAGGATATTCATTAGTATCACGTCCACGAATTATCCATGCACTACGGGCCAAGGATATTCGTATAATCACCAATGGTCATGATCATACCAACAAATGTCCATCAATGCACTACGGGCCAATGAGGACTTTTACCAAATCATTTGTAACATTATAGGTCAGGATTATACCGAATGATCCCTTGTCATAATCATACCAATCAACAGTCCATCTATTCACATAAGCCAAAGATAACTTTTATCACAATATAAGCATGAGGATGATGACACTAATATAAGAGTTCAATTAAAAGAAAGCAAAGGATAAATTTTTAAAGATTTATAATTTAATTTATCCAGAATTCAATAATGTTCAAATTGTCAACATGATACTGCTTTGTGGAGTAAAATTCAAGAATAATATTGTATCAAAAATGATTTGGACAGAAAAGAAATCAATTTTTATCAGAAATAGTACCCCAGGTGAATAGTACCCGAGTGAATATTGAACAAAAATAATATCCCTTACCATAGTAGAAGGCTGGATACTGCAATAGTGAAGTAGCAGAATACTCTTCTTCTTCCTCTTTATAGATTCTCTCTCTATAATTGCTCTTGTGAGTCTTAGTGAATTTGTGAGAATGAAAGAAGAATGAGCTTCTATTTATAGGAAAACATAAATTCGATAATTGCACAATTAGGGGCTCGAATTATTACAGTATAGTACATTCATCTATACCTCCATTTTTAATTTAGTCCTTCAAGTATTATCAATCTTGCACCACCTCCCCTAATAGTACATGTATGTGAATCAATAGTTCCATACATGTGAACCAACAGTAATTTGCATGTGAACTAATAGCAATTAATTGCCCGTTTGGTCAATTTAAAATCCTGAAATCAACAATTATCAAAATAAATGTCGATTTTCAATAACACTAATAATCTCAACACAATAGAAATATTTTTATCAACAATTTCATCTTTTATCAACACGAACTTATTCATCATTAATATTATAACTCATAATATTTAACAACCAGATCATTCCCAGGAAAGAGGGGGCTTTCCGATAAGGATTTCTCCCTATTAGCGCGCAATTAGGTGACCAAACCCCTTTCCTCGACAGAACTTTCTAAACATCGTCAATAAAGCAAATAATAATATGAATAACTTTGTCATCTTAATTTAATAATATAAAATATTATGCAGATGATACTGTGACAATAATTGAATCAATAATATGAGAGATATTATGCAGAAATTACTGTAGCAATAATTGAGTATAAGTTAGTGACTTCTCACGTAAGCATCAATAATCAAAGATACTATACAATACTGTGTGCTACTATGCAACCACGCAAATTACTGTACTTTTACCACCGATTATTTCAACAGTTTAGCGGTAAAAATTTCGCTATTATTTTTATTAATAGATATTTCTGTCGTTTTCTAACTACGACAATACTTCCTTTGTGGGGTCCACCAATGATTGTGCCATTATACGAATATTCCCTGTTAAAATGAATATTCCCCGACCAATCGAATATTTTATAACCATTTGCTTACTTTGCAAAATTTATTTATATTACCCACAACTATAACAATATTGAAAGTAGTATGCACACAAGCCAATCATGTTTGATGATAAAGCATATACTTTGTAACAATCTTATTCATTTATTAATAAAAGGTATTAATTTATTAAAGGCTTTTAATTATCTATATGATGCTTCTTTATAATATTTAATAAACCCATAGTCTTAAGCAATGCTTTTAGAATAATGATGATGATCATTCTAATGAGATATAAATTCTTAAAAAGCTTAAAACTAAAATAGTTCCCAATCGTTGGATTACTAAATTAGGGATTAGTGAATCCGGATAGATTGGTACATACGTTGCTTGCTCATTAGATGAGGATGATTAATTTTATGATCATTTGTGTGGAGACACTAAAGCAAGTATGTAGATGCTTATTAGAGAATAAGTTCACTGAATGTGGCTCGCTAAGGAATACCTAATGGAGTTTTACTTGCCTGTCAATAGGAATTCCTGTAGTGATAGTAGTACAAGTGATCCTTGGACTTGAGATCATTATAGTATCTTGTGTATGATGAATTATACTTTCACTTATTCCTTAAGACCCTTAGGGTATATCAAAGGGTATGCTTAGGTATAATAAGGTGTACATGGAGATAATGTATGATCAATAAAGAATCTACCACTTCTAATAAAATAAGAGAAATGTCCTATATGATTCGATAAATGACAACCCAAAGAGTCCTTGGCGGCGTAATGAAATTAGAAAGGAGTTTCTAATTTACATTATTTGGAGTTATGCATTTAAGAGTCGAAATACATATAATTAAATAAAATAAGACTTGACAGTAATTCCATGTCTTGGGACATTATATGGTCGAAGGATTGAATTATATAGTTTGAGTTCTTTTATTATTAATGTTAAAATCTATATTATCTGAAAAGTCGTTAATCGCTAGGAAAGCTTATCCCTATTGTAGAATAAATATTATTTATTTAAATAAATTAATAGTTTAATTTATTTATTTAAATAAGATTAGAATTGTTCTAATTGATTTATTCACAACCGGTTTAATATGGAGAACCTAAAGGGTCACACCATAAAAGGAAGAATAATTATTTAAGAAGTTAATGGCATAATCGTAATAATATGTTAAGTGTATTTAATTTAATCTATAATTATAGAATAAATTAAATATCTTAATATTTATTATTTAATATTTTGAAAATATTAAATATATAAATTAATAAGAGGAGTCTTATTAATATTATTACAATTATTATTATTTTAATTTCTAAAGAGTTGGAAATTAATTTAATATAAGTACTCTCATTTATTCCTAATAAGATTAGGAGGCTAATTAATTAAAAAAAATTAATTAATTATTCCTAATAAGATTGGGAACATAATTAATTAAAGGAGTTTAATTAATTAAAATAAAACTCAATTTCTTAATTTTTAAGGAGGGTTACCCACATCTATAAATAAGAAGAGTCTTATTATGGGTGAAGGGGGTTGACACTTTCACAAAATACATGAATACGTAATTCCAATAGTTGGGAGAGTACACCTTTTTTCTATGAGAGATAGAAAAACTATGGTTTTGCCAAACACCCATCTTCTTGAATCTTTCTTCTTCCTTGGTGGATCACCTCTAGAGGCCAAACACTTGGGGGCTAACATTTATCAAAGGAAGGAACCGAACCCGGTGGATTCAAGTTAAAGGCGAAAAGATTTGGAGGTACGAACTAGTACTTGAGGAAGCTCGAATCTTCAAGGGAATAATTCTTATTCTTCTTCTTTTCGTTCAATTAATAATTGTGCATAAAGGATGATCCGGGTATATGGCTTGTAAATTTTTAAAACTCTCATTTTCCACGTTTCTGCTTATTTTGTGCAATTTGATTGCGTTCATAAATATTACAAACCTAACAATTATATCAAATCCATACCATAATATTCAAAAAATTATTTCGAGAAAAATTAATCTTTATTCATAAAAGTTGGGGTCTTACATTATGAGCTTCGTTTAAGATTTCGTCTTTTAATGCTTGCTTTAACGGAACCCAAATTCTATTTTCATATCTTAATATTCCATCCTTGTCTATTCTGAATTTGATATTCTTGACATGAGTTATATTAGACTAACATTTTTTACACTCCTCATCTTTTTCTTGCATCTCTTTGATTCTATCTAGTAGAGTCAAAACTCCCTCTAGAATGAATAACTTTTGGGTAGAGGTAGTTGGACATCCCACCTCAATTTTAATTCTTTCAAAATCTTTTATTAACCTTTCATTGGTGGTTATTACGTTTAACTTCTCTTGGTTCTTTCTACTTAACGCATCAGCTACTATATTGGCTTTTCCGAGATGATATAAGATTTCACAGTTAAAATCCTTTATCAGTTCTAATCATCTCCTTTGCCTTAAGTTTAACTCCTTTTGTGGAAAAATATATTTCAGACTTTTGTGATCTGTATATATCTCACACTTCTCCCCGTACAAGTAATGCCTCCAAATTTTCAGGGCAAAAACTACCGCGGCTAACTCTAGGTCATGAGTAGGACACCTGTTCTCATAATCTTTAAGTTGTCGTGATGCATAAGCAATCACTTTCCAATGTTGCATCAACACACACACTAAACCTTTGTGTGACGCTTCACTAAATACTATAAGGCCTCTTGTATCATCTGGTAAGGATAACAATGGAGTCATGCTCAATCGCTTCTTCAACTCTTGGAAGCTTTCTTCACATTTATCTGTCCAGACGTATTTCACCATCTTTCGAGTTAAATTGGTTAGTGGGGTTGCTATTTTTGAAAAATCTTTTATAAAACAGTGATAATAACCTACTAAACTTAGAAAACTTCTTACTTTTGTTAGAGTTGTTGGTTGTTCCCAATTCACAACCGTTTCGATATTAGTTGAATCTACTGAAATTCCATTTTTCTCAATTACATGACCTAAAAATTGAACTCTCTTTAACCAGAATTCACACTTAGAAAACTTTGCGTAAAGTTGTTCCTTTTGTAATATCTCCAAAATGACTCTCAAGTGTTCAGCATGCTCTTCCTGTGTTTTCGAGTATACCAGAATATCGTCAATAAACACTACAACAAATTTTTATAAGCATGGTTTAAACACTCGATTCATCAAGTCCATAAATGTTGCCGGTGCATTTGTCAACCCAAAGGACGTAACATGAATCTCATAATGTCCATAGCGTGTCCTAAACGCTATTTTTGGCACGTCTTCCTTTCTTACCTTTAATTGATGATAACCTGTCCGAAGGTCAATTTTTGAAAAGTGTTCGACCCCTTTTAATTGGTCAAAAAAATCATCAATTCTTGGTAAAGGATACTTATTCTTAATGGTTAATTTATTTAATTCTCTATAGTCAATACATAACCTCATGGTTTTATCCTTCTTCTTTACAAACAATATTGGTGCTCCCCAAGGTGAAACACTAGGTTGTATGTACTTTTTATCTAAGAGTTCTTGTAGTTATACTAGTAAATCTTTCAGTTCTACAGGTGCCATTTTGTATGGTGCCTTAGAAACTGGTGTTGTTCCCGGTGCAAGGTCAATGACAAACTCGATTTCCCTATCTGGAGGAAGACCTGGTAAGTCATCTGGGAATACATCGAAAAATTCTTTAACTATAGGTATTTGATCTAGTTTTACTCCTTCCTGTTGAGTATCAACTATATAGGCCAAATATCTTGAACAAACTTTTCTAAGTAACCTTTTTGCCTGAGTTATGGTCAGATATCAAGATTTCTTAGGTGAACAACCTCCGTTAAACACTACCTTTGACTTCGCCGCAGTCAATACGTTTATACATTTTTTATGACAATCGATCATAGCGTTTTGGTTAACTAACCAATCCATTCCTAATATTACATCAAATTCTCCTAAGTGAATTGGAAAATGGTTTACCAGAAATTTATGTCCCTTTATATCCACACTACAGTTCCTATATATAGTCTTAACAGGAATCTTTTCATTGTTTGTAATTTTTACACAGAATGGTATGTCTAAGTTTTCACATGGTATATTCAATTTTTTAGAAAAACTCTTAGACACAAAAGAACAAGTAGCACCATAGTCGAATAACACATATGCATTTAAAGTTTTGATAGGGATGATACCTGTCACCACGTCCTGTGAAGCAATAGCATCCCTCACCGATATATTAAATGTTTTGGCGGTTGGTCGACTCTGAGCTCCAACTGCAGCTACTGTTGACTGATTATTGTTATTCTCTGGTACTCTGTTTCCCCTTCCTCCCTGGTTCTTGGGTTTGGTACAGTTCCTTGCTAAATGTTCTGATGAACCACAATTGAAACATTTATTTTTATTAAGGAGACGACACTGTGGAGAAAAGTGTCCCTCTTGTCCACAATTATAACATTTATTTTTATTTCTAAGACATAATCCTTTATGTTTTCCCCCACATGTAAGACAAGGTTCTATCTTATTATCTTTATTATTATTAAAGTTATTATTATTATTACTTACCTTTTTCCCTGAGTTGTTAGAAAAAGTAGTATCCCATTTCCTTTTATTATTAAACCCACCTAAACTGGGTTCTGACTTAGGTTTCCCTCCCTCATTTTGATTCTTCTTTTCCCTATAAAATTTGATGAGATTCTCGTTTTCACTCTCAGCTATGAAAGCTTTCTCGAGTATTTTGGAAAAGGTCTTTATTTGGAATATAGATAATTTACTTCGTATCTGAGGTTTCAAACCTTCCTGATACCTCCGAGTCTTCCTAGGTTCAGTATTAACTTGATGTGGAGCAAACGTGGACAATTCATTAAACTTGGATGTATACTGAGATACAATAAGTTCTCCTTGTTTCAACTCTAAGAATCGTACTTCCATGTGATCCTTCAGAGATTGGGAAAAATAATTTTCGAAGAACAACTCTTTGAATCTATCTCATGACACAACTTCAGTTTCTACCCGACCCCTAGTAGATTCCCACCAGTAATTTGCCTCCCCTTTTAAGAAAAAGGTTGCAAAAGCTTTTTTTGATTGTTATTGACATTGGTTACTAAGAAAAAAAATTCTATCTCAGTAATCTAGATTTGTGCATCAACTAGTTCGGATGTACCTTAAATGGGGTGTTTTAGGTTGTGGGTTTATTCATAGCACCTAACAAAAGTTCTACTAACTGTTGGGTAGGATTAACATTGTTATCTATCTCTCGTTGAGGTCTTCTAGTTAATGGCATGATTCTATATAAAATAATAAACATTCACCATAAGAATTTGTATAACACAAACATACTTTTTATTCATATATCACAAAATACACACATAAACAACTAGTAGTTTATAAACACTACCAGCTATAATACAAACTTCAAATGCTCTTTTATTCGTACTAATATAGAGCACTTAGATTTCTATACTACACTTAGAAATTATTAACTTCATCGAAGGAATCCTAGATCATGTGGCATACCACAGATTGATCTATCAAATAGGCAATTTTCTTCCCTTCGACTGGATATCGAACTACTTGTCGCTACAAATCACTGAAGACATCTCGAGTTTCCGGAGCAAATTTGAGTAACCTCGACTGTATTTCCCTCCTGCCACTCTGTGCGTGGTGAAGTTATACTTTTAGTCAATTATTGGTTCCCCTTTCATACTCTAACATTCCCTCGGCTAAATGTGCCATAAACCTCATCTGATCATTATCCTGTTTAGATTTATGAACTAGTGATTCCATCACCTGCTCATGATCTTCAATTCTCATTAATTATCCTGCTATTGGATCCTCCTCTTCATCAGCATCTAGCAATTGTTGATCATAAAGCAATTCTTCATCCTCTGCACCACTATCTATAAATGACTCAATTTGTGGTGGATTATTTATTATCGGCATTTCCTCTGCATCGGAGTTGGCCATCCTATAAAACAAAACTTCTTTATTATTACAAAATTTTTACACAAAAAAAAAATTAATGTTATTTTTATGTGTAATTTAATATTTTTACGGACTCGAAGACTATATACTAAGATTCCTCTTCCTTATATCTATAGCATTAACTGTTCTGATACCAAACTTGTAACTTTCATGGTGTTTCAACTATAGCACCTTATAATGACACCTATTAGTTTGCCACTGACCAAATCGGCATCCCCTACACAGAGTCTGGCTTCGGTGCCTCCCCTTCTAGGGTAGTCACCAGTGAAAGGCTCGGGGCTCTTTGCAAATTCATGCTTTATAGCTCTGCTACCCAAGTTGTAATGCCCCATATCTATACTGTGACGCCCCCAAAATAGGTATACATCACCCATCTTGAGTCACCAGATACATGGTACATAAATTAAAATACAACTTAATTATACAACAGTCGTGTAAAATACGACAAAATATAGCTGAGAGTTTAAGTCCTCGTTATAATTATTATCACATTATTCCATAGAATAGTGAGGACTACTAAAGCCATTTATCCTGGACCATCACTCCATTCCCCGACTCATCCCAACTATATTCTCATTTCCTAAAGAGAAAAATGAAAGAAAGGGTGAGCTCAACTAGCCAAGTAAGAAATATTATGACTAAGATAATGCAGAATAAATTATCCATAGCCTTTAACAGTATAAAAACTAATAGAATACAATAGACAACAAGTTTTAGATCAACAACTGCAGCGGAAATAAGTAACCCATTAGAAGAGTCAAGTAGAGCATAAAATCTACTATCTTCTATGATTTAAAAAGTTTTTCATCAACTTTATCATTTGAGACTCGACAATAAATAAAATCGAATCATCCATGCACCACGGCCAAGGATATTCATGTAATCATCAATGGTCATGATTATACCGAATAATCCCTGGTCATAATCATACCAAAAACTATCCATCAATGAACTACAGGCCAATGAGGAATTTTACGTCATCATTCATCACATTACGGTCATGATTATCTTAGAATAATCACAGTCATAATCATATCAAGTCCATCATGCATGCGTAAGCCAAAGATGACTTTAATCACAATATAAGCATGAGGATGATGACAATGACATAATAATTGATAAAACAAGTTCAAGGATAAATTTTAAAGATTTATAATTTAATTTATCGAGAATCAATAACGTCAAATTATCGACATGATACTGCTTTGTAGAGTAAAATTCAAGAATAATATTCATGTACCAAAAATAATTTGAATGAGAAAAGAAATATATTTTTGGGTGAATAGTACCTAGTGAATAGTACTAGTAATAGTACCCAGTGAATAGTACCCAATGAAAAGTGTCCCAAATACTCGAGTGAATGATCTTTAGAGTGAATAGTAATCGGGTGAATAGTAACCCGTGACGTGAATAGTACGCAATAAAAGCACTAGAAAAGTACCCCGAATACTAGAGTGAATAATACTAGAGTGAATAATGTAAAGGGTGAATAGTAACTCGTGAATAGTAACTTCGTAAAAAAAAATATCAAAGAAAATGATATTTCATGCGAGTACAAAAGAAATGATATCTCGATGAGTATAATAGAATATCTGAAAGCGCAAATGGATTTTCACCTACCATGCGGTAATCACGTAAAAGCAGATCATTTTCACAATTTAATAAGGAATGAATACTGAAAGGATCATTCACCATGCATGTGGTAATCCACATAGATAGGTTATTCCAACAAAATAATAAAGAATGGAATAACGAAAGATTTTCACGTGCATGCGATGCGTAATCCGCACAAACAAGGTTATTCAACAGAATAATAATAAAGAATGGAATCGGTCAATGCATAATCCACACGGACATGATATTCAATAGAATAATAAAGAATGGAATAACAACGAGAATTC
Source organism: Panax quinquefolius (assembly GCA_020205615.1). Lineage (NCBI taxonomy): Eukaryota > Viridiplantae > Streptophyta > Magnoliopsida > Apiales > Araliaceae > Panax > Panax quinquefolius. The sequence continues at coordinate 59,834,278 of CM035152.1, forward strand.
ACGGGCATGCGATAGGCCGCATGCAGACAGGTTATTCAAATAGAATAATAAAGAATGGAATAACGAGAAGAATTTCACCATATATATGCGGTACTTGGCATAGGCGAGTTATTCTAACATAATAATAAAGAATGGAATAACAACCCTTACGATTATTGAAAGAAAATAACTCTCTTCATGAATCTGAAAGAATAATACCCCTTACCTTAGAAAAAAAGACTGGATCTTTGGAATAGTGAGGTAGCAGACTTCTCTTCTTCTTTCTCTCTATAATTTCTCTCTATAATAATTGCTCTTATAGCTTTAGTGAATTGGTGAGAAATGAAGGAAGAATGAGCTTTATTTATAGGAAAATATAGTTTTGATAATTGCACATTTTGGGGCTCGAAATATTATAGTATAATACCTTCCTCTTTTCTTCATTTTTAATTTAGTCCTGAAGTATTATCAAACTTGCACCACCTCCCTAATAGTAAATCATGTGAATCAATAGTAAATCATGTGAATGAATAGTTCTAGACATGTGAAAATATGAATTACGAGTATAGTACCTCCATCTATACCTCCATTTTAACTTAGTCATACAAGTATTATCAATCTTGCACCAACTCCCCTAATAGTAAATAAATGTGAATCAATAGTACACACATGTGAACAAATAGTTATAATCATGTGAATTAATAGCAATTAATTGCTCATTTATCAGGTTAATTACCCGATTGGTCGATATAACCTCAGGACATCAATTATTATCGAAATAAATGTCGATTTTCACTAACACTAATAATTCCAACACAATGGAACTATCAATTTCATCTTTAATCAACCACGAACTTATTCATCATTAATATTATAATTCACAATATTTAACAACCAGGTTGTTCCCAAGAAAGAGGGGCTTTCAGATAAAGATTTTCTCCTTATTGGCGGCTTGATTAGGTGACCAAACCTCTCCTTGTGAACTTCTAGACATTGTCGATATTGCAAATAATAATATGAATAACTTTTGTCGTCTCAATTATTGATTTAATAATATAACATATTATATGAGATGATCTTGTGACAATAATTGAATCAATAATATGAGAGATATGATCACGACAATTCTTGTAGCAATAATTGAGTATAAGCGAGTGACTTCTTACGTAAGCATCAATAATCAATATCGGTGTGCTACTTATGCGACCCACGCGTATTCTTTGTACTTTTACTACTAGGGTAGTTCAGCGGTTTTAACGGTAACACTTTCGTCGTTATTTTTATAAAAAGATAATTACATCATTTTCTAACTACTACGACAATACTTCCGTTGTGGGGTCCACCAATGATTGTGTCGTCATACGGATATTCCCAAACAAAAGAATATTCCCAGACCAAGCGAATATTTTATAACAACTTGCATACTTTGCAAAAATATTACATATCACCCTTAACTTTAATCTTTTATCAATTTAACCATTTTGAAATAAAATAATAATTATAAGAAAATTGAATACTTTATTTCATAAAATTTGGGGTCTCACAATCTCCCTCCTTATGAAATTTTGCCCTCTAAAAATTTACGTACATTACTGGTATCTTAGAAGAGATGAGGATACCTTGACTTCATTTTAGATTCTAACTCTTGAGGTATAACCTTTGAGTGTTGAATACGATCCTTCTTATCAAGATTTTAACACGTATCTCCTCATACGTTAAATCTTACGCTATCTCGTCTAGTTCTAATTTAATAATGTGGTTGAATTGGTCATCCACATATTTACGTAACATCGATCACGAAAAAAAGCGTTATGAACACGCGACATACTTGGCGGTAAAAGCGAGTCTATAGGCCACGATTCCTACTCGATCGAGGATTTCAAATGGCCGATAAAATTGAGGGTTGAGATTTCCTCTCTTCATCGATTCTTGCTTCTAGAATAACGCCCTCTTGAACCTTCTTCTTCACATTCATCGATTTCTGGTGTGTAGCTTGGCGGCTTTAACTTTATCGATTAAAGTCGGTTCTACTTATATATTCGTTATCTTCACGTGGGTCCTTAGAGTCTTTAACTCTATCTTCATCATTTGTAAGTTATACGAAATGGGTTTTTGTGTTAACAATGTCACACTCATAACCGCATACGATCTTCTACTCAACGTGTCAGCTACCACGTTCGCTCTTCCACGATGATATTGAATGGTATAGTCATATTCTTCAACAGCTCGAGTCAACGTCTTTGGCACATAATACATTCGTTCTAGGTGAAGAAATATTTAAGGGTTTTAGAAATGGGTTTTGTACTGGGGTTAATACAAAATTCGATTTCACGCTCTAGGGGTAGGCTAGGAAGTCTTCAAGAATACGTCAGGAAATTTATTAACGATAGAAATATCATTTAAAACTGTGATTCTCACCCCAAGACTTGGATAGCACGTCACATTAATACCCATCAACTTGCCATCGTCATTCACAGCTTCGCCTACGAAAAGTCTGGCTTCGGTACATTCCACACAAGGAAGTCACCAGATAAAGGCTCGGGACTCTTTACTTATGGCTTGATATGATAGTGATTGACTTTAGTGGTTTGGTTGCTTGAATTCGTATAACGGGTTGGTTAGGAATATGAAAGCTAACAACCTTATGAAAAGCATGATGAGTAGTTAACCAATCGATTCTAAAATCACATCAAAGCAAGTATTTTCAAAGAGATAAGATCGATCGACGAAGTAGCGTGAAAGTGTCGATTTGAATCAAACAAGATTTATAAGCGATGGGAAGTAATGAAGGTTTCTACTAATGAAGTTTCAACCGATAAGTCAAAGTCTAACTTCTCGGGGTCAAATTTAAGCGTTGAGCGCAAGCAAAGAGAGATAAAATAATGGGTAGAAGCCGGTATCTAATAAGGTATAGACTTGCAAGAATTTATAATTAACTAACCCGTGCTAACCGTTCGGGTTACTCGCTTTTGAGAAGTCACGAAAAATGCTCTTCCTGAAACCACCGACTTTGTTTTGTCCGTAACCGCCTTTGGTGCCACTGTCTCATCTAGACTTGACTTTGGTGCACGATAAAATTAGGCTAGGTGATCTTCTTTTCCACAATTGTAACATGCTTTGGATTTGCGCATCATGCAGTTTGGGTGATATGTCCCTCCCCTCGCATTTGAAGCATATGATTGGTGGTCGTTCTCCTTCCTTGAAAAGCGGGTGTTGGTCTTTCTTTGTCTTTCCATCATTGTTGAACCTTCTCTTCTTGAAATTTCCACTCCTATTATCTTGGCCATGATTACCACCAAATTGCTTACCATTCTTGGCATGATAATTTCCCCCACGATGGTTATCATTGTTCTGATGGCCGTTGCTTGCGAATACGATTATTATCGTGTTGTTAATTCGTTACCTTTTGGTTGTCTTGACTCATTATCGGCGCTCAATAAGCGAGCCCTATTCACAACATCTGAATATAAACATAATTTGTGAGAAATGAGGTATTGGCGTATCTTGGGTTTCAAACCTCTTAGAAACATTTGCATCATTCTCTCCTCATTATCGACCGAATGGGATGCAAAGCCAGGATAACTCGACAAATTTAGCCTCGTGTTGCGACACGGTCATATTGTTTTGCTCAACTTGATGAACTCCACCTCCTTCGTGTAGCGAATACTTACGGGAAAGTACTTGTCGTTGAGCAGACTCTTGGAACTTCTCCCAAGACATCTTGAGTCGGTCGGTTGAGTACGCTTTTCTGATTCCCACCGATGTCGCCTCTTTCCGCAACATAAAGGTGGCAAAGGGAACCTTTTGCTCCTCGGAGCATCCCAAGACATCAAATATCTTGGTGATCTACTTTATCCATGTCTCGCCTTAAGTGGTTTGGCTCTCCCAAAAACTCCGGTGGTCCCGGCTCCTTGAAGCGCTTAGTGGTGACCGGTCAAGAGTTGCCATTGTTTCCACTTGCATTTTGAGCATGAGTCTCTCTGCTTTGATGTTGCATGAATTGCATAAAACCTCTGAACATCCCATCGTTCATCATTTGATCGGTGTTGTTGTTTACACGAGGATTATTGTCTTCTATTGCACATTATCACAGGTATTGATCGTTGGTGACTCAGCGGTCTCTCATGTGATTTATTGCTTATCTCAACATTTTCGGATGCCATTTTTCAAACATCGTCACAAAAAAAGGGTTAATTAACATATCACATATTATCCTATACTACGATGAATAATTAAATACCAAATAAACTTAGGTAGGTCATACTATGAAGAATTTCCCGTCTCTCCCCTCCTAGTTCTTGTCTCACATCTCGGCCGGGGATCATATCCTAAGCTTTGATACCAATTTGTGATGCCCCCAAAAGCGGTATACATCACCCATCTTGAGTGCGCGAATACATGGTACATAAATTCAAATACAACTTAATTATACTGACGATCGTGTAAAATACGACAAAACATAAGCTAAGAGTTTAAACAAGAATATTGTCATCTAGACAATATCCACACTCGATGGTGTCCTCATTACAATTATTATTATCACATTATTCCATAGAATAGTGAGGGACTACTAAAGCCATTTATCTGGACCATCACTCCATTCCCAGGCTTCGTCCCGACTATATTCTCATTTCTGAAGAGAACAATGAAAGAAAGGGTGAGCTCAACTAGCCTAGTAAGAAATATTATGACTAAGATAATGCGAGAATAAATTATCCTTAGCCTTGACGATGATATAACAACTGATAGAATATAATAGACAACAAGTTTTAGATCAACAAGCTGCGGTGAAATAAGCAATCCATTAGAAGAGTCAAGTAGAGCATAAAATCTACTATCTTACTATGATTTAAAAAGTTTTTCATCAACTTTATCATTTGAGACTCGACAATAAATAAAATCGAATCATCCATGCACCACGACCGAGGATATTCATGTAATCATTAATGGTCAGTGCGTGATTATCTTAGAATAATCCACTGGTCATAATCATACCAACAACTATCCATCGATGAACTACAGGCCGATGAGGACTTTTACCACATCATTCGTCACATTACGGTCATGATTATGCGAATAATCCACAGTCGTAATCATACCAAGTCCATCTATGCACGTAAGCAAAGATGACTTTAATCACAATATAAGCATGAGGATGATGATGATGACATAATAATTCAATAAAACAAGTTCAAGGATAAATTTTAAAGATTTATAATTTAATTTATCAGGAATCAATAACGTCAAATTGTTAACATGATCTTTGCTTTGTAGAGTAAAATTCAAGAATAATATTCATGTACCAAAAATAATTTGGATGAAAAGAAATATATTTTTTGGGTGAATAGTACCAGTGAATAGTACTTGTAGAATAGTACCAAATGTGAATAGTACCACGACACAAAAAGTCCCGAATACAGAGTGAATGATACTAGAGTGAATAGTAATCGGGTGAATAACTTAAGTGAATAGTAACTTCGTGAATAGTACTCGACACGAAAAGTACCCCCGAATACCGAGTGAATAATACTAGAGTGAATAGTAATGGGATGAATAGTAACCCGTGAATAGTAACTTCGTAAAAAAAAATACCAAAAAAAATGATATTTCATGGCCAGTACAAAAGAAATGATATCCAGATGAGTATAATAGAATATCTGAAAGCTGCAAATGGATTTTCACCGCCATGCGGTAATCCGCGTGAGACAGATAATTTCCACAATTTAATAAGGAATGAATATGAAGGATCATTCACCATGCATGCGGTAATCCACATAGGCAGGTTATTCAACAAAATAATAAAGAATGGAATAATGAGAAGATTTCACCATGCATGCGATGATAGTTATTCAACGATAATAACCGCGCATGAACGAGTTATTCATATTCAGCAGAATAATAAAGAATGGAACCGGGTTATGCGAATAATAAAGAATGCAGTGCACAGGATATTCCAACGAGAATAATAAAGAATGGAATAAACAAAGAATTCACCGGGCATGCGATAAGCACATGCAGACGAGTTATTCAACGAGAATAATAAAGAATGGAATAATAGAAGAATTTCACCATGTATGCGGTACTTCAGCATAGGCAAGAGTTATTCAACATAATAATAAAGAATGGAATAACAACCCTTACGAGTATTGAAAGAAAATAACTCTCTTCATGAATCTGAAAGAATAATACCCCCTTACCTTAGAAGAAAAAGCTGGATCTTTGGAATAGTGAGGTAGCGGACTTCTCTTCTTCTTTCTCTCTATAATTTCTCTCTATAATAATTGCTCAATAGCTTTAGTGAATTGGTGAGAAATGAAGGAAGAATGAGCTTTATTTATAGAAAATATCATTTTGATAATTGCACATTTTGGGGCTCAAAATATTCTGATATAATACCTTCCTCTTTTCTTCATTTTTAATTTAGTCTGTAGTATTATCAAACTTTCACCACCTCCCTAATAGTAAATCATGTAATTAAATCATGTGAATCAATAGTTCTAAACATGTGAAAAAACTGAATTATAGTATAGTACATCCATCTATACCTCCATTTTTAACTTAGTCGTACAAGTATTATCAATCTTGCACCAACTCCCCTAATAGTAAATGAATGTGAATCAATAGTACACACATGTGAACAAATAGTTATAATCATGTGAATTAATAGCAATTAATTACTCATTTATCAGGTTAATTACCGATTGGTCGATATAACCTCCAGACATCAATTATTATCGAAATAAATATCGATTTTCACTAACACTAATAATTCCAACCAATGGAACTATCAATTTCATCTTTAATCAACACGAACTTATTCATCATTAATATTATAATTCACAATATTTAACAACGAAGTCGTTCCCGAGGAAGAGGGGCTTTTCGATAAAGATTTCTCCTTATTGGCGCGCGCAATTAGGTGACCAAACCTCTCCTTGTGTGAACTTCTAGACATTGTCGATATTGCAAATAATAATATGAATAACTTTCTTTCGTCTCAATTATTGATTTAATAATATAACATATTATGTAGATGATCTTTGTGACAATAATTGAATCAATAATATGAGAGATATGATCTGACAATTCTTTGTAGCAATAATTGAGTATAAGCGAGTGACTTCTTACGTAAGCATCGATAATCAATACAGGTGTGCTACTTATGCAACCACAGCGTATTATTATACTTTTACTACTACGGGTAGTTCAAGCGGTTTTTTAACGGTAACACTTCCATCGTTATTTTTATAAAAAGATAATTCTGTCGTTTTCTAACTACGACAATACTTCCGTTGTGGAGTCCACCAATGATTGTGCCATCACACGGATATTCCCCGACAAAAAGAATATTCTCCGACCAAATAAATATTTTATAACAACTTGCATACTTTGCAAAAAATTTCACATATCACCCTTAACTTTAACCTTTTATCAATTTAACCATTTACGAAATAAAATAATAATTATAAGAAAATTGAATACTTTCATTTCATAAAATTGAGGTCTCACTATAACGATTCAAATCTATACACCCATGGTATCTGATTTTATGCTTATATCTAATCGAATGAATATACAATTATTGCAAGATACAATTCCCATAGATCTGAGGTTCACAGTATCCCATAACAGATAACAATTCCTTAGAAAACTATTACTGTGTTTGGATACCCTCACTTGGATGTATAGACTGTATCTACGAATAGTATCTATCTATCCAAAATTTAGAGTACTAGTAATAACATGAACAGTCCATATTGCCAATACCTTCACTCAGATGTATAGTCTATATCATGTGAATTACAATATCGTATCAATAGTACCTATCTATCTAAAATTTAAAGTATCAATAACAACATGAACAGTCCATGTTTTTAATACCCTCACTCAGATGAATAGTTCCCAAGGATCTAAAACTAAATTAAAATTTCTAATTACATCTATTTATGTAAAGGAAACACGGTTGTAGAAATAAAAGATGTTATATATAATATATTAAAGTTCGATTACATGATTCTTCATAAAGAATTTCTTATTACAAAAGTATTACATTCAACTGGACAGTAAAATAATCTAATCTAAACAGGGACGCTTCCCTTTATTTACTCCAGATGTGTCAGGGTTACCGTCTAATACTGCAAAGGGAATGATTTGCAAGAGTGAGCTATGACATACTCAGCAGGTTTTATAATTTATCACAATATAGGATTTGAAGAAGAATAACATTTCAAAACTCAACTTAGTGTTGTTTACCATGTCTGGAATTTTTATATTTCAACCATTTCTAGATTTTTTTTATTTTTGTCAGTCACAAAGACTTAGAAATCTTGTTCAGATGTGAGATAGGGGATCAGCCTATTCAACATCCTAGGAGTATGCATCTCATCCTAATCGTGCCCACTTGCACTAAGAGTGAGATTCAATTGACACACATTTATCCCTCTTGGGATATACAACTCAGTATAGGATGTCTTACCAAAATAATTTGGTTTGACACAACATTTTATGCTCAATAAACAATATCATATTAATAAACAATTCATTTCTTAGTTATGCTGAAGCTATAGCGATAACTTTATAATAATTGGCAATTCAAGTTTAGGTTTGGTAATACATATCAAAAGCAATTCAAGATAGGAATCTTGTTCAACTAATTATAATAGGGTTTAGTAACTTGCAAAAGTAATTAAGGGTAGGGAACTTACTTAAGTAATAAATTAGGGTTTAGGATACTTACCTAAGCGAAGATCGATCAAGCAACGCTACTCGATTCGTTTATAAACACCTAAGATGTTCATTCATATAAATCTAAGACATTAGTATTGATAACAATACTCAAATACATAAATCTATTTATGTTTTTAAATCATTTATTCCTATTTCTAAATAATTAATATTTACCTAGAATATTATAAAAATCTTGTTTATTATTTTTAAATAATTTATAATCATTTAATATGATTTTTATATCATTAATAGTATTTTAAAATAATTATTTATTATTTATAAATAATTATTCTAATTACTTTAGTATTAACTTAATTAGTAATAATATCCAAATAAATAAAATATTTATTGAATTTATGTAAAAATATTAAAAGTTAACAATTATAACTTAAAATAATTTTTAACACTATTTTTTATAATTATTTATATTTATTTATTAATTAATTCTAATTTTTATTAATTTATTTATTAGAAATTATTTTATGTCTGTCGCTAAAGCTCTATAGTGATAGAAAGTGTCGCTATAGGTGTTCTTGAGTTTCTGAGAATCAGTTGGTCATGGTCTAGAGGTCACTTTGACCTTAGCTTAATTTCCTACTGTTAATGATTCTGGGTTTGGAAGTGTATGGGTGTTATAGTACTCATGTAATAATACAACAGCATACCAATTTCATGTTTTAACCTACATATAACAAGAAGTTATAGAGGCTCAAAGTCACTATCAGAGTTGTTCTTGAGTTTTTGGGTAACCTAAAACAATGGTCATGGTCGGTCAACAATTTTGTGGCTTCTAGATCTTTCAATCCGTGTGATAGATTTGTGGTTTTATTAGTGTAATATGTAGTCTATATAACAAGGTACATATAGGTTACACTAGTTTGGATAGAGTATGATTCTAAGGTTTAGATCTATGTTGGTCAAAGTATAAGCAAAGGATGTTTTTCATGTTCTTCAGTTTTCTGGGAAACCCAGAAAACACAGTCATACTCGATCAACGACTTTTGACCATTAATTCTGGTAATCCTATGAATTGATTAAACATTTGAGTGTCATAGATATGTAGTATGTATGTCAAGGTATTAATTCATTAAACTTAGACATCATAACAACAAACAAAAAGAGATTAAAAGGTTGGTCAAAGTAGCCGGCTCAACCTGTTCTTGAGATTTCTGGATAACTGATTCTGTTGTTGTTATCACCAAGGCTTGTTTAGGTATGTTATAAGAGTGTATAGGCTTGGAAAATTCGTGAGTTTGCACTGAACTAAGGCTGCCTTTTATCGAATTTCTAAACTAGGGTTTTTGGTCATTTTTCACCAACTTGCTTCTCTAAATATTTGATGTTCTGTTACTTGTGCTGCTTGGGAGTTACAAGCATGTCATGTGGTGCGTTGGAACTTGGTTTGATGACTAACAACCTACTTCTGAGCTAGTTTGTACAAATTAGTAGCTTAATTATGCCATAATTCTCTTTAATCTTGATTAGGATTTTGGTTTTTTTTGATTAGGATTGCTTAATGATATTTATTAGTACCTAATTGAAGTTTAATAATCATGATTAGGTGTTAGGAAAACCTAATTAGGGTTTAGTGTAACCAATTAGGGTTAGGGTTTGCAAATTAGGGTTAGGGTCTATAAATCTAGGGTTAGGGTTTCTTGATTTTTATATTAGGGTTCCTAACTTAGATTTTTCACAAATCCTAACAAGCACGACAAAGCGTTTTGTCAGTGTAAGCATGACAAAGCAGCTTGTCAAAATACATATACCGAAAAGTCCATTTTCGAAAAAAAAAAATTAAGCACGACGTGTCAAACACGTCAACTTTCGGACGAAAATTTATTTGACCTAATTTATTTAACAGATTATATAATAACACAAAATGCTTTTAGAACGAAGAGATTTTATTAATATAACTGAATTTACATAACCGAATCTTATTAGGGTTTTGGGGTTTCACACTTTGTAATTAAACATTGAATTCATATTATCTGGATAGTCATGATACATTATTGTAAGGTGTCACTCTTGATGTAGAATAAATATTATTTATTTATATTTGAATTAAATGAGTTTAATTCATTATAAATAATATTAGAATAATTTTAATTTATTTATTCTACTTAAACTTAATATTAAAACTAAAGAGTCACACCATAAAAAGAAATATAATTTTAGAAGTGATTGACTTAATAATAATAAAATTAATTGCATTTAATGTATTAGTGGAATAAATTAAATAGCTTAATATTTATAATTAAGTATTTGGAGAAATATTAATTAAAAATTAATAAGAAGTATTCTTATTATTATTATTATAAATTATTTAATTCCTAAATAGTTTGGAAATTAAATTAAAACCCTGAGTTCTAAAAGGTTTAGGATGGAAGGGTGGTCTATAAATAAGAGGGGTCTTATGTAGATTAGAGACTAGTCACACGTATCATCAATATTCTCAAAACTTAAAAGAGTTGGGAGAAAGAGAGAGAATTAAGGCTAGCCACCCAAGATTTTGTAAAATCTAAAATTCACTTCTTCAATCAATATACTCTTGGTGGATCAACTTTTCGGCGTTGCACACTTGGGTAATGAAAGTTTGATTCAAGGAATTGGAGAAGTACAAAAGAGTAAAGTATTGTAACTTGAAAATTAGATCAAAAGGTTGCATCATCTCTGAGGTATATCTTTTATATATCCTTCCTAAATTAATAATATTTCATTATAAGGTGATTCCTGAAATTGCAGAAAATATTTAAATATGATTTTCTCATGCTTCCGCTCTTAATGTAATGACCCAATATTTTCGATATAATTAAATAAGAAATTTTGCGTATAAATTTTTTATTATTATTATTATTTATTAAAATAAATGTGGGGAATACGTCTTTATGTAAAGGGTATGTATTTATGTGATAAATAAAAATTTATTTATTACATGAATAATTACACATAATTTATTTTTATTTTTAAGAATTATTGATCATTATAAATTATATTCTTTTTATAAATTAATTTTGTAGTAAAAATATTTTATTTTCCATGAAAATATGATTATGATATTATTTAAATAATATATGAAATGATTATTAAAATTATTATAATAACTATTTTATTATAGGAATTTATTATATATTAATTAAGTTAATTATTTTAACTTAATTATTAATCGTATATATGAAAGTTATCTTTGGATACGGATTCAAAACCCTAATTCTAGATTTTTAATAAGGCAAGAGAATAATAATATAATATTAATTATATTTCAGTGCTATAAATATGTACTGTATGGTAGACTGATAATGGTTGGTCAATAAACCCTAGTATTATTTTGATAAACCCTAACACGAAAGTCAAATACGACTGTAAGATTTGTTAAGTCGTGTTATGTGATAATCAATATGCATAGTAGAATAAAACGCTAATTAGGGAAAACCTAATTATTGGAAATCCTAATTGCTAATTAGAAGTCCTAATTTCTAAATTAGGAACCCTAAATTCTAAAATAGAAACCCTAATCTTTAAATTAGAAAGCTAATTGCTAATTAGTAAAACTTAAATCTAATTTTCATGTGCTATGTAATTAGAAAATTAAACACAATTAGGAAACCCTAATTTTTAAAATTAGAAAGTTCAAATTTTTTTTAAACCCTAAATTGAAATCCTATAAACTAATTTTTTTTAACCTTAAGGTCAAACCCTAAGGGTTAGCCAATTGACTAAAGTGCCATTAAAATTGGGATCTAATTGTCCAAAATACCCTTTTGTGCATTATTGAAGCTAACTTGTGGATTTTGCCAAGTGTGGGAGTTGGTGACCAACCCCTAGACTTTCCAATTGACCAAATTCTCAGCACATTAGATATATATCATTAGCCTTATTCATTACAACATTATATATATAGATTATGAGAGAGAAAATATTATATTCAAGCCTCATTTGATCATAACACTCATCCAAGACCCTCTCTCTCTAACCTAGAAATATAATAGTAAAGCAGTTCCAAAAACAAGCCCTACCACTTCCATATCAAATCAGAAAGCTTAGAAGCAAAATTGATCAAAGTAAGGTATAAACCTAAACCAAAAATTTGATCCTTGATCCTCTGCTAGATGTTAGATTTTTGTGTTAAAACATGTTGTATGATGTGTAACTAAGTGATCTGGGTTGGTATTTAGTAAATCCATAACATTTAAAGGCACGAATTTAATGTTTTTCAAAATCTGGAAAAATCTTAAAAGGTTGTCTGACAACGAATGTCAGACCTCCTAAATCTCAGTATGTTTATGTTTTTGTTTGTTTGAAAGTTTGAAGTTGTAGTATGTAATGTAGGATTGGATCTGGAACTTGAATAAATTCCAGATCATGTACAGATTGTAAGATATAGGTGGTCAAACCACGTTGACCGGCCATGACCAAACCGATCTGGGTAACCCAGATTGTTACCCAAAAAGCTCTGACAAGATATTCACGCGTCTAGATCTGTCAGTTGTTTGTTGTTTTGATTCTATTGTTGTAACAAGATTATTGTATATATGTTATATAGACTACTTACTTCTGCTCTTAGAACACCAAAATAATAAACAGGGTTCATGCAGTGGACAGTCAAACCAAGCAAGATGTTCACGAAATGAGTTTTCTGTGTAACCCAGAAAACTTAAGATCGTGACTTCTGACATGATTTGACCGGACTAGATCTAGAGTTTGTATTGTTGTTATGATGGTTTTATGTAATAGATTTGTTCATTTACATGTTAGCTACAACCTGGAACCCTTAGATCACAAAAACATTATACGAACAACAAGTTGTGGAAGCCCAAATATGACCAGTCGAACTGTTCTTCATTTCTGAGTAACCCATAAAATGAAGAACAGCTCTGACAGTCACTTTGAAGGCTTAGATCTCGTTGGTGTTATGTTGTTTGGCCATGTTTGTTGTTGGATCATGTAGTCTAACACTAGTACTACAAGATCAATATCATAGCTTGCCCAGAAACATTAAGATCTGACATTTATTGTTGGTCAAAGTAGGCCACTCGTTAACTGACTTTGAATGTTATTGGTGCTCAAGAACACCTAAGGCGACGCTTTATGCCGCTAAAGGCTATAGCGACAAACTTTTTAATTTTATTTAATTTATTTTCTAAAAATTATTTAAAAATAGTAATTAATTATTAAAAATTCCAAAATTAGTTTTAAAAATTATTTTAAGTTATAAAAATTTACTTTTAATAATTTAGCATATTTTTCATAAATATTATTATTTATTTTGATAAATAATGATATTAAATTTATTTAATTAATTTATTAAATAAATTAATTAAAAATTATTTTTATTATATTAAAATTATTTTAAATGAAAATAATGTATTTAAAAATATTTTTAAGTTATAAAATGTGACTTTTAATATTTTAAGGCAAATTTCATTAATTATTTAATATTAATGATAATAGATTTATTTAATAATTATATTAAATAAGATTGATTAAAATGATTTTAATATTTAAAAAATCATTTTAAATGAAAATAAATAGTTTAAAAATATTTTAAGTTATAAAATATAACTTTTAATATTTAAAGGATAATTTCATTAATAATTTTATGTTAATGATATTATATTTATTTAATAATTATATTAAATAAATAGTTTAAAAATGATTTTATTGATCTAAAATCATTTAAAAGGATATAAATGATTTTAAAATATTTTAAGTTATAATAAATAACTTTTAATATTTTGATAAATAATACATTAATATTTAAATATTAATGGTGATTATTTAGAAATGATAATAAATGTTTTAAAAATCATTTAAGGATAATATTAATACTTTAAAATATTTTAAGATATTATAAATAACTTTAATATTTTGGTAATGTTTTCATTAATATTTGATAATAGAATTATTTAATATTTAAATCGTTTAATAATAATTTCAGTGTTTGAAAAATCATGATAAATTATAATAATGGTTTAAAAATTATTATAAGTTATTTAAAAATAATATGACTGATATTTAAATTATCTAAGTGAATATTGAACTACAGAATAAGGTTTTAGACTCGATAATTACCCGATAAAGCCGTCGATACACTGAAATATTTCAGAAATTGATCTGGACTTAGATAGTTTGACTAAATAAGTGTTTGTTTATGATTCAATGACTGATATAAGTATGTGACAATGTGATTAGGTTATGTTTTGACTGCAAATAGCAGTACTATGTGTTACGATATATTCTTTTAATCAACAGAATGATCTTATTAATGATAGGTCGTTATATAAAAGATAAAACTAAGTTGTGTAAGCAGCAGATCAGGCAAGTATCTTAACTTTGCATTTACTTTGTGCAATGGACATGTGTAAGCTAGTATCTGAACTATTCTTTTTCAATGTTCAAATATATTAACCTTGTATATACTTATGCAATGATTTTGTATAAGTAAGTTATTAAATTATAATCTATTGTACAAATTCTTTAATTCTGTTATTATAGATCAAGATATATATTCTATTAGTTAATTTCTAAGATTGGTTATACAAGTGTCCTCACTTGGATAACTATTGTATTTAATCACATGTTGATGCATACTTATTAGTTTCCTGTATGTACTCTTAATCGAACATCGTCGAAGCTATTTGTATCAGCTAGACACAGATTTAAAATTATCATTGAACATGATAAAACTTTATTGATATCCAACCAAATTGTTTTGGTTCGGATTCAGACTAAGTATGAACATCTCGAATATGGGAAAACATTTGTGCGCCTAAGGCGAATATGTTAGATGAAAATATCGTTCGAATATGTAGTATTGATCAATACAGGGCATAACGGGCTAATCACCCCCGTGCCTGTAATTTATAACGGTTGGCGGATGAAGTTCTATTAAACCCTTTCGAAAATTGAAAACAAAGTTCATAGTCTGTAGACTGCTCTCCATTTATAGTCAATACGTAGTTACAAAAATTTGATATAGAATTGATATGTTGTTATTATTGGTTCAGCTTACCAACTGTTGATTCGTTGTAGAAGTGTCATTCAAAGAAAATATTTAATCCTTTCAGCTAATATTTATTGTTGTTATTACTTGTTGGGCAATCAAATGCTCATTCTTACTTTAAATTTAAATGTTTTCAGGTAAGCGTGATCAACCTGAAGGTTCAGGCAAGAACAAAGGAAAAGTAAAGCAAACAGAATAAATGTATGGTATCTTATGTAATAGTTAGACTTTATTAAGACAATGATATCTATTAATTATCATGTAATGAATGTTTAAAGGTCGCGTACCTGGGATTAGACTCTGATATATGTAAATTAAGTTTGATACTTATATTATTTTTATTATTCCACTCAAAGAAATGGTATAGTGAAGCACCGACTTCGGGTTTCAAGTACCTGAATTTGGGGGCGTCACACTTAATTACAATATGATTGTATGAATATTCTAGTTTCTTCAAACCAACAATAGCATCAGAGCCATCCTTATGCAAATTATTAATTTTTTTGATTTAATATATATATTGATATGTATTTAGAACAATTTAATTGGGCATAATTATTCGTCAAAAATCATGTTTTTTGGAACCAAAATATCAAAAATCTGATTTGGGAAAGAAAAATCGCGATTTAAAAAACCCAAAATCGGACCTAACAGCAGTTGAGAGTCGTGACGCTGCCCATCAGAGCTACGGCACTAGTGCTTTAGTGCCATAGCCCTAAGGCTCCTGTATATCAGCTCGTTTTTCCTATTTGATCAATTTAAATAATTGGATTAAATTAAAAGAGTTTATTTTAATTACTTAAAAAATAAAGAAGTTTATTTTGACTTGAAATTGGATTCCATGTTAACTAAAATAAAAGAGTTTAATTTGGAATTGGATTCCATATTTTGATTTCAAACAATTTTAAAGTTAAAATAAATGAGTTTATTTTGAACTTAAAATTGAATTTCATACTAACTAAAAATTACCCATTAAATGATATCAATATATATTGAAAGTTTATTTTCATGATATGATGATTTTTTTTATAATAAATGGGATGATTATGGACTATTGACCAATAAGATTTAATTTTTGAATGGATGCTTGAATGAATTATAAATGGGATACACATACCTCGCCTATCTAATTTTCTGATGTAAATTTTATCTCCCTCATATATACTTCTCCTTGACTGCATCGAGGTTTGTGTTTTATTAAAATAGACTATAATAGGATTTTGTAGAATTGATCAAGAAATTAGAGCAGAAGAGAAGCAGCATGAAGACTCGTTTGTAATGAAGCTCGGGTTGAATGTAATAGTTATATTCAATTTTATTCTTGCACCTTAGGTTTGACCTTTTGGTTCATGGTGGCTCTAGTGACCAAACTAGAATTAAGTTCATAATCATCCCAAGTAGAATATAGTATTCTATATGTGCATGCTAATATTATATTAATATATTATTATACATGGAGATGTATGTTTAATGTGATGCGTGTTATATATGGGTCCCCATTCATAGCAGTCGGGTGCCACGGACACTATACTAACAACCAACTCCCTAGTCATTGATCATTATAATAAAGGGTTGAGACTAGGCTTGATTTATTCTCTACCACTAGAAGGAGTAGCGACAAGCATAAATGACCAAAACGCCCATTTTTTAATCTCATCATTGTCGCTACAAGGAGTAGCAACAGGTTGGTCTTCTCTCTCTCCACATAACCAATCTATGGAACTTAACTTCTCTCTAGCTCTATATCTACGCAAACACAAGAAGAAGTAGAGTAGTAGATATATCATTATATATGCTTACTTCTCTAAATCTCTATCAATGAGCTTCTCTCTCTCTTATAATTTAACCATGTTTCTCTTTTTTTTTCTTTTTCCAATCTCAAGATAAATAATTGGTAGCCACTAAATATGACTCCCCCAAAATAGGTCCACACAACTCATTTTAAGTCACCAAATACATGGTACAAAAACTAAATACAAATTTTATTAATACAATTGTCGTGCAAAATACGACAACACATGTGCTGTGAGTTTTAGTACAAATATTATCTTGTAGACAACATCTAAACTCAAATAAAGTCCTCATTACAATTATTGATACACTATTTTATAAAATAGTGAGGACTGCTATAATAACTGTCTTGAACCATCACTCCACACCCCGACTAGTACCAGCTATATTATCGCCTCCTGAGAAGAAAAATGGAATAAAAAGGAAAAAGGATGAGCTCAACTAGCCCAGTAAAGAATATTAAGACTAAGATAATGAAAAAAAAAAAATTATCGTCAGCCTTCAATAAATCAGATAAAATATAATAGACAACAAGTTTTAGATCAATATTAGCAACAGAAATAACAATTTATTAAAAGAGTTAAGTAGAGAATGAAATCTCTATTATCTTCTATGATTTAAAAATCTATTATCAATATTTTAATCCTGTGACATCAATCAATAATTATCTCAAATCAAATATTCATCCTTGCACTACGGGCCAAAGATATTCATTTGTATCACCAGTTGTTCATGTTCATCTCAACACCTGTCCATCTTTGCACTACGGGCCAAAGATATTCATCAGCTAATCATTCATCTTTGCACTACTGGCCAAAGATATTCATCAGGTAATCATTCATCTTTGCACTACAGGCTAAAGATATTCATCAAGTAATCATTCATCTTTGCACTACATGCCAAAGATATTCAGTTATATCACCATTTAGGACTGATAATGAAAAAAAATATTTTTAATGAAAACGAATCCAGTGAGATAAAAGAACAAAGGTTTGGGATTCGTATTTTAGTTTATCCAAGTTCAAAAATACTCCATAATAATCAGTTGTGGAGCAAAATTCAAGAATAAAGATCAAAACATGGATACAATCAAAGATAGTAACCATAATAGACAACCTGGACAAAGAAAAGAAAATTTAATTTTTTTGTGAATAGTGTCGTATTCGTGAATAGTGTCGTATACGTGAATAGTGTCGTATACATGAATAGTAACCTCAACATGATAAGGTAAAAAATTTCATATCAATATTTCGGTACAATGATATTAAAAGAAATAACATAATTTTAAAAAAAATAACATCCCTTACCTCAAAAGACAAGTACTTCTGAATGAAATATCGGATATAATGCTGAAAAAAACTTGCACTGCTTAGCAACTCTCAAAGTATCTAAATACTCAAATCTTCTGCTATCTCGTCTGGTTCTAATTTAATAATGTGGTTCGGGTCTTTCACATATTTACGTAGCATGGATATGTGAAAAATGTTATGAACAGGAGACATACTTGGCGGTAAAGCGAGTCTATAGGCCACAGTTCCTCCTCAATCGAGGATTTCAAATGGACCAATAAATCGAGGGTTGAGATTTTCTCTCTTCATCAATTCTTGCTTCTATAATAACGCCTTCTTGCACCTTCTTCTTCACATTCATCAGCTCTGAGTCTGTAGCTTGAGAAACTTTAATTTTATCGATTAAAGTTAATAACAAAAATATTATTCAAATCTGATCTATTTTTGTTTAAATCCATGACATGGGCTAAGAAAGCTTAACATCCGTTTTTCAATAAACCAATGGCTTTAAGGCTTGATATGAAAGTGTTTGACTTTAGTGGTTTGGTTGCTTGAATTCGCATAACAGGTTGGTTAGGAATATGAAAACTAACAACCTTACAAAAATAATCAATTTTAGCACGATGAGTGGTTAACCAATCAATCCCTAAAATCATATCAAATGCAAGTATTTTCAAAGAGATAAGATCAACAGGTAATGTGATGGTGCCAACTTGAATCAAACAAGATTTATAAACTGTAGATGTAACGAAGGTTTCACCCAACGGAGTTTCAACAGATAAGTCAAAGTCTAATTTCTTAGGGGTCAAGTTCAAACATTGAGCACAAGTAGGAGAAATAAAAGAATGGGTAAAACTGGTATCTAATAAGGTATAAACTTCACAAGAGTTTATAATTAACTAACCCGTGATAACTTCTTTTGGGTTCCTCGTATTTTGAGAAGTCACGAAAAATGCTCTTCCTGAAACCACCGACTTTGTTTTTTCCGTATCCGCCATTGGTGCCACCGTCCCAGCTGGATTCGCTACAGGACAAAATTGAGCTATGTGACCGTCGTTTCCATAACTAAAACATACCTTGGAAGGCTGTGAACAATTTGGACTTATGTGTCCCTCCTCTCCGCATATGTAGCATCTAACTAGCGGTCTTTCTCCTCCCCTAGAATTTGTTGCTGGTGCTGGTGCTGAGACCGATGTCTTCCTGTCATCGTTAAATCTTCTCTTCTTAAAATTTCCACTTGAATCATTTCTTCTATTATCTTGGCTATGATTACCACCGAAGTAGTTACCATTTCTGACATGATAATTTTATCCACGTTGGTTATCATTGTTCCGATGACCATTGCCACCGGTACGATTATTATCGTGTTATTGGTCGTTATCTTATGGTTGAGCTGACTCATAATCCCGCTCTAATAACTGAGCCCTATTCACTACATCTGAATACAAACACAGTTCATGAGAAATGAGGTATTAACGTATTTCGGGTTTCAAACCTCGCAAAAACATTTGTGTCATTCTCACATCATTATCAACCAAATGGGATGCAAACCGGGACAACTCGGCAAACTTAGCTTCGTACTGTGACACGGTCATATTATTTTGCTCCAACTTGATGAACTCTACCTCCTTCATGTGACAAATACTTTCGAGAAAGTACTTGTCGTTGAACAATTCTTGGAACTTCTCCCAAGACACCTTGAGTGCGGCAGGCTGAGTATGCTTTACGGATTCCCACCAGTAATCTGCCTCTCCATGCAACATGAAGATGGTGAAGGGAACCTTCTACTCTTCAGTGCATCCCAAGACATCAAATATCTTGGTAATTTTCTTAATCCATGCCTCTGCCTTAAGTGGCTCAAGCTTTCCCAAAAACTCAGGTGGTCCCTGCTCCTTGAACTGCTTAGCAGTGACCATCCGTGAGATGCCAGTGTTTCCACCTGTATTTTACACAGGAATCTCTCTCGTCTGATGTTGCATAAATTGCAGAAAGCCTCTGAACATCCCAACTTTCATCATTTGGTCGGTGTTATTGTTTATTGAGGATTATTGTCTTCCTGATGTACGTTATCCTGGGTATTGATCAGCGGTGATTCAACGGTCTCATGTGCTCCATTACTCATCTCAAAATTTTCAGATGTCATTCTCAAATACTGCCATAAAAACAAGGGTTAATTAAAGAAATTGACATCCCACATAATATCCTTATATTCTAACCGACAAAACAAATAAGCTTAAGTGGGACACACTAGCGAAGGATTTACTTGTCTCTCCCCTCCTAGTTCTAATCCCAGATCTCCACCAGAGATCATATCCCTAAACTCGGATACCAACTGTGACACCCCCAAAATAGGTCCACACAACTCATTCTAAGTCGCCAAATACATGGTACATAAACTAAATACAAACTTCATTACTACAATTGTCGTGCAAAATACGACAACACATGTGCTGTGAGTTTTAGTACAAATATTATCTTGTAGACAACATCCAAACTCAAATAAAGTCCTCATTACAATTATTGATACACTATTTTACAAAATAGTTAAAACTGCTATAATAACTGTCTTGAACCATCACTCCATACCCCGACTAGTACCAGCTATATTCTCGCCTCCTGAGATGAAAAATGTAACAAAAAGGAAAAGGATGAGCTCAACTAGCCCATTAAGAATATTATGACTAAGATAATGAAAAATAAATTATTGTTAGCCTTCAATAAATCAGATAAAATATAATGGACAACAACTTTTAGATCAATAATCACAGTGGAAATAACAATTCATTAGAAGAGTTAAGTAGAGAATAAAGTCTACTATCTTCTATGATTTAAAAGTCTATCATTAATATTTTATTCATGTGACATCAATCAATAATTATCTCAAATCAAATATCCATCTTTGCACTACGGGCAAAAGCTATTCATTTGTATCACCAGTTGGTCATATTCATCTCAACACATGTCCATCTTTGCACTACGGGGCAAAGATATTCATCAGGTAATCATTCATCTTTGCACTACAGGCTAAAGATATTCATTAAGTAATCATTCATCTTTGCACTACAGGCCAAAGATATTCAGTTATATCACCATTTAGGACTGATGATGAAAAAAAAATATTTTAAAGAAAACGAATCCAGTGAAATAAAAGAACAAAGATTTGGGATTCGTATTTTATTTTATCTAAGTTCAAAAATACTCTATAATAATCAGTTGTGGAGAAAAATTCAAGAATGAAGATCAAAACATGGATACAATCAAAGATAGTAACCATAATACACAACTTGGACAAAGAAAAGAAAATTTAATTTTTCTATAAATAGTGTCGTATTCGTGAATAGTGTCATATAGGTGAATAGTGTCATATATGTGAATAGTAACCTCGACATGAAAATATAAAAAATTTCATATCAATATTTCGGTACAATGATATTCAAAGAAATAACATAATTTATAAAAAAAAAATATTTAACATCCCTTACCTTAAAAGACAAGTACTTCTGACTGAAATATCGGATATAATGCTGAAGAAAACTTGCACTGCTTATCAACTCTCAAAGTATCTAAATACCCAAAAAAAAATACGCTCAATATTATAGAGAGAGAAAAAAAAAAAACTTCTGATTCTGGTGTGCTTTTTAATTCTAACCTAAGCACCTTATTTATAGGAAAATGCTTAGAACACCAAAGAAGAAAATTCAATAAAATATTATTAAATTTAATTTTTTTTCTTACGCACACCACATCACAATCTCAGAACTCCACAAGTGGGGCCCACCAAAATCAGTAAAATTAAGAGGTAAAAAGTACAAGTGGGTCCCACCCCTTATTTTTAATTTAAACAATATTCAGAAACTTCAATAATTCATAATAAATAGTCATTTATCAGAAAAATACGAACCTTATGTCCATTCCATATGAAATTTAATTCTCTACAACTTTGTAGAAGAATTTTTTTCCAAATTCCGAACAAAAAATGACCCAAATTTACATACGGATGAAATCTCATAGCATTCCATCCTTGGAAATTTACTTACGGATCAAATCCATCGCACACCCACTTTGGCCAACAAAAATTAGCATATTTCACACACAAGTTGGGTCCATTCAATTAGAAAAATCCTCTACCAAATACTTTACACGTTTTAATCCTCAAAAATACTATTAAGACCCAATTTGCACTCTTCCACCTTATTTTATTCATATACCATGAATTTAGTGTAAAAATATTACTATTATTATATTATCACATTATACATTTATAATGTAATATAATAATATATTTGAATAAATTATTTTATCAGAAAAGATAAAATATCAATTTTTAACAATTGTCACTTTTCTAAAAATTCCTCCATTTATATTCCAATTGAATAAATATTTCCTTATCATTTTTATCAATAATTAATTATTCACAAATAATATTACAAAACCAGAATATTGACAACCAGGTCGTTCCCAGGAAAGAGGGGGCTTTCCAATAAGGATTTCTCCTTACTAGCGCACAATTAGGTGACCAAACCCCTTTCCTAGACAGAACTTTCTTAGACATTGCCAATAATGATATCTAATAATATTATTCAAATAATATGAATTATTGATCTGATAATGAGAAATAATGTGCAGTGACAATTATTGAATTAACAATAATATAAAAATATTGTGTGCGACTGTGAAATAACGTGTATTACTTTACTTTACCCACCGGGTATTCTAATGATTTACTTGATGGAATATTATTCTGTAGTTATTATTAAAAACTCATTCGTGTAATTTTTTCATCAAGCAGGTCTTAGTTATGGGGCCCACATTAAATGATCGCATCGTCAATACGAATATTCCCCGACAACAAGAATATTAGACGACCAAACGAATATTCCCCGAAAACAATGAATATTTTATGAGCACTTGTTTACTTTGCAAATTTTGCACATTTAACCCATAACTAAAGTATTATATCAAATCAACACCTTATTATTCAAAAATAATAATTAGAGAAATTAAATATTTATTCATAAAAAGTTGGGGTCTTACACTACACATATTTTAAAACCACTTACAATTTAAAATTTAAAATTATTTATAAATTATTTCAAGTTATAATTTAGAAATAAGAGTGTTTTTAAAAATAATTTTTACAACTTATTATAACCAAAAAAGTTTTATTAACTATACACCTTCACAACTTGTTTAAGCGTAATTTATAAATCAAACAAAAACACTCTTATCTATAAATTATAACTTGAAATAATATATAAATTATTTCAAATAAATAAATTATTTTATAAATTATTTTATTCATTTGAAATAATTTATAAATTATTTCAAGTTATAATTTATACATAAGAGTGTTTTTGTTTAAAATAATTTTTACAACTTATTTTAACTAAAAAATTTATATTAACTGTGACACACCCAAATTTGGGTTCTCTAACCTCAGATTCAGTGCTCACGATCCATCATCATCATAAACATTCTATAAACTATTGCAGAATAGTAAACATACATTGTTTATTATAATAAAGTTTTATAATATAATCACAATGTCTTCTTTACCTTAACTTAAACACACCTTTAATGTTACAAAGGGTTTACGTAAAGAATTCCATCAAGTAATATAATAATTAACATTCATATTAAACTATTCTTGGACTTTGCCCTTGCCTTTGTCTTTCATATTCGATCCTTCGGGCTTAGCTGAAATAAATGCCATGATATAGCAATAGTAAGCAACTAATTTGCTTAGCAAGTTTAAATTCAAGAAAGATATATCATGATTAGAAAGGAATTTAGCTTTCAATGTTCAACAATAGAGTCGATTGTGAAAGAACATGAATTAAGTTTCAATAATTGAATATTCGAATAATTAAATAA
Source organism: Panax quinquefolius (assembly GCA_020205615.1). Classification (NCBI taxonomy): domain Eukaryota; kingdom Viridiplantae; phylum Streptophyta; class Magnoliopsida; order Apiales; family Araliaceae; genus Panax; species Panax quinquefolius. Next base: position 59,858,938 of record CM035152.1, read on the forward strand.
TAGATGTTGAGTGGTTTGAAATAACCATGAACTTATACTAAGGTTGTTAGTGTTTAAACTGGTCCTTTTAATAAGTTTTGGTAATCAAGGGGATCAACCTTTCATACCCGGTGAATTATGCATAAACACTTAGTAAATGAGCAACAATTGTTTACCAATATAATGCTTTAATAAAATTGTTCTTTTCTTTGCCAAGAGTTCTTATCAAATCAATTGATTAAGAACATCTTTTAAAACATATTTGATTTAACAAATTTAAACATATTCGATCCAGCTGATACAATTAGCATAGATCTAGCTCATAAACATTTCATGAATAAAAGAACTTTACTTAATTCACAGTTCAATAATAATAGAACAGGAATTCAATTGCACAAAGTGTGATTATCAATAATCATTAAGGATGTGAATAATCAATAATAATTATTCACTAACATGCTTTGACAATAATAACTCAAGTTTGAGTTAGAGAACTTGCAATAACGTAGGAAGTTTAAGGTTAGAGACATGCTTGTCTGACGAGCTACAACTATTTAGCTTTAATTAATACTCTTTAAATAACCTAGCATTGATAAGGTTGATCTATCAATTAGTACTACGTATAATTGTATATTTATATGCTTACTCATGCTATTTATCTAACAAATTAATCAACTACGAGGCACACATAATATAATATACTATCATTAATCCTATAAGACATTTAATTGATCTTAGGTTAATGATTTAATTAATCAATAATATTTTCCTTAAGTGATAAACACTTATTAAATCTTTAAAAAATTTATTATAATTATTTAATTAATGTGTTACTTAAATTCTCTTTATTTTTAATGTCCATCATCATTTAATTACTATTTAATATTAATTAAATAATAATTAATTAATTACCTTTAGTTATTATTTAATAATAACTAATTATATTTAGTTATTCATTTAATATATGTCACTAAGTTTTTAATATCATTAATATATTTATTTACAATGTGACTTAGAATTCTTGGTTATTACATTCTCCCCTCCTTATAAGAATTTTGTCTCCGGAATTTCACATAAGGTCATTCAAAAATATTCAGATAATTCTTCCTCATCTTTTTCTCGAGTTCCCACGTAGCTTCTTCAACGTTGTGGTTTCTCCAAAGATCTTTGACATAATGTATAACCTTATTGCTTAACTTCTGCTCTTTCCTATCTAAAATCTTTATAGGAATTTCTTTGTACGAAAAATCCTTCTCGACTTGAATCGGCTCATATGATATCACGTGCTTGTAATCAGGCTTATATGGTCGTAACACTGATACATAAAACATATTGTGAATATGTCCCAGTTCAGTAGGTAGATCTACCTCGTATGTCACTTCACCTATCTTTTTCAATATCTCAAATGGTCCAACAAATCTTGGACTCAATTTACCTTTCTTCCCAAATCTAATATTCCCTTTCTAGGGAGATACTTTTAAAAATGCATAGCTACCCACCTCGAAGTCTTTTTTCTTGCGATGAATATTGACATACTTCTTTTTACGATCTCGAGCTGCTACTAATCGAGCTCTTATCACCTTGATGATCTCTAACGTTTGTTGTACTAATTCTGGCCCCAATAGTTTTTGTTCACCTACTTCGTCCCAACATAAGAGCGTTCTACATTTCCTTCAATAGAGGGCTTCGTACGATGGCATTCCAATGCTTTCATGGTAACTATTGTTATATGCAAACTCTGCTAATGGAAGATTATCTTCCCAACTTCCCTTTAAAAGTAGTATGCACACAAGCCAATCATGTTTGATGATAAAGCATATACTTTGTAACAATCTTATTCATTTATTAATAAAAAGTATTAATTTATTAAAGGCTTTTAATTATCTACATGATGTTGTTTTATAATATGTGATAAACCCATAGTTTTAAGCAATGCTTTTAGAATAATGATGATGATCATTCTAATGAGATCTAAATTCTTAGAAAGCTTAAAACTAAAATAGTTCTCAATCATTGGATTACTAAATTGGGGATTAGTGAATCCGGATAGATTGGTACATATGTTGCTTACTCATTGGATGAGGATGATTGATCTCATGATCATTTGTGTGGAGACACTAAAGCAAGTATGTAGGTACTTATTAGAGAATAAGTTCACTGAACGTGGCTCGCTAAGGAATACCTAATGGAGTTTTACTTGCCTGTGAATAGGAATTGCTGTAGTGATAGTTGTACAAGTGATCCTTGGACTTGAGATCATCATAGTATCTTATGTATGATGAGTTATACTTTGACTTATTTCTTAAGACCCTTAGGGTATATCAAAGGGTATGCTTGGGTATAATAAGTTATAATGGAGATAATGTATGATCAATAAAGAATCTACCACTTCTATTAAAAGAAGAGAAATGTCCTATGTGATTCGATAAATGACAACCCAGTAGTCCTTGGTTAAGGCGAGAATGAAATTAGAAATGAGTTTCTAATTTGCATTATTTAGTGTTGTGCATTTAAGAGTCGAAATACATATAATTAAATAAAATAAGACTTGTGAAGTAATTCCATGTCTTATATTTAATTGGGACATTGTATGGTGGAAGGATTGAATTATGCAGTAACTATTTACTCAAAGGTTCTTTTATGATTAATGTTGAAATCTATATTATACGGAAAGTCGTTGATCATTAGGGAGGCTTATCCCTATTGTAGAATAAATATTATTTATTTAAATAAATTAATTGTTTAATTTATTTATTTAAATAAGATTAGAATTGTTCTAATTGATTTATTCACTGTAGGTTTAATATGGAAAACCTAAAGGGTCACACCATAAAAGGAAGAATAATTATTTAAGAAGTTAATGGCATAATCGTAATAATATGTTAAGTATATTTAATTTAATCTATGGTGATAGAATAAATTAAATAGCTTAATATTATTATTTAATATTTTAGAAATATTAAATATAAATTAATAAGAGAGTCTTATTAATATTATTACAATTATTATTATTTTAATTTCTAAAAGAGTTTAGAAATTAATTTAATATAAATACTCTCATTTATTCCTAATAGGATTAGGAGGAAAATTAGTTAAAGGAGTTTAATTAATTATCCTAATAAGATTAGGGAGCCCATTTAATTAAAAAGAGTTTAATTAAATAATACCTTATTTTATTAAATAAGGTTACTTGATATCTTTATAAGAGAGTCTTATATCGGATATCAAAAATATATGATAATTCTAGAGTTGAAGAAGAGACGCCTCCTTTTTCATCTGAGATAGGAAAAACTAGGGTTTGAGCCAATACCCCTTCTTCCAAAATTCTTCTTCTTCTTTGGTGGATCACCCAGAGAGGCTATACACTTGGGTGGCTTACATTGATCAAAGGAAGGAATCTACTCGGAGATTGAGGAGATCATGAGAAGAAGGAGGAGGTGAACTCGTACTTGAGGAAGCTCGTTTCTCAAGGGTATGATTTCATAATTTCTTATTCTTCGTTTAATTAATAATTGTGCATAAAGGGTGATGATCCGGTATATGGTTTGTAAAAAATTTTAAACTTTGATTTTTTTACGCGTTCCGCTTAATTTTGCAATTTGATTGCGTTCATGAATATTACAAACCTAACAGTGGTATCAGAGCCAAACCTTTATGCGAATTATTAATTGTTCAGATTTGATATGTATGTTGATATGTGTTTAGAACAATTTAATTGGGCATAATTTTGTTATATAAAATTTGAAAAAAAAAAGAAAAAAAACCGAAAGCTTGTGATATGGGCGAATGACTTGGTCAATTTTTTTTTTTAAGCCACGGTTTATCTGGTGACTTACATAGCGCACGGTATTCAAGGGTTTTTTTATTTTGGTTATACATGCCAGGTGTTCGGTTGTTATGAATAATATATATATTTATGGATAATATATATATAATATTTATACTAACCGTATATAATAATAACTAGATTGTAATATTTATATTGTGATTGGTATAAATATTACGGATAATTACGTTGTAATATTTATACTAATCTTAGTATATATTTCTGAATAATATATATAATAACCATGTTAATTAATATGACGAAATTATTATATATTATTCTTATTATTTTATTATTAAAATTAAAAGTTTATTTCAATTTTAAAATAAAAGATTTATTTTAATATTAAAATAAAAGAGTTTATTTTAATTTTAAAATTAGAATTTCATGCTAACTAATTAGAGTTGGAATTGGATTCCATGATAACTAATTGGAGTTGAAATTGATCTTTCCTTAAATAAAGGAGTTTATTTAGATATGAAATAAGATTTCATATTATTCAAAATAAAGGAGTTTATTTGTGAATAGGAAAAAGAAAATCAAGTGTTTCCTTAAATAAAGAGTTTATTTAAATATGAAATAAGATTTCATATTATTCAAAATAAAGGAGTTTATTTGTGAATAGGAAAAGATAATCAAGTGTTTCCTTTAATAATTTTTTTTTATATTTACATGGAATTGGATTCCATAATTAATTAAAATAAAGGAGTTTATTTTGATTAAAGATTTTGATTAAAATAAAATAGTTTATTTTATTCAAAATTGGATAAATTAAAATAAAATAGTTTTATTTTGATTTAAATTTGGATTAAAATAAAGGAGTTTATTTTAATTAAAAATTAGATTTTATACTAACTAAATTTGCCCATTAAATGATATCAATATATATATTAAATGTTTATTATTCATAAGATGAATGTTATTTATTGATGCATATGATGATGTGTATGATAATAAATGGGATTGATTATGAACTATTGACCAATGTGATTGGATTTTATTTTAGTTGGATGCATGAATGTATGGATTTTATTAAATGAGGTCTGCGTACCTCGTCTTCTCTAATTTTTTCTTAATGTAAATTCTATCTCCCTCCTATGTACTTCCCCTTGACTGCTGATCAAGGTTTCTATTTATTTTAATTAGTTTTGTAATAGGAATAGTTAGAATTAATTTTGAAAAATTGGAGATCAAGGAGCAAGCGAGGCGCTTGAAGACCCGTTTGTAATGGAGCAGGGTTTAAATGTAATAGTTATATTTAAATATTATTTCTTGCACCCCTAGGGTTTGACCTTTTGGTTCACTTGGTGGCTCTAGTGAACGAACTAGAATAAAAGTCCATAATCAATCAAAGTAGAATATAGTATTCTATATGTGCATGCTTATACTATATATATATTATATATTATGCAAACATGCTTCGCATATTCATTAATATGACGCGTATTTTATATATATATATGCATGCTTGGCGCTAAACAAGATGAGACAAATTAATAACAAACCCTCAAATTTTTTTATATTAAGTCCTAAGCGTTCAAAGATATTTGGAATATCGAGCGTAAGCCTTCTAACATGATAAAATTAATAGAGTATTAAATATTTAATATGAGTTTGTTGTGTCACCACAAGGCAAGTATTAAGTATTTAAGATGTTAATTTATCACATTTAATGCTTATAAAGAAAATTGAACAATATTGTTTTGTTGTGTCACCACAAGGATGATATTTTTTTTTTTGAATATATGGAGTGCTAGAGTCGGACTTAACTTGGATAATTTTGATTGGATGTGCCACCACTTGATCAAAATAATCTAAGAGGCAACATAAAAGGAGTTGCATAGTTGATGTAATTGACAAAAAGTTGTCTACCTATTTATTTATATATAGTTTGTTGTGTCACCACAAGGCTATATACATTTGAAATGGGATCCTTATTCTCACTAGCAAATCTTTAATTAGATTTTGCCGAACTATATAAGTGAGGTAATATAGTTTGAAGAAAATAGTGGGAGATGCCAATTTAAAACAAGACCTAAATTATTTTGGTAATTAATAAAAGAATGTATGTTAAAATGTTGTTAATTACAAATTCATTTACAGAATTTTCAATGTATAAAATTACTATCACTGCGAAGCATATTAGATGCTAAATTAACCGGGCCAAATTAAGCGGATTGGTTAAGGAATTTGAGAATAGTTCTCATATTTGAAAAGTTATTTTATGTCATGTCGCCTATCCTGCAATAGTTGCAGAACAATGCCTCTGAGGAAGACATTGCTACTTTTAGAAAGTGGCAAGAAGATGATGCTGATTGGCTCGATGCATCATTCTCGCATCCATGAGTAACGAGCTTGACGTCGACATGAAACTATGGATGCTCCTACTATATTTCTACACATCAAGTAGTTGATGGAGAGGAAAGTAGGACTGATAGATATCAGATATCTAAGGAGTTCTTCCGCTCTAGAATGACCAAGCGACACTCTGATGCATGAGACACATGTCCTAAACATGATCAATTTGATTGAACAATTTGGATGATGGGTTTTGTCATGGATGGAGAGTTGAACCAAGATTTGATCTTGCACTCACTCCCGGACTCCTTTCATAATTGTTGTGAATTTTTCATATAAACAAGCTAGATATCGACCGTTGATTTGCTTAACATGTTGAAAAATGATGAGAGTCACTTTCAACCAAGAAAGACCATGTCTTCTTGGTATGGGCCAAAGGATCTTCTGAAAGAAGAAAGCGATTCAAAGAAGGTATATAGAAAGGCATAAACAAAGGATAATAAGAACAAAAGCGATATGGATAGCAAAGGAGTTTGCTTCCACCGCAATAAGCTTTGGACCTTTAGAAAGAAAGCTGCGAGAAGCATCTTGCAGAGGCTAACCAAAGAAGCTTAATGAAGTTTGAGGTTTACAATCTGATTTTTGTTCATGATTGAAATAAATTTTCTTTAAGTCGAGGTTCTACTTGGGTATTGGATACCGACTTTGGTTATCATAAATATAGATTTATGAAGGGACCAAGCGAAGTAGAAAGCTAAACAAATATAAGTAATCTATGTGTGGGAAATGAAGCAATGGTTGCAACATTAGCCATAGAAACTTATAGTTTAGAAGCACTTTCTGAAGGCAAATCTATTAAGTCGATAAGTTGTTATTGTATTCTAGTTCTCGTTGAAAACATTATTTCCATTTTATTGTTGGACAATGAAATCTTTGGTATTATAATTAAGAACAATTGTTGTTCTATTTATAATAATAATGTTTTGTATAGAACTGGAATATTACTTAATAAATTTTGTATACTTGACTTACATGAAAATAATTTTGCATATTGAAAAAACTAGTATAAGAAAAGGAGATGGTCATTCAAAGAGTTGAATGTGTGTATTTGCTAAAATACAAGTGTGAATTATTTGAAAGGTTCAAAGAATTCAGAAGTGAAACAAATTGGCAATGTATTAAGATTCTTTGATTAGATCAAGGAATAAATACTTGAGCAATAAGTTTCTCGATCATCTCAAATGGTTTTCTCATAATGGACACCTCATGATATGTAATAATTGATTGACGTATCTGAAAGGAAAAATCATACCTTGTTGAACATAGTACGGTCCAAAATGATTTTCTCGACATTCGGTATCCTTCAGGATCATGTCCTAGAAATGGTGCATATCTCTGAAAAGGTAACCTCAAAATCCAGCCCCAAGACTCCATAAAAGTTATGGATGGGAGGATTCTAATCTTAAGTATGTTAAGATAAGGGGTTGTCCAACTTATGTGAAAAGGTTTTGAAGGATAAGCTTGGGACAAGATTTGACATGTATACTGATTTGTGGGACATCCTAAAGTAAGTTTAGGGTATATGTTCTATAATTCTACTTAGCAAAAGGTGTTTGTTACGAACACTGCGCCTTCAAGATATAAAAGTGTTTATCATTAAAAGGGGCTAGTGGGGGATAATAGATCTTGAAAAGTTCAAGAACCACAAAACACTATAAGTCAAATAAAGAAGAACTGTAGATAGACCTATTGTACCCATTGAATAAGTAAATCGAAATAGTCTTGAAGATACCTAGGAGGTATGGATTCATCATGGATGATGATGAGGTACGCGCATGTAGAAGATGATGATCGAGTTACATACGATGAGGTAAGAGTTCTAGTGTGTACAAAAGGAGCGATTGGGGATGCCGTGACATTCCTAATATTATATGTTGATATACTACGGATAAGGAATGACATACTAATGCTACAATCGGTAATGATAAAGTTGTCTAAACATTCCTCCATGAATGGTTTGGGAAGAGTATCTTAATTGGGGATAAAATCTATATAGATAGATACAACGGGATGCTCGACTTAACCCGAGGCGTATATTCATTTGATGCTAAAGTCGTTTAGCATGGCAAACTCAAGAGATGTCTCATGTTGATAAGCTATGGGTGTATCTCTCTTTATAGTCCCCACAGACTCACGAAGAGAGATCGCATGAGTATTATCATGCATGCAATGAAATATCTGAGACACGATGTTGATCAGTCATATTATGGAGAAGTTCACTATGAGTCAGTGAAAAACATCTTAAAGTGCTTAACCGACACTAAGGATGTGATCATATTCATGGTGGGTCTAAATTAAAACTAGAGGGCTTAACAGACTCAAGTTTTTCAGACAGACCAAGATGACAGAAAATCCACTTTAAGGTAAAGCGTTATCTTGAGCATTAGTGCGATGAATTGGAAAGGTTCCAAACAATGAAAGAGTTCTTTGGTTTAGTGATAAAGACAAAGTATATAGATATAAATGAAGCTGCAAGTTGATTATTTGGATTAAAAGTTTATTACAGAATTAGGAATAGTTTCTAAGTCTCATCTTGGATCTAAACATGTGTTGTGGCACTTTTATTTGATTATTAGAATCATTGAAAGATGGGAAATCACTATAGAGATAGTGGACTCTCATGAACAACATTACATATCCATTAACTAAAGCTTATCCAACAAACGGGATAATCGTCACTTAGAGAAGAAGAGTATGAGATACCATGACGATTGGCTTTAGTGCAGTGGGAGATTGAAAGTAGTATGCACACAAGCCGATCATGTTTGATGATAAAGCATATACTTTGTAACAATCTTATTCATTTATTAATAAAAAGTATTAATTTATTAAAGGCTTTTAATTATCTACATGATCTTTGTTTTATAATATGTGATAAACCCATAGTTTTAAGCAATGCTTTTAGAATAATGATGATGATCATTCTAATGAGATCTAAATTCTTAGAAAGCTTAAAACTAAAATAGTTCCCAATCATTGGATTACTAAATTGGGGATTAGTGAATCCAGGATAGATTGGTACATCGTTGCTTGCTTCATTGGATGAGGATGATTGATCTCATGATCATTTGTGTGGAACACTAAAGCAAGTAAGTAGGTGCTTATTAGAGAATAAGTTCTTTGAACGTGGCTCGCTAAGGAATACATAATGGAGTTTTACTTGCACTGTCGATAGGAATTCTGTAGTGATAGTAGTCAAGTGATCCTTGGACTTGAGATCATCATAGTATCTTGTGTATGATGAGTTATACTTTGACTTATTCCTTAAGACCCTTAGGGTATATCAAAGGGTATGCTTAGGTATAATAAGTTATACATGGAGATAATGTATGATCAATAAAGAATCTACCACTTATTATTAAAGAAGAAATGTCCTATGTGATTCGATAAATGACAACCCAAGTAGTCCTTGGTTAAAAGCGAGAATGAAATTAGAAATGAGTTTCTAATTTGCATTATTTGGTGTTGTGCATTTAAGAGTCGAAATACATATAATTAAATAAAATAAGACTTGACGGTAATTCCATGTCTTATATTTAATTGGGACATTGTATGGTGGAAGGATTGAATTATGCAGTAACTATTTACTCAAAGGTTCTTTTATGATTAATGTTGAAATCTATATTATACGGAAAGTCGTTGATCGCTAGGAGAGGCTTATCCTATTGTAGAATAAATATTATTTATTTAAATAAATTAATTGTTTAATTTATTTATTTAAATAAGATTAGAATTATTCTAATTGATTTATTCACAATAGGTTTAATATGGAAAACCTAAAGGGTCACACCATAAAAGGAAGAATAATTATTTAAGAAGTTAATGGCATAATCGTAATAATATGTTAAGTATATTTAATTTAATCTATGGTGATAGAATAAATTAAATAGCTTAATATTATTATTTAATATTTTAGAAATATTAAATATAAATTAATAAGAGGAGTCTTATTAATATTATTACAATTATTATTATTTTAATTTCTAAAAGAGTTTAGAAATTAATTTAATATAAGTACTCTCATTTATTCCTAATAGGATTAGGAGGGAAAATTAGTTAAAGGAGTTTAATTAATTATCCCTAATAAGATTTAGGAGCCCATTTAATTAAAAGAGTTTAATTAAATAATACCTTATTTTATTAAATAAGGTTACCTAATATCTTTATAAGAGGAGTCTTATATCAGATATCAAAAATATACGTAATTCCTAGAGTTGAAGAGTACGCCTCCTTTTTCTATACAAATAGGAAAAACTAGGGTTTGAGCCAATACCCCTTCTTCTTGAAAATTCTTCTTCTTTGGTGGTGGATCCTCTAGAGGCCATACACTTGGGTGGCTTACATTGATCAAAGGAAGGAATCTACGGAGATTGAGGAGATCATGGAGAAGTAGGAGGTGAACTTCGTGCACTGGGAAGCCTCGTTTCTACAAGGGTATGATTTCATAATTTCTTATTCTTCGTTTAATTAATAATTGTGCATAAAGGGTGATCCGGGTATATGGTTTGTAAAAATTTTTAAACTCTGATTTTTACACGTTTCCGCTAATTTTTGCAATTTGATTGCGTTCATGAATATTACAAACCTAACACCCTTGAAGTCCATCATACAGGATTTGGGCATATCTTCTAGTGCTTAAATCTTTCTCTCGCTTTGCCCATCCATTTGTGGATGATACGTGGTACTTAACCTTATTGTGTCCCCATTATTTCTTGAAAATTTCTCTAAAAATTTAACGTGAAACGCGGATCTCTATCAGACACAATGGATATTGGCACTCCATGTCTCAAAATTATCTCCTTGATATATAACTTAGCTAACTGATCCAGATTATACTTGATTCTTATCAGCAAAAAGTGTGATGATTTCGTAAGACGATCAACTATCACCCATATGGCGTCATAACCTTTCTGTGTTGTTGGAAGTCCTACCACAAAATCTATCGTGATGTGTTCCCACTTACATTCCAAAATCTCTAACGATTGTAACAGTCCACTTCGTCGTTGATGTTCTGCCTTGACTCTCTAACAAGTTAAACACCTGCTGACACAATCTGCAACCTCCATTTTCATATTCGACCACCAATAATGTTGACACAAATCTTGATGCATCTTCTTACTCCCTGGGTGTATCGAGTATATCATACTGTGCGCTTCTTGCAAGATATCTTCTCTTAACTCTGGTACTACAAGTACCCACACTCGTTCTTTAAACCTTAGCAATCCAGTGCCATCAATCTTATACTTCAACTCTTCACCTTCAGCTAATCGCTTCTTAATGTTACCACATTTTTCATCATTTTCTTGTGCTTCTTTCACCTTATCCAATAACGTCAGACTTGCTTCCATTTTTATTACTCTATCCGAATCCTTTGGTTTTTTCACCTCCAACTCCATTTTCTCCATTTCTCTTACTAATTCTTCTTGTTCTGTCAATACAAATAATTTTTCTCTGCTCTTCATGCTTAAAGTATCTACCACGACATTAGCCTTTCCCAGATGATATAGAATATCACAATCATAATCCTTAATAAATTCTAACCATCTCCTCTGCCTCATATTCAACTCCTTCTGTGTAAAGATATACTTCAGACTCTTGTGATCTGTGTATGTCTCACACTTTTCTCCGTAGAGATAATGTCTCCAAATCTTAAGGGCAAACACTACCGCAGCCAATTCTAGGTCATGGGTAGGGTATCCCTTCTCATAGTCCTTTAACTGTCATGACGCGTACGCAATGAATTTATCATTCGCCATCAATACGCAACCTAGTCCTTTGGGTGACATTTCATTATACACTATAAAACCTCCCGTATTATCTGGTAAAGATAACACAGGTGCTACACTTAGTCACTTCTTTAATTCCTAAAAACTTAGTTCATATTTTTTTATCCACACATACTTAACAGTCTTCCTCGTTAGATTAGTCAATGGTTTCTATAAGACCCCAACATTTTATGAATAAAGATTTTATTTTCTCTAAATATTATTTTGAATAATAAGGTGTTGATTTGATATAATGTTATAGTTATGGGTGATATGTGCAAAATTTTCAAAGTAAGCAAGTTGATATAAAATATTCGTTATGTCGGGGAATATTCGTTTGGTCAGGAAATATTCTTTTTGTCGGGGAATATTTGTACACGACACAATTATTGGTGGACCCCACAACAGAATAACTATCAGATATAGAAAGCGACAGAAATAACCTTTTTATAAAAATAACGGCAACACTTTTATCGTTAAACTTTTAAAATATCCGGTGATAAAAATACAGTAATACGCGTTGTTGCACAGTAGCACACGGTATTGCCCAGTATCTTTGATTATTGATGCTTACGTAAGAAGTCACTCCATTTTATTCAATTATTGTAGTTGCTGCATAATATCTCATATTATTGATTCAATTATTGTCACAATATCTTCTGCACAATATTTTATATTATTAAATCAATAATTGAGACAACACATTTATTCATATTATTATTTACATTATTGACAATGTCTAGAAATAAATTAGGTACTACTTTACTTCTTCTTGTGTCTGTGTAGAGATTATTTACATTATAAGAGAGAAAAGCTCATTGATAGAGATTTAGAGAAGTAGGCATATATAAATATATAGGTACTACTTTACTTCTTCTTGTGTCTGCGTAGATATATAGAGAGAGAAAAGTTGAGCGTCAGAGATTGGTTATGTGGAAAGAAAGAAGAGACCAACCTGCCACTACTCCTTGTAGCGGCAGGGATGAGAGTAAAAAAGGGGTGTTTTGGTCATTTATGTCTGACGCTACTCCTTCTAGCGGTAAGGAGTAAATCAGGCCTAATCTTAGCCCTTTATTATAATGATCAACAGCTGGGGAGAATGTCTCATGTAACCTTCTACCATGATAAAGCAATAGAGTATTGAATAATTAATATATATGAGTTTGTTGTGCACACACACAAGGCTTGTATTAAATATTTGAGATGTTGGCTTTATTACATTGGATGTTTAGAAGGAATTAAACAATACCATTTTGTTTTGCACACTTAAGTACTGCATTTTTCTCTTCACTTATATAAAAATGCTGGTTTAACTTAGATAATTTTAGATCGAATGTGCACACACATGACCATTATTATCTAAGAGGCAAAATTAGAAAGACGTTACATGGAGATGTAATTGACAAAAGTTTTCTACTTTTTAAATAAATATGTAGTTTGTTGTGTACACACAATGCTATGTATTTATTGTAATAGGATCCTTTCTCACTAAACAGATTTTACAAAAGGGTTTTATGATTATCTATGTCTATATCTTCATGAATATTTTCCTCCAAAATAATACCATCTTGATTATTTACTCCTTTTCTTTTTCGAGGATTTTTGACTTTTGAACCGATTGGTCTACCACGCTTATGGAGTTCCTTAGACTCATTTGCTATAATTTTTGTAGATTGTCCTATTGGGACTTCAATTTGGGTTGGAGCACTTATAGTTGTATATGAGATTTAATTACTCCTTTTGAGTCAATGAGTGCACTCAGTAGTTGATTTTTTATTTCTTGCAAATGAAGCATCTTTTGAACTTCTTGTTCACATTGTTTTGTACGAGGATCAAAATTTAATAGTGAAAATGCATTTCAAGTAATATCTTTATCCAGCTATTTAATTTCTCCTCCTAATGCTGGGAACATAGTCTCATCAAAATGACAGTCAAAAAATTGTTTTGTAAATGAATCACCTAAGATATTTAGTTATAGATGGGGACTCAAACCCAATATATATTCCCAATCTCCTTTAAGGACCCATCTTTGTATGTTGTGGCGGATAAATTGGAACATACACCGCACAATCAAATATTCTTAGATGAGAAATATTTGGCTCATGACCAAAAGCCAAATGTAATGAGGATAATTTATGATATGTTGCTGGCCTAATGAGACTAAGTGTTGTTGCATGTAAAATAGCGTGCCCCAAAAAAGAGACATGAAGTTTTGTTCTCATAAGCAATGGTCTTGAAATTAACTAGAGGTGTTTAATAAATGATTCAGCAAGACCATTCTGGGTATGAACATGGGCAACATGATGTTCATTATTTATCCTAAGTTACATGTGATGTGTTGAAATTATGTACTTTAAGTGCATAGTGTCAAATTGAAGAACTGGCAAGTACAGGTCGAACCCACAGAGACTAGATTAATTTTAATGTATTCTTAATATATATTTTAGGCAAATTAAAAATAAAGATTAAAAATTGATTAACTAAATTTATAAAAACTAATATTGAGAAAGCAATATAGGAATTCGAATCCATTAAACAAAAAATATAATAAGTAATTCAATCTCTTCTATTTCTATAACTTAATTTGATTTTGATCTCTCTTCCCTTTAATTTAGTAATTTTACTATTAACGTGGGAAATCATAGACTATGAAAATTTAAGAATTAACTATAACTCATCAAAACTTTTTCAAGCAAGTATAGATTATGAAAAACTCATATCTTAACAATAATCTACCAAAACCGCTTTATTAATTTAAAATCACATAAGGACTATAAAACGAAGGTATTTCAATAACGAAACATGAAAGCGAAATCAATTAAACATAAAAGCATAAATAATAGAAGAGATGAAAAATATTATCATGAATAATTATTTAATTTCATCTTCATCATACATATAAAAAAATTAACTAGACATAAAAATAAATAAACTAACTAAAATAAAGAAGAGAATAAGATTAAAATAAATAAATAAAACTCCCTTTAATTAACGATCATCCAACAAACGTACAATGAAGAAGTAATTTATTATATTCCTACTCCTACTTCTACTCCTACTCTAAACTAATAAAAAATATCATGCCTCTCTAAAACAAAAGACCTATTTATAAGAAAAATAAATTTGCGGCCTAATTTAGATTCATTGAACTTAGTGTCTTTTGTTCCTTTTTATCCTCATTTTTCTTTCTTGGCTTCAATCTCTACATGGTAATCTAAGAGTCCTTTTCCATCTTTAACATATAAAATAATTATCTTTTAATTATTTACCAAGATAAATCCAATCTTGTTCCACCTCATTCATTTTCATTATAGGATTCTTCTTGCCACTTTCCTTCCATGAATAAAAGCATTAAATATTGATTAATCACCAAGATTTTGACTTATGCAACAAATATTAAATCGTAAAAAATAAAATAAAATATATTAATTTAATAAACTAATATAACTAAAAGGAAAAATTAGGAATAATAAAATATATGAATTATGTGTCTATCAAATACCCCATACCTAGCTTTTGCTCGTCCCCGAGTAAAAGAAAAGAAAAGAAAACTAGAACTATCCCATTTTCGTAGGAAATACAATTGCACTTAGTATGTGCAACAATCCTTTAAACCCCAAGGTTACCCCAAGTGGACGAGTTGTTTCTCGTGAGGGTTTGCAGTGAATATACCCACAAAATTCAAAATTCAAAATTCAAAATAAAATAATTTTGAGTTTAACTAATTATTTAATTGAAAGAAATCTTTTAAGTATGCATGGGCGTTATACATAAGTAAGATTAAATTCAAAATCACACTTTCACTTTATCAAAAATACTGAATCTTTATTCAAGCAACCATCATTCATTAAATTAATTTCATGTGATGCATGCATGTCTATATGATATAACTCTTAGCAAGGATTTTTACCATGAAATTCAAGCAAACTTATTTTTCTTTTTCTGCTTTATTTTTCCTTCTTTTTTTCCATTTTTTTTAACTTGTGCAATGTTTCGTTTTCTTAAGTTTTTCAGAATTACTCATGTAGCAAGCGTTGGACCAATAACTCCCAAACCAGTTGACTTTAGGGCACTATGTGTAAAGACACATCTAAGGGCTTACTAACTTGAGTAACAAAGGCCACTAAATTAGACTAGTCAAGCTATTTTTATCTATCACACTTTTAAGCGTGAATATCGATGCTTCCTAAGGCTTGGATACCCAGTTATTTCGTTCAATGGACATTGAAGCAGTTATTTTTTTTTCTTTTTTTTCAACTTTTTTTTCAATTGCTTTCTTTCTTTCTTTTTTTCTTAAAATTGCTCGAATCATAGTTTATACCCCACAACTAAGAATTAGTGCAAACGTGAAGTGCAAAAATACTTATGAAATCAATTTTATTCCAGATGGTATTTCAAACTAAGATTTCGTATCTAATCAAAGGTTCAAGAGTTCTAAATCTTTTAATCTTACTCATGAATTTTTACTCCACATATACTTATTAGAATTAATCCAACTCATAAAAGTCAAACAAAATTTTTAATTTTTTCAATTTTGTGTGTTTTTTTTACTACATTTTCCAAAAAAAATCTAATATAATAATTGAAACAAACTCCCCCTATACCTAAATCATTCATTGTCCTCAATCTATACAAATGAAAAATAGTGAACAAAGAAATGAAATAATTATACCTTGTATGCGGGGCATTTATTCTGCATGAAAAAGCGGTGAGAAGGAAAACAATTGTACATACCTACGAATTTTATAAATCCTAAAAAGTATGCGACTAAAAATGAATTATACAAATGGGTACGTGAGTGTGAAACATTTCACAATTTTTCAGACGTCTAGGAAATTGAAAATAGTAAAAAAAGTCATCACATTTATGCTTAAAATTTACCTCAAGAAAACTTTCACTAATATGTTCAAAGTATGGAAAAATTGGTTCAAATACATTTTCTAGTTCAGTTGACTTATTTGTAGTGGATCTCATCTCATTGACCTTATCTAAATATTCAGATTCATTCCAATTTTGGTCAAGGTAATTTAAGAAAAAATTAATTGGATCTTTTTCAATCAAGAGTCTATTTTCAATTATTTCTTGGGTTATTGACAACTCTTGGATCTTGTTTACTTTATTGGGTTGGTCCAAAAAATCACTAAGTAGTTTATTAGGAATAAGTCTTGCAGGGTATGGAACTTTAGGCTGATAGACTTTTTCAACTGAATCATTAGATGTTACATGATCAATCATCTTAGAATTGTTTAACTCCTCTGATTTAAAGTGTGTAAAATTAAATCCATAATTTTCATTTTTCTCATCATTTCCACAATCATCAAGATTTTCAAAATTAACCTTAGAGTTACTAGAAAATTCACCCACATTTTGTTCATTTATTATGGTGGCTATTTGAATTTCTAGACGAGATATAGCTTGATCCATGCTAAATTGGTTTTCCATTAAAACTTTCATAGTTTTCTTTAAGGCACTAAGTCTTTTCTCCTCTTCATTTGATAATTCTTGTGGATATTGAGGTTCTAGATCCAAATATGGATATGAACTTAGATAAGGATTTTCATAAGTTGGAAAAAATTGATTTACTTGGTATGCTTAAAATTTCCATAAGTTTCTTGATGCCAAGCAAGATTATTATTCCAACTATAATAAGAGTCCATCTTTCCACCAATCACAAAACAAATATGCAACTAACCACAAAAGTCACACACAAAAAATATAAATAAAAAAATAAAATAAAAATCCTAATTCTACGGTTAATCTAAATAAAATTTAGACAGCTCCTAACTGTTCCAAGTTAATCACACCACTAGTCAAGTAAGTGTAAGAAATGTGGGATTCACACCGTATGTGTATGGCGACTAATTGAATAACCACACGTTCTTTAGGCGTTTGCCTTTTGAACAACTTGCCTAGACACCAGTAATTTGATTAATTTAAAATTTAGAATCCTCTAATTAGAGTTTCTTGTGCTAATTGAGCTCGAGAGTCCTAGTGGCCAACGTCTACTTGATTTTATTAGGGCAAGGTTATGCAAAGTTGGGTTGTTTATGGGCTAAGGAATGGTGATGAAATCCCCATCTTATCTTGTAACAGGTTGTGCCCTTAATGTTAGATTAAATAAAAAAAATAAAATAAAAACTAAAAAACTAAACAAATAAAATTTCCTAAACATATATGAATTATGAAAGAATGAGAAATTTGAGGTACCTCAATCTACCAGCAATCACCACAATTTATATTTGACAAAAGAAAATAAAAACCTAAACAGGATGTGCTCTACGTGAGTGAATGCATGAATGTGACACTTAGTTTTATAACTAACAATAAAACTATAAAAAAAAAACTAAGCTACTATTTTTTTTTAGTTAAGATACAAAATACTAGGAATAGCGCAACAATAATCTTGTCTTTCTGCACGGTTAATCTGCTTTAATAACCCTAAAAATAAAAAAATATTAGAAATTAAAAAAACTAATTCAAATAAATAAAAATTAAGGAATATAAAATTATGTCTAGTCCCCGGCAACAGCGCCAAAAACTTGATGAATTAAAATTATGTACTGCAAGTGCAAAGTATCAAATTGATGAATTGACAAGTACAATCGAACCCACAGAGACTAGATTAATTTTAATGTATCATTAATATTTATTTTTAGCGAATTAGAAATAAAGATTGAAAATTGATTAACTAGAATATGAAAACTAATATTGAGGAAGTAATATAAGAATTCGAATCCATTAAACAATAAATATAATACGTAATTCAATCTCTTATATTTTTATAACTTAATTATGATTTTGATCTCTCTTCCATTTAATTTAGTAATTTTATAATTAACGTGGGTAAGCATAGACTATGAAAATTTAAGAATGAACTATAACCCATCAAAACTTCTTCGAGCAAGAATGGATTATGAAAAACTCATATCATAACAATAATCTATCAAAACCTCTTAATTAATTTAAAATCACATAAGAACTATAAAACGAAGTTATTTTAATAACGAAAGATTAAAGTGAAATCAATTAAACATAAAAGCATAAATAATAGAAAAGATGGAAAATATTATCATGAATAGATATTTAATTTCATCTTCATCCTAAATACAAAAAAATTAACTAGACATGAAAAAAAAATAAACTAACTAAAATAAAGAAAAGAAGAAGATTAAAAATAAAGAAGAGAAGAAGATTAAAAATAAATAAGAAAACTCCCTTTAATTAACGATCATCCAACAAACGTACAATGAATAAGTAATTTTTATACTCCTACTCCTCCATTAAACTAATAAAAATATCATTCCTCTCTAAAACAAAAGACCTATTTATAGGGAAAATAAATTTGTGCCCTAATTTAGATTCATTGAACTTGTCCTCTTTTGTTCCCTTTTATCCTCTTTTTTCCTTCTTGGCTTCAATCTCTACATGGTAATCTAAGAGTTCTTTTCCATCTTTAAAATCTAAAACAATCATCTTTTACTTATTTACCAATATAAATTCAATCTTGTTCCACCTCCGTCATTTTCGTTGTAGGATTCTTCTTACCTCTTTCCTTCCATTAATAAAAGCATTAAATACTGATTGATCACCAAGATTTTGACATTATTTCAACAAATATTAAATCCTACAAAATAAAATAAAATTTATTAATTTAATAAACTAATATAATTAAAAGGACAAAATTAGGGATAATAAAATGTATGAATTATATGTCTATCAACATACAATAATCATTAAATGTTTGGGATGTGAATTCACGCATTGTCAAGACGAATAGTCTTGATTATATGATCTGAAAATTATGCTCGTAATCTAATAATTTGAGTAAGTAATCTCGCAAACGTCATGTTGTGAGTTGATAATAAACACACATGTGATCATCTTGTAGATGCATCTATTAAAATCATAAAATATCTAAATGGCCCACATGGTGGATGAATAGGTCTACAAATATCTCTTTGAATAAGTTTCAGAAATCTTGGGGATTCAATCCCAACTTTAACTGGTGGTGGTCTAATAACCATTTTCCTTTCGAACAAGCAACACACGAGAATTCCTTAAATTGAAGAATCTTCTGATTCTTTAATAGATAACCGTGTGCATTCTCAATAATTCTTTGAATCATTATTCAACAGGATGGCCCAACCGGTCATGCCAAATAAAAAAATTATTTGGTTCATTGAACTTTTAGTTCATTATTACATTGACTTTAATTGTACTAATACTTGTGTAGTATAAACCTGAAAATAAAACGGGTAATTTTTTTAATACATTTTCTAGTAGAGACATTTGATACAATGTAAAGATATTTTTTACCATTGTCATTGGTTGTCTCAATATGGTACCGGTTAAGTCGTATAACATTGAAACTTAGCAGATTCCTCCTTGATTTAGTGGAAAACAAAGCATTATTAATAATAAATTTTGTTCCACTAGGAAGAAATATATTGGCTCTTCTAGAGCGTTCAATCAAGTCTGTTGAACCTGATATTATATTTACTTTAGCTTTCACCATTCTTAGATTTGAAAAATATTGTTTATGCTTGAGAATGGTATGTGTCGTCGCACTATCTGTTAAGCATATATCTCCACCACTAATATTGGGCTCATTTATAGCATGACTTAAACCCATATTTTCTTCATGAAAAAGAATAAATATATAATATAATAAGTTCATAATTAGACCTGGAAAGTGGGAGGGGTCGCCTGAAGCAGTAAGCCAAACCTACCAAGTTTTGGTGAAATTTGAAAAAGTAAAAAGCCTAAAGCCCGCTTGACGTGGTAATTTCAATTTGACTGACACCGGACTGACCGATTATGACCAAATTTTGACACGTTCTTGGAATTCTATCCCAAAAAGGGTCAGCCATCAAGTGGTAGGAGCCAAAACGACCAAGATTTTGATAGGTTGAAAACATAAAGCACAAAGCCCGCTTTTTGATGGTAGCCGGCCCATTTCATGAACTGGTCGCTTTTGCTGTGTCTATTCATAATAAGACATAGTATTTATTATTATTTTTAATAATAACACAATCCTTTATATTAAATAAGCCAACATGAAAGGAAGAAAAAAAAATACATCGAAACATACTAGCATAAAAGAAATGTACTTAAATAATTAACAAAATTTTGAACTAATTATTATCATTACAAGAAACATCAACTTTCTCATCATTTTGTTCAAAAAAATCTGCAACGTCAAGATGCGTCATATCCAAAGGGTCGAATAAATATCATTATTATCTTGGTGAGAAAAATTTACTTTTATCCTTTCCTTTCAAACAGGACTAATATAAATTAACAAGATGTTTGGTCGTACGACAGGTACGAGACCAATGTCCTTTCATTCCATACCGATAACAGATATTTTCTTTCTTCTTGGTATCTCCACTATGTATATTTTTTCCCTTTTTTGTTTCTTCTCATTCTGTGAAGGTTTGTTATAATTTGACAAATTACGACCATCATAATTACGGTAATTAAACCGTCCTCGCCCATGGCCACGTTCACGACCACAACCTCTACTATGACCACGACTATTATTATTATTATTATATCTCGTAGCATTCACTTCAAGAAATGGAAATGAACCAAACGGACGTGATTCATGATTTTTCAATAAAAGTTCATTATTTTGTTCAACCACAAGGAGACATGAAATCGATTCAGAGTATTTCTTAAAACCTTGTTCTCTATACTGCTGCAGGAGCACATTTGAGGCATGAAAAGTAGAGAATATTTTTTCTAACATATCTTCATCGGTGATATTATCTATACATAATTTCAATTTACAACAGATATTAAACATTGCAGAATTATAATCACTTACTGATTTAAAATCCTGCAATTGTAAATGTATCCAATCAGAACGAGCTTTTGGGAGAATAAATGTCTTTTGATGGTCATATCTTTCTTTCAAATTTTTTTTAAAGAATAAGAGGATCTTTTATTTTGAGATACTCTTAACTTCAACTCCTAATGGAGATGATGGCGTAAGAAAATTATGGTATTTACCTTGTTTTAACTAGATGTTTCATTACCATCTTTAATGGTGTCTTCAAGACCCATGACATCAAGATGAATTTCGACATCAAGGATCCATGACTAATAATTCTTACCCATAATATCAAGTGTCACGGACTCAAGTTTGGTAAGATTTGTCATTGTAACTTCATAAAAAATATCAAAAATTATTAGAAATTTGGTTTATTATAATAAATATTGAATAAACATTCGGTCAAATGTTAAATGATTAGTACGTAACATTGTTACAAAATAAAACTTTGACAAACAGTTTGTCCATATAAAATGTGTTGTGATTCGACAAAACATATGTAATTAAATATTAAGCAGTGAAGTGAGTGTCCACTTATGTTAAATATACAAGAAAGACTGATGTACTAGAAAATTTAGTTGTTGATGAGCAAAAAATAATTGAAAAAAATAGTAATATATATTAATGATAATAATTAATCAATAACTATATATGCACAAAATTCTTTAGCAAAGTTAAAGATTTCATCTAGTGTAGGTTAATAGCAGACAAAAGAAGATTTCAGAGCCACATAAGAAAGTAAACCCAATTTGGTTAAAAATTTTCTAGAATGACAGATAGGTAATCATAGGAAAACCAAATTATATTTCAATAACATGTATATATACTACCAACTCAAGGTGAATCATTCATGAATATCATTCGATAAGTAAAGCAAAATATAAGAAGATATATTCGGTACATAGACTGTAATTATTACTACTTCGAGTGCCAAAAGATGACATGAAAAGTGAAGAACATACCTTCTACTTCTTATCAACGAACCAAATTTAATTATCTGCTTCAAGATGAAAGTGATGAACAATTCGTGCTGATAATGTATTATAAAAGTATACAAAATAATAAGAACAATAAGAAAAAGAGAACACTTTTATTTCATGTAATCTTATAATTGTAGTTATATTTGTATATCTCATATTCTTGACAATACTCTTATTTATAGGCACATGTACATAAATATTTGGAAGTTTCAAAACTCAAAAGTCAATTAAAATTTCAAAGCTCAAATGTCATTGAAAGTTCAAAGTTCAAAAGACATTACAATAAAGAGGGGTATGAATGTATCTAGACATCCATATACTATGTATAATTTTATAACAAGAATAAATATTTCTTAGTGTGTTAAATGTTGTTAGAATAATTTAAAAAATATTACCAAATATATATTTATTTTGATAGCATTATTTATCGACGATATCAATTGCCTTAAAAAATCTGAATTTCAAAGAAGACTAAGTAAAAATAAAGGGTTGGGGACAAATCAATAGATAAAGAGAATTGATATTTTCACAAGTAAATTTGATAGTTGTACAAGTAAATTTGATAATATCACAAGTTACTTATCATATAAATAGCAAGTGGAGTACACCTCATGTGTGAGAAAATCTTATAAAATTATTAAATTTACTTATAAAAATATCAATTTTCTAAATAAATTACGCCGGGGACAGGACATAATTCTAGTAAGGCCAAATAGTTTTTGAAGGGTAGCCCAAACTTTAATGTCCAATTTTTTACTTTTTAAAATTAGAATTTCATTATATTACAATACATAACGATATCTATTATACACAGATGCGACGAGAAACTTGAAAATAGGAAATCGACTCGTGTGCGTAGAACTTTGTGAAATTATTAATTTTATTTGTGAAAATATAAATTTACAAAAATTGGGAGTATATATTTTATAAAAGTGATGTAAAATTTTAAATTTTTAGCCTCAAAATGTGTCTTAAATAATGTGTTATTATAGTATTAATATGATAAATCTCATTTGATTAATTATGTAATAAATTATTATAAAAATATTCAATATTATATTATTTGAGATACGTAACATTATTTTATTTACAAAGTTGCTCATGTTTTATATTGTCCTAAAATATCAAAACAACTCTGATATTTGGAACTGTGAAAATACTTTCTCTTCTTTTTTCAATGACTATTATATGTGTTTCTGCATAAATCTTCGCGAACCTAAAATAAAAATATCAAAAATTTACACGCCTCGAAGATATTACTCATCAAAATTTATGTGTAGCCCCGGACCGTTGATAGCTTTATCCTGCGGATGGAGTACTTGATTATAATCGGAAGTGGGACCCATCAGTTGCACACTTTCTGTATATCCAAAAAAACAATATATTCCCATTTTTGCCATCCAAACAAGAAGATTTTTTTATACCAAGGGACTAGAGATATTTTAGATATTTTGTGCATCCCTTTAGTACCATTTTAGCTATAGGCCAGTGACCGGAGGATAATGTTATCCAGGGATCTGTTATCCATGAAATCCTTGATAATTTCCCCACTCTCTCAGCTCTCCTGTTTCCCCCCAAAACCCTATACCAGAAGCAGAACTCACCCTTTCAAGCCATGGAAAGAAAGGGCATCTCAGCAGACCCAGTTCTGCTGTCAAAAGATGTATGTACCAGGTAGGTGGATGAAAGCTCCGGAATGTATATGTGCGCGCGTGTGCAAATTATATATTCATGTATGAATGTGACAAATTTTGGTTTGAGACCGTTCAAATGGCAGTTCATTTTGAATGTTTATAAAAGCAAGTTACATTTTATATAACAAAAGTTTGTTGTGGATAATACTTGTATAACAAAATTTATCTGACATCTAATCTCTATATAAAATGTAACTTATTTCTATATACGGTGCAAATGGATTGTTTATTTGTAATTGATTGACTGAAACCCATATCCGGGATTTTTATAATTGTATTGTCTAAAATTAAATTTATTTATATCAATAAATCAATTAAATTAACTTGAAAAAGTCAATATTGATCTCATTCTGTTCAGCAGCCTTTCTCGATAAAGGAAAAAAATGGAACAATTATACAATGAGGATCACAATCATCTGAAAGCAAGAGCAAGCACTCAATTAATACTTATTACAGAATTCATTATCTTTAAAAGTTAAATGAATTGCATTAATTTTAAATTTGAAAATATCTTAAATTTGCTTTTGAAAAGATAAATTTGATCCTGTATTTCGAAAAGGGGAAGAATGTTTTATGAATTAGGTTTTTGTTGCAGGATTTGGAGAAGCATCACCGGAGAAAAAGGCAGCAAAAAACCTTCATAATTTCTTCACTTATGTTGCCGTCAAGATTGTTACTGCACAACTTGAGGTTCTTCCCGTCCTTATTTCATACCTGAGAGTGTATATTTTAAATACTCCCTCTATTTCACATTATTTTATCATTATTGATTTTTTATTTTTTAGAATTTAAATTCAAAATTGTAATGATCATTAAAAATTATAAAATAATAAAATTTACACAGTACTTTTTTACATAATTATTTTCAATATTCATTATTATATTAGCTAAAATTAAATGAGTGTATTTCAATTTTGAATTTAAAAAAATTTCAAATTAACTTTTAATGAATTAATGTTGGTCTTAGATTTTGGAATATACGGAGTACGATCGTTCTTGGTTCTCAAGTTGGATCATGTTCTCCTTATTTCTCAAGAAAAATTAGTTATGTCGACTAATTTTATGTCGATTGTGAATTGCGTTTACATAAAATTATAATAAATAATAAAATAGAACAGTAATATGTTATGTCTCTTTTTTTCACCTTCCCATCTCATGTATGATGTATTCACATACATCAGTTTCAATATTGACATAATTTTATTGTCATATATATATATATATATATATATATATATATATATATATACATACATTAAATATAGTTGATAATGTTAAATTTTATTACTTAAAAAGTTATTCATACATCTATATAATAAAACAGAACCCGTTTTGAATCATTTATTTAACAAAGCACAAGAACGGTTCAGATTTAATCTCAATTCTTCCAACTTAATCTAAATGCTCACATTTCATCTCACACTAAAATTTTTTGCACAAATCGAATAACAATAATGATAATAATAATAATAATAGTAATAATAATTATAATAATAGTAATAATAATAATTATAATAATAGTAATAATAGTAATAATAATAATAATAGTAATAATAATAATAATAATAATAATATTATTATTATTATTATTATTATTATTATATAATAATAATAATAATAATAATAATAATAACAATAACAATAATAATAACAATAATAATTATAATAATTATAATAATTAGAATTAGAATAATAATAATAATAGTAATAATAATAGTAATAATAGTAATAATAATAATTAGAATAATAATAATAATAATAATAATAGTAATAATAATAATAATAATGATGATGATGATGATGATGATGATGATGATGATGATGATGATGATGATGATGATAATACTAAAGTAATAAAATAATAATAACAACAACAACAATAATAATAATAATAACAATAATAATCTATATAATAAAACAGAACCCGTTTTGAATCATTCATTTGACAAAGCACAAGAACGGTTCAGATTTAATCTCAATTCTTCCAACTTAATCTAAATGTTCACATTTCATCTCACACTAAAAAGTTCTGCCCAAATCAAATAACAATAATGATAATAATAATAATAATAATAATAATAATAATAATAATAATAATAATAATAATAATAATAATAATAATAATAATAATAATAATAACAACAATAATATAATTATTATAATACTAATACTAATACTAATACTAATAACAATAATAATTATAATAGTAATAATAATAATAATAGTTATTATTATAATAATAATAATACTAAAGTAATACTAATAGTAATAATAACAACAACAAAAACAACAATAATAATAATAATAATAATAATTTTTATTGTGGTGGTGTGGTAAATTATGATAATTGTTATTGATGATTGTAAGTTATTTTAGGTTGCAAAAAATCTTTAGGTAATGTAGTATTTTTTTAATTTTAATCTAATTTTTTTGTTACGTCGTGCCTTCAAGTCACGAGAAATTACTAGTATTTAATGATTGTCAACTATATTTAATGTATTTATTTTTTATAAAATATTTGTATAAATAATTTCTTATGTAATATAATTTATCATTTTCGATTATTGTGATAATTTGATTATTTAAAATTTAAACAATTACCTTACAAATATTTAATACATTGAAACTATTTCTCCTGGCCGAACATGTGACTAGTAGATTTTTTTTTTTCTGACCACAGGTAAGAGAAGCGATCAATTCCTCTTTAGGCCATTAGATCTCTAGATTAACAGTTAAAAGTTGTTTACTGAAATAGTGTTGTCAACTATGTTATGGAATAGATTATATATATATATATATATATATATATATATACTAGTAATTGTTCGTGCTTGAAGGTACGACGTAACAAAAAATTAGATTAAAATTCAAAAAATACTACATTACCTAAAGAATTTTTGCAACCGAAAATAACTTACAATCATCAATAACAACTATCATAATTACCACACCACCACATTATTATTATTATTATTATTATTATTATTATTATTATTATTATTATTATTGTTGTTGTTGTTGTTGTTGTTGTTGTTGTTATTTGATTTGGGCAAAAAATTTTAGTGTGAGATGAAATGTGAGCATTTAGATTAAGTTGGAAGAATTGAGATTAAATCTGAACCGTTCTTGTGCTTTGTCAAATGAATGATTCAAAACGGTTCTGTTTTATTATATAGATATAGATGTGCTTTGTCAAATAAAAGATTCAAAATGAGTTCTGTTTTATTATATAGATAACCAATGTTCTAAAAGGCGCTAGGCGAGGGGCCTAGGCGGGGTCTAGACGAGATTTTTTATTTTAAGTCAATTTTAATATTTTATCTTACATTTATCCAAACAAATCAATAATATAAAACAAAACAATCTATAATAAAGGTCTTTGCTTAAAGTTCAAACACATATCCATATTGTCAATGTCAAAGTTCAAACGCAAACATGCAATTGTTGAAAGTTCAAACATATCTTTAACGTATTAGTTTTATTCATAAACAAGATTGCTATTAAATAATAAAATTTAAAATTCAAGAATTCAATATTAAAACTTAAGAAATTAAACATAAATTTAAGAATTATATTGAATTAAACTAAATAATATAAATGTATCATCATTTATATAATTTGAAGTTGGTACAAGTTCAAACAAATTACAACTATAATAAAATTATTTATTTTGACTTTATATTGTTCACTACTTGTTGTGATTTGATATGCTACAACATGCATTATGAATATAGTAAATCATTAGAAAAATAAATATATCAAGATCTGGTTTGAGTAGTTATTAAAAAAAATATCTCCGCCTAGATCCCACCGAACTCGCCTAGGTCCCATCTAATTTTCTAGAGGGATTTTTTGCCGCCCTGGCCTGAGTGAGGCGCCAGGGGGCCTAGAGCCTAGGTGGAGCATCAAGGGGGGACCTAGACGGACCTAGGCGTGAATTTTTAGAACACAGAGATAACTCAAAAGCCTCAACTGAGAGTTCACATGCAGTTTGGCAGTTACATAAGATTCATATTGGGTTTGTAAGATATTATGTATTGTGACCACTTTGTGTTGAATAACAATGGTAAAACCTATCAATACATGGGAACATGGGATTAGATTAAGTAATATATTTTGTATATACTTGAATTAAAAAGTATGTTTGGGTAATCAATCTGATTACTGTTATTTGACAGTGCAGAGCTATAACCCTGAGGCACATGTGGAGTTGATGGATTTTTTGGAAAGAAATTCTTTAAACGATGGGGATGAGTTTTGCGCCAAGTTGATGCGAGAATCTCCAAGGCATAAAAGTTTAGGTACGCATACATACAGCTCCCATAATTATTGCGAGGAATTGGAACAGAAAAAAAACAAAACAAAAGCAATACTCCTAAATTCTACTCTTTTATAGAAATATATAAAAATAAAAATAAAAGAAAAGAAAATAGTTCACTCGGATCATCTTGATGAGACTTACCGGAAAAGAAAGAAAAATGATTATGTTGACGAGGTATTGAAGCTTTTAGTATCCATATATTATAAATTGGTGATTTTGTGTCAAGCTTGACACTTTTTTTTTCTTCCATTCTTTCTTTTTTCTTTTTTATTCTTTTACCCTCACAGCTTTAGATGTATTATTATTTTATCCTTTTAATTTAGATTTATTTTTATCTTTCTATTTAATTATCTAAATGTTATAAAATTCGAATTTTACCTTAACATAATTTACACACACAGCGCGTGTGTCACCATGTGTTGGTACATTATAATGCAAACAAAATAGCAATCTAGGTGCAGGGACGAAGCCAAGATTCGATATTGGGGTGGGGTGGGGTGGGGTGGGGTGGGGGGGGGGCACACGAGTTTTTTTAACAACATAATATATATTCATCACTAAAAAGTAAAGTTTTACAATTACAAAATATATTTTTACTAAAACAAAGATAATTTAGTAATATAATTTTCTTTGACAAAGACAACAAAACATTGCAAAAAAAAGTCTTTTAGAACATATCAAAGTTTCGTCAGAATTGCACCCAACGTTCTTTCAAATCACGAAATTCATCTATTATACTAAATGGGAAAATGGAAAAATATCTACTCCTGAAATTATCTTCACAATAGTCATTAGTCAATACTATTATACTAAGCAACAACCAGTTTGATTAGAACATTAAAATTTTAGACTTAAATTTAGCTCTCAGTAGTAACTAGGGGTAAACCTACTTGTTAAGGGGAATTAGCTAACTAGCTGTCTTGACCATTGGAAA
Organism: Panax quinquefolius; assembly: GCA_020205615.1. Lineage (NCBI taxonomy): Eukaryota > Viridiplantae > Streptophyta > Magnoliopsida > Apiales > Araliaceae > Panax > Panax quinquefolius. The sequence continues at coordinate 59,888,630 of CM035152.1, forward strand.
AAAAAAAACAATCAAAATCACAAAATCAAAATTGAACTTTACGATTTTGCAGGGAAGTCCGGAGGTCCGGAGGAGCCTAACAACCAAAATCAAAAAATACCCTCCAAGGAACTGATAATCAAAAACTCAAAGAGAGAATCAAAATCATCAAATAACATAAAGAATTAAAGATCAATCAATTCTACAAAACACTCATATGAAATCTCACAAAAATTAAAAAAAAAACAATATTAGATTGAGTTATCCGAATTGGGTATATACCTTAGAAAGTAGAAACGATGTCTTCACATAGAGCAAGATGGCCAAGGAGGGACTGGTCGTTGAACTTTGCAGGGATGACCAGGCCTGACGCCATAGCAGTCGCCAGTCGAGCAGCGGAGCAGAGCAGAGAGTTGGATTCGATTTGAATTTTGGTGATAAACCTCAGTCGACAGTCACCAATCGAACAGTGGAGCAGAGATTTGAATTTTAGATTTTGGATTTGGATTTTGGGGATTTTGGATTAAAGACTAAAACAACTATTGGGCCAGGCCGAAAACAATAGAATACCGAGTTTTTTTTAACAACATAATATATACTCATCACTAAAAAGTAAAGTTTTACAATTACAAAATATATTTTTACTAAAACAAAGATAATGTAGTAATATAATTTTCTTTGACAAAGACAACAAAACATAACAAAAAAAAGTCTTTTAGAACATATCAAAGTTTCATCAGAATTGCACCCAACGTTCTTTCAAATCACGAAATTCATCTATTATACTAAATGGGAAAAATGGAAAAATATTTACTCCTGAAATTATCTTCACAATAGTCATTAGTCAATACTATTATACTAAGCAACAACCAGTTTGATTAGAACATTAAAATTTTAGACTTAAATTTAGCTCTCAGTAGTAACTAGGGGTAAACCTACTTGTTAAGGGGAATTAGCTAACTAGCTGTCTTGACTATTGGGAAAAAAAAAACAATCAAAATCACAAAATCAAAATCGAACTTTACGATTTTGCAGGGAAGTCCGGAGGTCCGGAGGAGCCTAACAACCAAAATCAAAAAATACCCTCCAATCAAAGGAACTGATAATCAAAAACTCAAAGAGAGAATCAAAATCATCAAATAACATAAAGAATTAAAGATCAATCAATTCTACAAAACACCCATATGAAATCTCACAAAAATAAAAAAAAAACAATATTAGATTGAGTTATCCGAATTGGGTATATACCTTAGAAAGTAGAAACGATGTCTTCACATAGAGCAAGATGGCAAGGAAGGACTGGTCGTTGAACTTTGCAGGGATGACCAAGCCTGACGCCATAGCAGTCGCCAGTCGAGCAGCGGAGCAGAGCAGAGAGTTGGATTCGATTTGAATTTTGGTGATAAACCTCAGTCGACAGTCGCCAATCGAACAGTGGTGCAGAGATTTGAATTTTAGATTTTGGATTTGGATTTTGGGGATTTTGGATTAAAGACTAAAACAACTATTGGGCCAGGCCGAAAACAATAGAATACCAAGTGGGCCTTACAAAAAACTCAAATCTTGGGGGGGGCATGTCCTTCCAAACCCCAACCTTGGCAAAAATCCTCGGCTAGGTGTTCATATTTTAGTAATTAGTAATAAAACTACAAGAATATATCTCAAAGTGCTATGTATTTTTCTATTCTTCCTAATATTCTAAAAATTCTCACCTGGGTTCACTTGATCCTCGTCTAGGTGTTAGGTTGGTCCTTTATTGTTTAGATTTGGTTGGGTGCTTACGGTGGTCGACGGGAGTCTAGGCGGAATCAGACCTCTGCCGCATTTATTATTATGAGGTTTTGAAGCACTACAATACTTTAATTTGTAAAACTTTAAAAGATTGTGTTTCTTTTTTCCATGCAAAATTTAAATAATTACAACCATTAAATACTTTGTATAGCATAACAGTATATAATATAGAAAAATAAATAAATGAAACCGATTTCCTAAACGCTTAGACACCGCATAAAAAAACTGCCTAGGCGGCTTAGTGGCGTTCATCCTCGGTTCCTCGTGAATTAATCTAATGTAAATTTGTGTTTAGAAGTTTGTATGTTAAGTTTGGTACAAGGGCAAGATATTGGAGAGGATAATATTTTTCCTTATGGGTGACAGATTATCCTATGGGCTATGGGTGACAGATTATTTTATTCTTAGACCCATATATTGATTATTACTGTGAGGTGATTTCAAACATATCAAGGGTAATTGTGTAGACATATCAAGGGATCAATTCTTTTACTTGCTCTATAATTATTAACCCTCCTAGCTAACCACTTCAAATTTTGAGTAATTGACACTTTGCATCTCCCCCTATCTGGCTTCTATTTTGCACTATGCATCTCACACTTAAAAAATAGATATTCGCATTCCTTACTTTTAATGCCTTAATAACAAAAAAAAAATCCATTCCAAATGAAACCAGATGCGCCTCACATGAGATATTTTCAGGGGCAAATATGTAAAATTAAGGTAATTCTTGGGTTATTATTAGATTATAATTACCTTTGATTGACAAAGTTGCCCCTAAAAATATCGCATTTGATGGCTAACTTCGTTAGCCTCTTTGATGATTCTTTTCAGAGTGCTTTAGTCAAGGCGCTGAAAGTATAGGATACAAAATGTCTATTTTTAAAATCTAAAGTGCAAAATGAAGAAAATTAGGAGAATACAATGTTAATCGTTACTTTTTAACCAAACATGATGCTAATGTAACAGTCTTCCTACTTTCTTCAAATAAAATCCCATGACAAATTTTAATAGTTCCTTATAAAATACTTGAGTAATATGTTCAATTTTTAAGGACTGAGTTCTGATTATGAGAATTTTTTCTGTGAGTTATATCTGTGGGAATTACTTCATGGCTACTCCTTGCAGCTATGCGCATACTAGAGGTCAGTGTATTCTTTCTTCTAATTTGGATAACTTTGTTCCATTTTGGTAATCTTCTAGAGGCTAGAGCTTATTATATCCTTGAGCTAAATAATACACATCCTCATTCAGGTTCGATCAGCATACTGTAAAAATGACTTTGAATGGGACAACTTGAAGCGGTTGGCTTCTAAGGTAAGAAGTTATATATATTTACTACTCATTATATGGTGTTTAGAACTCCAAACACATCACATTTTTAGGGTTTGTTCGGCTCTTAGCAAACTACATGGTTTGCAGCATTTAGACCTCCAAACGCACCGTGCATTGCGTTTGAATCCCAAATACAACATTTGTAAGTTAAATAAGCTACATTTGAAATTAGCTATTACTAGACAAACAAGATTTTCAAGTGCGTTTAAACTTTCAAATGCTTTAAACGATCCAAGCGGTGTAACCAAACATACTTTATAGCATTTGTAAGTTAAATAAGTTATGTTTGTAAATCATATAAGTTGTGTTTAAAAGTCAAATAACTTACTTTTAGACTAACAAGATTTTCAATTACATTTGAACTTCCAAACATTGTGCGGCAAACATGCACATTGTCTACCCTCTGCCTGCTGCTGGTTTTCTCATCATTTTGATTGTATGCAACTCTGAATTGATTATCTTTGCAGATAGTTGATGAATCTAACACAAGACTCATGAGGGATTATGTCTTGGAAACTAGTCAAGAAAGCGAAAAGTAATTATTATGTGCATAGATACCATTGCAATGTACTACAATCTTTTATAGAGATGGGTAGAAATCTAAAGGATTCATGGGGAAGTGCATACTGCTCGAATGCCTTAATTTATGGCTATGAATATGAATATCAATTTTAATTTGCCTTAGTGGCCATGAATATGAGTATCAGTCATTCAACAAATAAGTTGCATTATTTTCCGTGCAAAATGCGCCATGAAAAGTAACTTATATGCTCGTATGCAAGGACTGCAGCAGAGCGTTCTTTCCGGCCCCAGAAAATAACTGATAAAAGGGACAATCCACACATGAAGATGAAAAACCACACATGTTGAAGCAAATCACAGAAACTGATAATGTAAATATTGCATGTGAAAAACCAATATTTTTTGTAGTCTTTATTTACTTATATGTTCATAAAAGTGAAGTTTACAAACCATTGAAAGAAACTTGGCAGATCTTTCACAGGGTGTAATATTTAATCACAGAATAGAATTGTTCAAGACAACATCAATGATGTATGATTTCCAGAAAATATTTATTACCATATACCAACATATATTAACTAATCTGATACAAAAAAACATAAAATTTACATACGCCTATATTATATCCTTCATTTATACAAATCTTACCTTTATAATGAGGCAAAACTACATATAGTTTGCTGCTCCCTTTTTATTTTGATAGGTACATATAGTTCGCTTCTCCCTTACGAACTCCTTAATCTAATGATTTCTCACTCTTTTCCCCTTCCTGCAAACGAAAGCCAACTCATTAACAATCGACAAAGTGAAGGAAACAAGAAGTACGCATATGCGCAAGGGGAAAGTCTTTGAAGTAACTAAGAAATCCACATGCCAGCAGATGTAAACACAGTTTTGTTGATGATAATAAACAACTCACCTCAAGGTAGCGGCAGACATCAGGGGAAGCCTGGATATGCCCTGTGCTAAAATATGAGTGAGCGTTTTCTTCAATATTCTCCAGCCTACAATAAATAAAAAACAATTCATTCTCCCAAAAGCTCATAGAATCCACTGTAAGTTTAAAATTTATAAATAAAAAAATTAATAAAGAAAACAATGATCTATATTCTACAAAGCAACCATTAGACTTCAAAATATAATAGACAGAAAAACCTACTAATCTAATCTAATACTCATCCATAAGGTAGATTAATAAAAAAAACAGATCTAGTAGGTTAAATTCATGGAATGCAGTTAAAATCATCCTTTGGCTAAAAATCATGTCTCTTCATCTGGAATGTGTCAATTCGTGGATCTAATACATTTGTAAGGCTATATGTTGCCATAATGTCATGTGATATCGTTTTCCTTTTCAAAGAAACAACCCAAGGATATAACTAAAACAGAAATAGATTGTTTTGGAGAAATGCTTTACCTATAGATGTAATTGACCATAATCCCACCACTCTGATCAAGGCCCTTTTCTGATCGATCTGCCATCCAATTCAGTCTCCCAACCATCTGTTAAGAATAATATGAAAATTTTGGGTTACTGATTAGTTGGTGGCTCTATCATGAATTTAACCAGAAAATGCAAATAATTCCACTTGGACTAAAAAATTCAATGCAGTTTTATACTGATGAACTGTAATATAGTTACAAAGTATTAATAAATCAAAATTTAGCACCAGTTGTTTATCCAAAATCTCACTTACCACCTATAGTCCTAAAAGCTACAGATAGCCTACATATGATTTTGATTTAAGTGACATAACCAATCAACTCAGTATGTGTCATAAATTGATTGGCTGAATCATTTGGCTCAAAAGCACAGGAATTAGGACCACAGCAGTGAAAATGGAAATGGAAATGGGTAAATCATAGGTGGTAAAATGCGTTTTACTAAATAATTAGGAATGAATTAACATTGCTCTTATATCCCAAATAGAATCTCTAAGAAGAGCAACTTCATCCAGTTTACTCTTGTTCAGACACAAAACTAAATACTCATTAGACATGAATTTAAGACAAAATTACACAAGGAGCACATCAAATTGTAAATACTCATGAAGTAGTTGTATGAAGTGAATGATGCATCTACATCCTTTTCATATCACTTCTATTTAACATCAATATATGCACAAGAACAAAATTTATCAGCTATTCCTTTTTCAATAGAATGACCAAAATAACAAATTATTCTATTATAATTCTTTTTAATTTATTAACTCCCCCCCAAAAAAAAAGAAAGAAAGAAAGAAATGCATGCAACTGGTGATCAGCACTTAGTTTAAGTAAAACATGGATATTAAATTCTTAAATTTCAATTCAAGATACAAGATAAACATAGATGAAGCATGCAAGCATTCTGCTCCATTTGCATAGTGCAACAGGTTGCCTACCCCCTCTTCTTTGCAAAAGCTAAACTTCCTCAGAAGGACAAAAGCCACACAAAAGACAGTTAGATGAGGATTTAGCATGATCTGTTGCCCAAAAAAATGTATATATAAAATAGATGTTAAAGCGGGAGATTAATGAAGACCTCAACATTCAGTCAAATCTTACATGTGAACAATCAAAAACATTAGGTGACCTTTTCTTCCATTTCCCGGGCTAAGGATGAGATTTGAGACACTTGGAAGGCCACAAAGTAATTTATTTTGGGCTTCAAATTATGCGTGATAAAGACTGTTATACAAGACTAGAAGTTAAGAAATATGTTATGCCTGGCCCTTGGCTCACGGTATAATATGTTACTTATGACAGACCATATATGTTCCTCTCAAGAGGACATGATCGTTGTCAGAGCAAGGAGCATCACAGTAGTTCATAAAAGGCCATTTTTCATTTTCATCCCCCACCACCCAACCAAAAGAAATAAAACATACACAAGGTTCCAAGTGGGTAAATAGGCATATGATTTCTTCCTCTCTTGGAAGGATTGTCATCGTTTGTTTTTATACACTTTTTTAACTTCTAAAATTATATCTAAGTTCCTTATACACCAACAAATATGATAGAGAAAGAGAGATTTGTAATTTGTCAACAGATAAACTCATAGAATGTACTTGGATACATGGAATTTGAGGGAATTGGCTTCACGTACACTTGCACCCAAGTATAGCTGTTGAAGTCTTTAAACTTATTGGAGAAATAAGGACATACAAGAGGTGGAAGAGCTACTTTATTGGAAATTTGGGATATGTGAAACTAGAATTCTTCTTCACAGTAACTTAAATTTTCAGATCCATCTAGAAACAGTTCAGTTTCATCCTTAAAATCAAATCTAAAGTTAGGTTAATAAATCTAGATCTAAGGTAAACCTCTTTAAGCATTAGGTTGGGAGAAATATTTTCAAATGGTTTCCTCTCACATGAAGGTGGGACCCACTTTCTTCTCAGAGAAAGGATTATGTAGAAATATCAAAAACACGTGGAAATATCAGTTTCCTAGACCTAAATTCACTCAATACTTAGCTGCAAATTTGATGAACCTGTCATTACAGAAATTCTTTTCACACCTTTCCTGCCAAGTCAAACATTCTCATTGGCTCCAAGCCGCTGACTACCGGTAAGATAGCCTGGATCTTCTGTGTGTAATGCAATCTCCATGATCACTTGATCAGCAACTCGTATTGCTATCAAAACCAGTTAAAATGCAATTATGCCTGATGTCTTTTTTCCCTTCCGCCACAAAGTATTCTTATCTGCTACATATTTTCCACACAAAGCACGATTGACAAGGTAATGTTCAGGGGTTGCATTTAAATATTTTGGACTTGCCTAACACCAAAAGAAAACTCAAGTAATATATCTCAGAAGTACCTTCAGCAATCATTTTTAACTGCTATCCAAGTCCCGTGTTAGGTTTTATTAAGCACATGATCTTGCTACTCAGGCTCAGATGCTAAAGTCTATCTGTTTATTTGCTTAATCTATTTATTGTCACCAAAAAAAATATTTCTAAACGAGAAAGTATGATTCTAGATAGTTATTTCCAGTTACTATCAGAATCAAGTATTATGTTATGAGCAAGAGCTATAATACAAACATTTTGCCTGACATACCGCCCCATTCTGTAAGTGGAAGTTTGCAACAGAATCAAGAGCCTTCCCCCGCTTCTTCTCTTGCAGAAGGTACCTGAGTCAAAGAAACAACATTTTACAATTCCATTATCACAAGGAGATGTCTCCAGCTACATTTGAATAATCAAGACTGGAGTGGGCATATGGACAATGGCAACTAAGAATCTATCAGTTGGTTTCAAATGATTTAAAAACAGATAAAATGATTACTTTCAGTGGGTAAACAATCGTCTGTTGGAGTACAATGATTATGGTTTCATACAAATGTTTTACTTCCAAGTTCCAACCATAAGAACTGCCAACCAATATAATCATGGACATCTTAAGTAACGAATTATAGTATTCCTTCTACTGTATAAAGTGTAATATTATACCTTGCGCAAAGTCGTAGTAAAGGTTTTTCTAATACAGAAATCAATCTATCAGAACTAGTCCACTCATGGTTGGAAGATGTCAACAAACTCGACATCACTTCCATGCCATCTTTTCCAGTTGCAAATTCACTGCAAGAGGACATTTTATCACACATGAAATAAATAAGTTGCATTTAGTAACAAGGGATTCTGAGGGGGAAAAAACCTTCCACATTTTTTCAAAATACAAGCATATAGTTTATGAACAATAACTGATGACAAAATATGCTATTATATGCCATATATATTTTCAGACCATGTAATAGATCTATAACTGATCATAAAAACAAGAGGACAATAAAACCATAAAGAAAAACTGAAGTTCACCCATGAAAGTAAGCTCAATTGTCAAAACCTTTTCTGACACATTTTCATTCTCACAGTAACATACAAATTAGAATTTAATGCAGGTAGGCTTTCAAGCAAGCGTGAGTAATGTGATAATCTCCACTGAAACTTCTTCGAAGAAAACATTTTTCTAGGGGGTGGGCTTGAGGGTGGATTAAGTTTCTGCATGTATATTAAAATTCGTATGAAATATTCCAGTACTAGAATATAATAGGGTAAGGATGTCAAGATAGAATGGAGACAATTGGTTTATTATTTAGACTCCAGGGGAAGAGGCGAACTTATTCAATAGTGTTTTCCAACTTCCTTATAAGCTTGTATCTTTCACACAAAGCCTTTTGAATATAACAATAACATCATATTGTATTTCAAATCTGAAAGAGGTGGCAAATAATGTATACTTGGACCTAAAGTGAGTGCTGTGCTTTTGAAGGAGTATAACATGCTGATTGCTAAAGATGGCATCTTTTCATGTCGAGTGTTCAAAGAGGATACAATAGACACAGAACTGATAATAAAAACAAATGGTTTTTACTGGTGTTAGTATCTGCAAGAACATATTATTTAGGGAATTGATATTTCCGCAAGGTAATTTGTTATTTCTGAAGTCCAGTTGCTCTATCACTTCATCCTCTTGCAACTCATTTTCTTACTCTACCATTCACCATTTTTGCCCTATCTCAAACAAACCATACCCAAATTCATCACTAAATATCTTAATTATTTTTCTCGCTTTTTGATAGAAGTAGTTAATTTGATTTTAATTTAAAGGCGAACAGGAGTAACCGCAGAGGGGCTTCTTCTTTGATAAAATTGAACCCATTGCATCGGATCTTCCATCTAGTCGGCTGTAATTTGGAGAAAAGATCAAACTAAACGAAGAGGCTACTCCAAATACAATGATTATAGAGCAGAAATAGAGTAAAAAATCACCAAATAAGATGATCCGTTTATGTCAGCTAAACCAACATCTGCACCATCTCCACAATTAGAAAGTATTAGGGTTGTTAACCCACCAATCCAACCTAATACTCAACAAGAGCGGCACATAATTTTCACCAGCATAAACGTAAATCCAATTAAATGGTGAGTTGAGGCATAACTTGTCGCAAGTTAGATTGTCTGCCCTGGCAAGAGGAGGGTGGACAAGAGTGAAGGTGGTTGGAGGCAGTGGAAAGAGCGAGAAGAGGATGATAAGGATGCCCCATAAAAATATCATCGTTGTCGAAGTTAGAACTGATGAACTCAAGAAAGCCAATCACTCTTGGGACGGCCAGCGTTTATGAGTGGGAGGTGGGGGTGAAGATTTGCAGCTGGTACAGAAGAATAGAGAATGGGTAGTAGAGAGACGGCAAGTGGGTATTTTGATTCAGAAGAGTAAATTAGACACAAAGAGGTAATATATGGGGACCACTGCGGAAATATCACTTTGCCCTGCAGAAATATCACTTCCCATTATTTATCGGAGGTATTTGAAAGAAGCATGGGTGGATCATCAGGCTCCTCTTGTTGACGCAGCAAGACTTCGAGAAAAGGCAGTTTCTGTTTCTCTATTAGAAGTTTAAATAACCCTGACACCACAATTCATTCCACTTGAAATTATTATGTATCAAATACACACGTATGCTACACGAAATGTTCCCAAGGATTTAACAGAATTTGTCATTACATATTACCATCTTCTTTTAACTTTTACTGATGAAAAAATCAAATACTTTTGGTAATTTCGTTACTATATAAAATGACTAAACTTTTATCAAATTTTCTTGCCCCCGCCCATACAACGGAAAGTATTCAATTTTTTTATTTTTATTTTTATAGATGAAATGAAAAGTATGCATACTATGCAACTTTGATGGGTAAATTGGATCTCTTCTTATTTTTCCATAAGGGCTCCTGAATGTACTAAATAGTAAAATACCATATATACGAAACTTACTTAGATGAGTCTATAAGCGCTCTTTCTTCTTCTGGTTCAAGCATGTTCTCCTGAAAGGCAGAACCAGATCTCTCTGCTGATGCCAACTTTGATAGGAGCCATTGCAGATACCCAGGTATAGGGCTAAGTGTTGCAAATGTCTGTTGAGACAAGTAATCAATGTCAAAGAGAATCATGGAAAGAGCAAGATTTAAGAAAATTATATAATTAATGTGGTAAAGATGACCAATGTTTTAAAATCTTTCAACCACAAAACATATTCCGACGGCTTGTCCTTTACCATATTTTTTGATAAGGTCAATTCTAGTTATCTAATGAAAATTTTTACAGTTTACCCTGGAGCTGTCAAAGTTTTGTGTTAATCTTACTTGGCAACAGTAAATTAGTGCACTTCAGCAACTTAAGGATCTCTTTTGGGAAATAAGTAAGCCTAATCTTGTGGCTCAAATATTGCATGTGGAAAAGGTTGCATATGCTGGAAGAAATGGTGTGCCATATTTCTCAATCCTTTGAAAGAACATTTCAAAATGCAAATGCTTACAACTTAGAATAACTAAACTTTTTCGGATCTAAATTCCCTTCATAAACTAGGGGTTGCATCATAGAGAAAGTATTTAGAACAATCAATCAATTAACAGTTTACATTTTATAATGAAGACTTGATGAAAAATAGGTGCAGTTCTTCAAAATTATAGTTGGAGTTAATGAGCATAAAAAAGCTTACAGAAATATGAGGCATGTCTTTCTTCACCAGATCAATTACACGTTTGATGAGGAACTTCCCTAAGTTGATTCCTGCCAAACCAGGCTGCCAATTACCACAATTAAGCCAGATTACTTGCATGGAGGAATATTACTGTATCTTTTTCAAAAACAAATGTTGTTTATGCTTGCCAGTAGAAACAGTAAGATCAAAATATGAGTGGATCTTGAAATGAAAATTAAACTCAAAGAAAGCTAATTTGAATTTTCGAGAACAGAAATCCATTCCATAAACTAAATAAACTGAGGTGTTCTAAATTCAAAAGTTTGTAACGCTAAAAAACCTTTTGCTCTGAAAATGGAAAAAATATAGTCTCTCCTTTAATTCAGTAACTTAAGTAAAATACCCTGTAAACTTATCCCATAAAAAAAAGAAAGTAAACTACACTGCGAGTTTGTATAATTCCAGGAAGACTTTGTAAGCAACTAAACGCTAATCACATTTATTCACCAGATACTGTTAGATACCTCCTCCCAAAATATTAAAATGTTGAAAATATCTATTTTTAACACCATTTTATTACAGAAAGAATATCTATTTTTTATAAAAAGTCGTTGAAGTAAAGCTTCTTTGCCAGAAAAATCTAAACTGGAAAGAAGGTTACCACAGATATATGATACAAATTCTACATTGGCAAGATTTAATTTAATGAGATTGAAAAGAAATTTCCACTTGTCTGATATTGCAAGACGAACTCAATATCAGATTTTGAATTATATAAACGACAAACATTTTACTTTGCCGCATTTCTAACTGAATTACAGTACAGTTTATTCTTCACTAGTATGATTAAACAGCTTGATACCTGGGTTGATGAAATAGAGTAAAATAATGCAGAAGTTACTTCACATTCAGATATTGGAGGATCATCCCACAAAACTTCCTGAAATAGATAGTTGCAACTCATAAGTTATTAGGGACAGTTAAGAAGGTAGTACAGAATGTTCCAACCTGTATTGTCTGAGCCACATTCTTCATAAGTGCAACTTCAATAAATATAAGTGGTTCACCTGAATAAGAGTAATTTATTAGATATGATTGTTAAGCAACCAACTCATCCAAAAGCTTAAGGTATTAGAGTGAAGACTCGACCATGTATATAATGTTGATACACCCCCTCTAATGCAACTTGCATGCAAATAAGGGAAAAACTAAAGTGCATTTGCACTATCATATCAATATAAAGAACAACATGCAGCCGGAAATATTTAGACGCAAAAACCATGCACCTCCAGAGCTTTGATACCATACGTAACCACTCGGGTCAAATAATTTTGAATCCAGACCATGCACACCCATAGCAAGTCTATCTTTGGGCTAACTAACACTCTTCTTATCTCTCATTCGTACCCTATTTGCAATCTATTTCTTAAGGGTCAACCATTTAAGAACTAGTAGCTACTTCTCAGTTCCAAAAAGTTACCCGTGGTTTACTAGCTCTTCAAAAGCCAGTGTCATTTCTATTAAGGATTTGTCTTTTGTGGGCTCTCATATTCATCGAGTCCACAAGTAACCCTCAACCCATCGGGATACACATGAAGGAGAGTTTTAGAGGATAATGTGGTCATCATTATCTAGCTATCATTTTTTTCCTTTTGGATGGTCATATGTATAGAACTAACTTCGGTATTGAGCACAGTATGAAAGATCTTTTAGATGCACATATTTCTAATGGAGGGGGATAGTAAGGTGTCTTCTCATCTTCTATATAGAGGATCATGTTATTGCTATCTATTATATCCATATTAGACAGAGCGAGGGGCTGAAGCAGAGGATTTTGTTCACTCTCCTCCTCTTGATTATGTTGTTCTAGACAAACCCTCCACCCAACAAAAAAAATTGTTTTTGTTGTATTCCACTATCCTTCTCTAGGGGATTCACGACAGGGCCTATCTTTCTTCCTGATTGGTCATTGATAGACCAGACTATCACCTTTTTTTGTTTATCGACGCCCGAAGAACACTAGACCAGTGGTGAATGCCCTTTCCGTCGCATAACGCCCATTCGTTTCGCGCGCAGGAAGGCAATGAGAAGGCAACGAAGTTCAGTTCATGAGATTGCAGCAGATGTTATGCCATCAAGTTCCTCAAGATCTTTAGCAAGAGCAGATGCGCAGAACAGTGAAAAAAAACTAGTGCCCATAGTGAAATGTCTTGAGAACTATATTTAGCATGAATAGGGCCAACTCATACCATTACCAATTGGTTTTGGGCTAAAAAACTTGATATCTTTATATGAAGATTAGCACTCATTTTATAATCTAGTATGGTGTCAGAGCAAGCATTCATTAATGTTCAAGACTAACGGCCCACATGCTCCATGTCAGCTAATCAAAATTATCCACATGTTTGGCTTAAAATTACAACACTTCTTCAGCCTGGACAAAGGAATCTCTTAGATATGATACAAAAGGTATCTTGTTCTCCTTGACTAGAGATCTCTTTATGGAAAATACGAATCAGAGTTTGAAGAAGGAGAAAGAGCCCTCAATTTTCCATATAGTTTTCTTGCCCCCTATTAACATGAAAATACAATAAATAAATAGGCATTTGATGAAAAATCGTTTATTTGAATCTATCATTCTTGTTAGAATAAACATATAAATCCAATCACTAGGATTATTATTAATTAATAAGGAGTGTGGTGATTCCAAAAAGAAAGGAATATATCCCTCTCCCCAAGTGTCTTTCCACTTCCGTCGTTCTCGAATAAACACTTCGCCTATTTCTTTTAAATCCCAGCACAAATTTTTTCCACTAACAAATTTCGTTCATAGGGGGTTTGTTGAGATATAAAGTCTCATATCGGACAACTAAGAACTAAAGACTTGATATAGAATCTCAAGTCCCAAATCAGACAAGTAAGAACTGAAAACTCGATGTACATTAAGAATAGATCAGAAAATTTATAACAGAATGTTTACCTAAAAATTCAGGTTGAAGGACCAAAAATGATTATTTTTGTGACCGAATTACGGACGAACAAACGAAGAGCGTTAAAAACGTAAAACGAATAAAGGGTGAAGATCAAGCCAATCAAATGGCACGTTAACAGATTCAGAACGAAGATATCCGAGGGGGATTGAATTACGTAAGATAAGGAAGAGAATGGCTTTGGAACGACCTCGTTCCGAGTTATAATGAAGGAGTTATGAGATCGGGACGTAGCGTCTCAAAATGAAGGAAACACTTAAAAGAAATTTTCTAGGGTTAGGGCTTGGCGCCGTGGCGCCAGCCATGCCTTGTAAGGTGGTGGCGGCAGCACTGCAGACGAGGAGCCGGTATCGCAAACTCAAGGCCGCTTGACGAGAGATAAAGAAGAGAGGAAATACATGGCGCAAGTAGTAGGGAAAAAGCCAGAGAAGAGCTTTTAACTGCTCAACTCTTGAGGGAAATGTAAGGAAAGATAAAGAACATAATGTTCAACTAATGTAACACTTAGTCAAGTGTTTTAAACCCTTAATGAAGGTTGAACAAAAAGATTAAACGAGATTAAAAGACAAAGAATGTAGATGCGGGTCACGAAACCGATATACGGGGACCGTAGTCGCGATAAACGAACGTGGGGGATTGCTATGATTGTGATTCCCTAGACGTTGGGGAACGAGGGTAATGAATAACATTTCGATGTTATGGCATGGTAGTGAGAGATAAGGGTAAAGCGATATAGAACTTAAACGCAACGTTGTATTTATTGCGATGAACAATCGGTCGTAGCATACAACGAACAGTATGGCTTTGACATTAAGAAAGAATAATGAACATGGGGTTCATGGGATGGATAACGATAGAAAGCGATTAAAACCTTGAGTAAAGGTTGAATGAGAGATTAAAAGACGAGCAATGTGAACGTTGAATACGTAAACGATCCTCGTGAATCGTATTCGCATCGGACGAATGTTCTAAGTATACCCTGGTTGTATAACCTAGACTTTGACAAAGGTAGCAAGTAAGATATGAATTATCGAGAAAGCCGTAATGAACGGTAATAAGAGTAATGAAAGCCAAAGGTGAGTCGTATAAGAATGAATCTCGAGGTATGACATTTAGTTGCCAGAAAACCGTAAGGAATAAGAAATTGATTTAACGAACATTAAGTTTAATGGTTAAGATAAGTTAAGTTGTAGTACAATCATAACCTTTGATGGTTGACATATGGGAGCTGGGCTAAACAATTCCTTCAGAGAGCGAAGGTATATACAAAACCTGGTGCAACCGATCTAACTCATTTGTTATGGGCGGTGTAGAGCAGAGGCAGGAACTTGTTTGTTGGTTGTTTGTGGGAAACCACTCGAGAGTACAATATGGACTACTAGCGGAAGAAGCGATGTGTCTTTGAGTCTAGAGAAGTTATAAGAAGAAGATAAGGATGTAAAACATCAAAGATGATGAAAGTATAAGTAAGACATCTCCGTATGTCATGAAGCCGTAGAACGGTAATGAAAGTGGTCACGTAAACTTAGGTTACAAGAACGCGAACCCTAAGAAGTAAAGTTAAGCAAACTAATGCATAAGTCAAATATACATAAATATACATGACTAATTGGTGTATGTGGTGTTTTATTATGTGTTATATAGGAATTGAAATGAGCGATTTAGGCGTAGTAGTCGTAGGTAATACAGAAGGCAAGTTTCCTAACTTCATTCATATTTCAAATGAATGCTAGTTTCTTAAACTTCTCAAATGTTGAACTTGAGAAGTTCCGATACATGTGCTAATGTGCGATATTTGTGTGAGGTGGTAGAGCGTATGAGGCCTTGTGCACAATGTGAACACTGCCGGTGTTTCATGAGATGAACTGTTACGTGATTTAAGCGCTTGATAAGAGAATGCTTTGTTTATACATGATCCGTTATTGTTAAGTTTGTGCTAATGATTCTAGCCAGACAGAATGTGTATGAAAAAGGTAGAAGACTGGAAGTATTTTAAAATGAAAGTGAATATTGTTTTAAAATGATAGGAATCGAGATTATTCCTATTATTCAAGTTGCTTCATAACCTTTGTTCGGTTATTGAAGTTCTAAAGGAACGTTTAAACTCTTGAAGTTGTTTGTTCAACTGCTATGACTTGCTGAGCAATTGAATGCTCACACTTGCTTTAAATGAAAAACATTTTCAGCGAACGATGTTAGAAGAACTTAAGGATCTCATAAAGATCAAGCTGACGGTATCCAGATGAAGTGCCATTCAGAATGTGAATGAGCGAGAAGATCAAGTGAAGACTTGTAATATAGAAATATGAAATTAAACTTTAGATTAGTTTAATGAACTGTTATGTATCCTTAGTGGCGGATGAAAGTCACTCTTGTAAGATGGAATGAATAATGTATTTATCATTATTTATAATGAGAAAGGTTATAAGGTTTTTAGAACCTGGGATTTGAGAGTGTATGTTGTTATATTTCAGTATATAATGATGTACGTTGGATGAATGATGTACTCGTGACGCACGGAATCAAGGGTGTGAAGATAGGACCGGATTTGAGGCATGTATAAATTGGTATCGAGGCGATAGGTTATAAATCTTAGGTAAGAGTATCTAAGACTATAATCGTAGAGAGAGGGATAAGAAGATCACCACGTGATCATAGTGAATCGTAATAATGGATGAGTACATTAAGCGATGAATGATGTATAAGTACTACTGAAGTAATGCTGGGAAGAAGAACTTCAGCACCGAGTTGTGAAGGATAGTATATGAATTAAAGAAAATTCGTACTTAGTAAAGAGAGATTTAGAAGTTGTAAAAATTTCAATTGAGGACTCATGTGATAGCTGAGTTGTATGAACCTTTGTTATGGGCAGAGGTTTGTGCTTGGTGTAACAACTGCTTAACTTATTATAGTGATAATCATTGGAATTGGTCGCGCTGCCAAGATGTATATGACGAGAAGGTGAATCTTTTCTCATGTATATACTTGATAGGTAGAGAACAATAAGGTAAGTCTGAGTTCTTGAAACTCATACTTATGGTAATGCGTTCGTGACTCATAATGATATGGTAGGTTTTTGAACTTCTCAAATGAATGGGACGCTTATGGTGCATGCGAGATAGTTCTTAAACTCATATTATTGTGGAAAGTTCTGAACTCATAATTTGTGGTAAGTTGATGGACCGTACTAAGGTAGAGGGATGTTTAGACCGAAAATAAGTTATTTTCAAGTGAAGCTTAGTATTGAAAGGTGCTAGAGAAGATTAAGTATTGTCGCAGTAAGATAATGAAGGAAGACGGAGAATAGGATATTCCAAGTCATCTAGCTATGCTAGATTTCGAAGTTTATTGAAATCGTACTTATGTGTTCGTATTTTGAAAATGAAAGAATTGGTTCAACTTTTGGAACCAATAGATTTTTAAAAGAACTATTCTTGGTATGTCTATGCTAATTGCTTGGCTTGATGCGGAAATTGATTTGAAATATCAAAATGAATTTTATATCATCAGTGCATTTGATGCAAGGATGGTAAAAGGATGGAGTTATTAATGCAATTGAACCTAGTGTTGGATGTGATCTTAGGATCAACAACCCGCTATGGTATAATGTATAATGACGAAGTCACAAACTGACGAAGTCCTCAACGTACTGTGAAAAGTATGGTATCATGATGTCATAAAACGTTTTGATGTATTGCGAAAAGAATTTAAAGAAGTAGTCGATGTCAATTGAGTTGACTAGACGAATGTTTCAAGTTGATATGCAATTTATTGGTATGGTCTAAGCTATTTAATTCGGCTAGACAAATGGTATGTCATGTTATAAGAAAATCGAGCTTTCTTTGAGAACTTGTGCCAAACCAAATTGTTTTGGTGCGGAATCTGATGATTTAGTCTGAGATGAACATATCCCGAAATGGGGTATACGATGGGTAAGAAGTAGTTTGCTTTCTTTGTGATTGTAAACTGACCGTGGAAGAAAGGTTACGGCGTCATGCTGTTAAACCGAGTAAGAGTTCATGGTCAATTTGACCCTCAGCGAAAGTGTGAAATGTTTTAAAGGAATTCTTATATTCCTCGTTCATTCTACTTCATAATTCTTGATAAGTTGTAAAGGTAAGAGAATGTTTGAAAGATAGGAACTTCTTTGAAGAGAAGTTGAGAAGATGGGTAGGCAAAAATTTCGAGGACGAAATTCTGTGAAGAAAGGGTGAATGTGATGACCCAGGTAAGGGTGTGGTTTTAAGAAATTCCGAGGACGGAATTTTTATAAGGGGGGAAGAGTGTAACGACCCGGAAATTCGGATTTTTCCAGAATTTAAGTTTAAAGAATTAGTTATTAATAAAATAAATTTTTATTAATAATATTATGTCTTATCGTTTATTAATCGATTCTAGAACCTAGGATGATTACAAGTCGGGAGGATTTCGCTACAAGCTAGGTTGAGCAGTAAGAATTTTCAAGACGAAAATGAAAATTTTCCAGAACAAAAATATTTTCAAGAGAAAAAGACGAAATAGGCACTATTCACCCGACGAAACCTAAGGGTTAGGGTTTGAATAACCTAAGCCTTTCCGAGAGTTCGGTATGTCGAAATGACATTCCGTCGAAAGATTTGCCGATAATATGTCGTGAAAAGTTAAGTAAGCCGATAAAAGTTTTTCTCGAAAAACGTGCAAAAATCGGACGAAATAAAAACGACAAAAATTATTGTTATGTACTTTTCATTCGTTTAGCTACGTTAGGGGAAAACGTGAAGGAAAACGCTTAACACCAAAAAGTGTTTTTCAGTTTTTCGAAAATCCAACCAATACGTAAAAGTTAATCGGTAAAGGAAAGACGAAATATCCAAAAATATTTGGTTTTCGAGAATCGCAGTTTTTAAAACTGTCGGACGAAACCTGAAAGACGGAACCACGAAACTTACAGGCTAAGTTTCGTGAATAGTAAGGAGGTTAACTAAGGAGGTGGAAATAGTAAACTTAAAGGTTAAGTAAACTTAAGTGTTAAGTAGACTTAAGTGTTAAGTAAACTTAAGAGTTAAGCAAACTTAAAGGCTAAGTAGACGTAAGTGTTAAGTAAACTTAAGGAGTAAGTTAACTTAGTCCTTAAGGCATGAATAGTAAGGAGGTTAGGGGGGTGAAATGACTAAAATACCCTTAGCTTGGAAATTCTATAAATAGGAAGCTTATTTCATTTGTTTGAAATTTTGAAAATTGTCCAACATTTGAGAGAGAGAGAGAGATTTCGGATGAGGGAGAAGAGGAAAAGGAGGAGGAAAAGTTGCTCGTGAGCAAACTTTGTCCGACGGAAATAGATCAAAGGAGAAAGGTAATCTGAAACCTAGTCTCTTAGAAATTTTCTTTAAGTTTCTATGTTCAAAAACATAGATTAATGAGAATAAGGAGTAAAAGATATTAAGAATGATTTTATATGGTTGAAATCATAAGAAAAGAAGAAATAAGAAATTAGAAGTTTAGTTTGTAAATTTCTTAAGAAAGTGTTCGATTCGTAATGAATTAGAACGATCCGAGTGGATTATATCAATAAGTAGGTGTAATAAGTAAGGAATGATGATCTATAACATCAAATTCCAATAAAAAGTGAAATCGTAATCCAAAATATCGATTAAAGTCAAGAACGAACGAAGAATACGAAGAACACGCGAAGAACACGAAGAACGTTGTTGATGGACAAATTTAAAACCATCGTAGGATAATCGTTGTTGATGGACAAGTTTAAAACCATCGTGTATAAGTTAGATGCTTGTTGCTTGGTTAGGAACGGTAGAAACGTTCATGAAGAACGGATTAAAACTTAGCTATAACGAAGTTATGGCGAAAATTTTGTAAAAGACAAACGAGAATTAGAAAGTTAGTAAATGAACCCGAACGCGTAGGGTTTCATAAGAATGTAAGAGAACATAGAAAACGTGAGTCGTGGACTCAAGAACGGACGAATTCCTAGTTCAGATGACCGAATTACGGATGAACAAACGAAGAGCGTTAAAAACGTAAAACGAATAAAGGGTGAAGATCAAGCCAATCAAATGGCACGTTAACGGATTCAGAACGAAGTTTTGTCCAAGGGGGATTGAATTACGTAAGATAAGGAAGAGACTGGCTTTGGAACGACCTCGTTCCGAGTTATAACGAAGGAGTTATGAGATCGGGACGTAGCGTCTCAAAATGAAGTTAACACTTGGAAGAAATTTTCTAGGGTTAGGGCTTGGCGCCGCGGCGCTAGCCATGCCTTGTAAGGCAGTGCAACACTTATGCAGCTGCACGAGAGCCAGTATCGCAAACTCGAGCCGCGGCACGAGAGATAAAGAAGAGAGTGGCGCCAGTAAGCGCCAAGTCAGAGAAAAAAGCAGAGAAGAGCTTTTAACCGCTTTCGACTCTTGGGGAAATGTAAGGAAAGATAAAGAATATAATGTTCAACTAATGTAACACTTAGTCAAGTGTTTTAAATCCTTAATGAAGGTTGAACAAAAAGATTAAACGAGATTAAAAGACAAAGAATGTATACGCGGGTTCTGTAAACCGATATGTCAAGGGACCGTGGTCGCGATAAAGCGAACGTGGGGATTCTTATGATTGTGATTCCCTAGGCGTTGGGGAATGAGGGTAATGAATAACATTTCGATGTTATGGCATGGTAGTGAGAGATAAGTCTAAAGCGTATAGATTTGCAGAACTTAATATTTATTGCGATTGAACAATCGATCGTAGCATACAACCAACAAAGTATGGCTTTGACATTAAGAAAGAATAATGAACATGGGGTTCATGGGATGGATAACGATAAGCGATTAAAACCTTGAGTAAAGGTTGAATGAGAGATTAAAAGGCGAGCAATGTGAGCGTTGAATACGTAAGCGATCCTCGTGAATCGTATTCACATCGGACGAATGTTCTAAGTATAACCTGGTTGTATAACCTAGACTTTGACAAAGGTAGCAAGTAAGATATGAATTATCGAGAAAGCCGTAATGAACGGTAATAAGAGTAATGAAAGCCAAAGGTGAGTCGTATAAGAATGAATCTCGAGGTATGACATTTAGTTGCCAGAAAACCGTAAGGAATAAGAAATTGATTTAACGAACATTAAGTTTAATGGTTAAGATAAGTTAAGTTGTAGTACAATCATAACCTTTGATGGTTGACATATGGGAGCTGGGCTAAACAATTCCTTCAGAGAGCGAAGGTATATACAAAACTGGCAACCGATCTAACTCATTTTGTTATGGGCGGTGGTAGAGAGAGACGGAACTTGTTTGTTGGTTGTTTGTGGGAAACCACTCAGAGTACAATATGGACTACTAGCAGAGAAGCGATGTGTGCTGAGTCCTAGAGAAGTTATAAGAAGAAGATAAGGATGTAAAACATCAAAGATGATGAACGTATAAGTAAGACATCTCCGTATGTCATGAAGCCGTAGAACGGTAATGAAAGTGGTCGCGTAAACTTAGGTTACAAGATCGCGAACCCTAAGAAGTAAAGTTAAGCAAACTAATGCATAAGTCAAATATACATAAATATACATGACTAATTGGTGTATGTGGTGTTTTATTATGTGTTATATAGGAATTGAAATGAGCAGTTCGACGTAAGCTGTAGCTGTGCGTAAGGCAAGTTTCCTAACTTCATTCATATTTCAAATGAATGCTAGTTTCTTAAACTTCTCAAATGTTGAACTTGAGAAGTTCCGTCTATGTGCTAATGTGCGATATTTGTGCAAGGTGGTAGAACGTATGAGGCCTTGTGCTACTGATGTGAAACTGCCGGTGTTTTATGAGATGAACTATTACGTGATTTAAGCATTGATAAGAGAATGCTTTGTTTATACATGATCCGTTATTGTTAAGTTTGTGCTAATGATTCTAGCCAGACAGAATGTGTATGAAAAAGGTAGAAGACTGGAAGTATTTTAAAATGAAAGTGAATATTGTTTTAAAATGATAGGAATCGAGATTATTCCTATTATTCAAGATGCTTCATAACCTTTGTTCGGTTATTGAAGTTCTAAAGGAACGTTTAAACTCTTGAAGTTGTTTGTTCAACTGCTATGACTTGCTGAGCAATTGAATGCTCACACTTGCTTTAAATGAAAAACATTTTCAGCGAACGATGTTAGAAGAACTTAAGGATCTCATAAAGATCAAGTCGACCGGTATCAGATGAAGTGCCATTCAGAATGTGAATGAGCAAGAAGATCAAGTGAAGACTTGTAATATAGAAATATGAAATTAAACTTTAGATTAGTTTAATGAACTGTTATGTATCCTTAGTGGCGGATGAAAGTCACTTTTGTAAGATGGAATGAATAATGTATTTATCATTATTTATAATGAGAAAGGTTATAAGGTTTTTAGAACCTGAGATTTGAGAGTGTATGTTGTTATATTTCAGTATATAATGATGTACGTTAGATGAATGATGTACTCGTGACGTACGGAATCCGGGTGTGAAGATAGACCGGATTTCGGGGCGTTACAACGTCAGCAGGTCAACGCACATGTGGCGCCAGGGGGTTCAAAGTCCAAATTTTTGAATAGAAAGGGGCTCAGTTTGCGTTGACCGGAAGAAAGGGGCTCAATACCCAAATATCAGAAAAGTTCAGTGGTCGACTTTGCATTTAACCCAGCTAAGATATCTAAGTAGGAATTGAAAAAAATAAAAATGGGTCAAAATTAGTCAACTGGTTTTGGCCTATTTCTCTTTTGAAAAATATGGGTTCAAACTTTAACCAATCCAAAATTAAAGTAGTTAACCAATCCAAATGGTTCAGTTAATATAGGCTGACCCATTAGCTAAATTGCCAGGTATAATATATATATATATACACATATTTCTTATTATTGTTCGTGATCCTATTCATAGTTGTCAAGGCAACAAGTCGAGGCGAGGCGGTAGCCAGGAGCGATAAGGCGCCCGACTAGTCATCCACAAGGCAACAAGTCGTTAACAATGTAGAATTTATACATATATAATTTTAAGTGTATTGTATTTCTTAAATACATTAAACTTGGGAACATTATAGGCATTAAAACTTGAAATAATAGGTATATTATATATACACACACACACACACATATATACATATACAAGTCAAAATTTTCTTTTATTTACTTTAAAAGGGGTTAAAATTGCAAAGAACGAGAGTTCAATGGTGTCGGTGAAAGAATGTCAAACTTCTATGATATATTTGAATATACAATATAATTATTTGGTATATTTAAGTGGGAACTTAAATGTCAGTTTATATAAATAGACATGAAAGGTAAAACATTTTAATTTAAAGTTGTAACTTGGAGTTAACACGTGACAAAGCATATGACCACATGTTTAGTCTTGGTAACCCACTAAACCAAAAGTATCTCTTTAGTGGGAGACATATGGACCCACATGTACATTACTTTTAGCCAGCAGTAATCCTTTAGCAAAGGCTTGTTTGGATAAGATCCTACTGACCCATACCATATAATATGTAAAGAATTTATAAATCAGCAATTCAATAAACCCACAACTCAATTGGCAAGGTGGAAAACATCAAAACAACGAATAGAGGAAATGAGAGGAAGTCAAAGAGGAGGGGCTTTCTCACACTTGTAACCTGTTAGAGAAAATGGGAAGGAAAGAAAAGAGGGGCCATTTATATTTCTCCCACCCCCACCCCCACCCCCAAAAGAAGGATAAGGGAAAGAAAAAAACAAGGCTGAATATTCTGGTAGAAGAAGAGAAGAACAAGAGAAGCTAGAAGAAGCGAATTAGAGAAGAAGAGGAGAAGAAGAGAAGAAAAAGAAGCATACCGGCCAAAGTCGCGAGCTTCCGGAGTAGAGGTCGAAGTCGACGCCTTGCCGGTGAGTCCCTCTTGTTGCTGATTTGCTCTCTTGCTCTCTCCCCTTTCTCCCTCTCTGTACGTGTTAACTTGTTGCAAATCGATCGATCAATTAGGTTTTAGAGTGCTACTCGATTTATTTTTTTAACCCAGTTAAGCTTCAGGTCGAACCACACCCGTAATATCCAAGTTGACCGCTTTGAAATCCAGTCGTCCAAGTCGTCGCCTTCGTTATCTGAGCACTCGACTTTCTCCCCTCCCACAAAGTCGCCCAGACGCCTTCCCAATTTTCACCGACTGGACGCCTAAGGCAACACCTAGGCGACGACTTGATAACAGTGATCCTATGTTGCAGATTCTATAGTTGTAAAAATCTTATGATACGCGATACGATACGTAGACAATTCAATACATATCGCAGGGTGATTCAAAAATGATACCGCATCTTACGATTTAGTTACGATTCGATACAATTCTTACGAAACGATACAATGCACTATAATTTTTAAAGTTAGCAACTGACTTGAAAAAGTTTTTTATGTACAACCAAAAGAAGAACAACAAAGCTTTTAAGCTTTCTAGCATTTCAAATGAAGATGTTTTTAGTATAAACATATTCTATATCGTTTGATGAGCCTTTAATCACTTTTTAGAGTTTTATATCTTCTTCAGAATGTCACTCTATTTTTCTCACGTTACTTCTATAAGCAAATACATAAATCTCCGCTTGTTAATTTGAATTATTCTCTCTTTTTTTAGAGATAAAAGGTGAATCTGAATTTTCATTTTCTCTTGCTACTCTATAAAGATTACTATAATAATATCTAACAAGTCAATTTAGAGTATTTTGGTTACTATCTAATATTTACTTAACTACTTTTATATTATAGTCAAGCTAATATATGTCAAATAAATTGTGTTATATATGTTTACATATATATTACCATATTTTTCATTTCATTTCCGTATCGTAGGATACAATTCACGATACGATACATGAAACATGATATGGGGGTTTCGATACAGGAAATGATTTTCACAATTTGACAACTGTGGCAGATTATGTGCTCATGTATTGATAGATTTTGTTCTTGCTCAATAAATGCAGCTAAACTACGAGTAGCTTCAATCTTTATTAGGGAATAGAGACCCATAGTTTCATCAGAGCCATGAGTAATCACAACTTGCTAATCACATACTTCTTATAGCAGAAAATATCAGGCTTATCAGGTATTAATAATAAATCAATGAGGACTATACTACACAATTCCTAAAGCATGTTGGAAAAAGCACAATTTAAGAAAGGTTGTGAATCTTGCTACTTATTTCCCCCAAATGTTATTAATAATGGGGATTACTTAATCCAAGACAAACTAAGGTGAAATGATGACACACATATTGCAGCAAAGACAAACTACCACCCTCCAAACTAGCCAAGAACGAAAATGCTAACCAGGAATTGCCGGATGTAAATATCCAAAACAACGACGACCTACTCCAAGCCTTCTTTTTAGATCTATAAGGTTGCTGATAGGATGCACAGCCTGTGCACAAGATGATTGTAGAAAATTATATACATCACATTCTGCAACATCTAAAAGTCGGTGACAAAACATGAAAGATAGCAGTACCTCATATGCAACAATTTTCTCCAACAAAGATGCGGGGTCATCCCATGTAATGTGGTGAAGTTCTAGGTTGGCAGGACTAAGCCAAGTAATAAGCTTCTCTTTCAAGTAGGAGTCTAGTGCTCGTAAAGATGCAATATTTTCCTCCCTGAATATTTAAAAAGCATCAATTGACAGAAACCCTCAACTTTTTACCTTCCAAAATTTATCAAGATTTACCAATTTTGTTGGATATTCTAATATCATCATGGTTATTAGTAGAAAGTTCAAAGGAACAAAAAAGAGATAGAGAATTGATTGTTTAGATAGTAAAACTCCACTAAGAAGTAACCTCCATTTGATATGTAGTGACAATGATACAGTGGCCATCTGAAGTAAAAGGCAAAAAAGAAAAACATGGAAGTGCAGATTACATATGATGTTATTCTTTTGTTACGAGAAGAACATAAATAAACCATCTATTTAGACTTTACAAAGAGATCACACATCAAAAGAGAGAAAAGTAAAAGCTTTAAGCAAAACCTAGAAAATTTTATGCAAACTAAAAGCTTTCACCCTCAAAGACAAAAACAACCTCTTACTATATGCTTCTGTAAGCTCCCAAGGGTAATTAACTCCTACTTTCATACCGCATTTTGTATTCTTTTTATGTTTTATTGGCTTATTCAAGATTTATCGAGGATAACCATTAAAATCTTTAACCTTCTCAATAGAAAAATTACATTTTCAATTCAAATTGGAAAGAGGAAGACCTTTCTTCAATTCTAGTAAATTTGGAACTATAATAAACATGTATGGTGCTTTCAACATGATTTACTAGATTTTTAAAGTATCTCAAATTACAATAACAAGAAAGTGGCTTTGTGCTTAAGAAGCATACAAGCACACAAGTTTGAGATCAAATGTTGTATAACAATCGGAACGATATAATGTGCTAGTAATTGATCCAGGTCAGACCCATGAAATCATGGACATCCACTTGGGTATGGACATTGGATAACCCAACTGGGATTGTTAGAGTCCCTTATCACTTGGAAGTATTTCAAATAATCCTTGATATGGCCAGGACTCTTTATGAGATATGTCTCCTGATTTAGTCGATTGTAGATTTATCTCGTATTAATTGGGATTTATCGCTAAATACTAGATTCATGCAAATTAAAAGGTGAAGGAAAAATAACATATTATTTTTACCACATAATTTCTTTCACCTAATATTCTCTCTAGTATTTACATGCTTCCATCAATAGCTTGGGTGTACTTGGTGTGAACGCTTTGGCTCGTTTGCATAACAACTTCGTATTGACGAAAATCCTTTGTATGTAAGATTGTAGTGGTTGCGTTCGTGGGGTTACGTGTAGATTGAGCATTCCAATTCAACCGCTTCTGCTTCGTGGATACTAACCAACTCATATGTAAGTTTATATGCGTGTACGTGTTAATATACATTTTATTTAACATAATTTGTATCATAGCAAGTTCATGAATTACACTATGAAAAAACCGTTAATAAAGATGAATATAAACATATATAATTTATTTTCTACCAAACAAATGAAGGTTAAACTGCAAAGAAGAATCACACTTGTTCTTTTACAAGTTTTATAACGCTAAAAACTGATAGAAGGTCCTGCATAACATAGGAGTAGCATGTAACCTGATTATATTTGCAAAGTAACATATATTTGCAAAATACAAGTAAAACTATAGTATAAAACAAGTTGAACCTGCAAAATGTGGGCATAACCTTACGCGAGAATAGATAGAATTTCGGCTCGAATAATGGACAAAAACTTCAATCCTCCAGGGTGAGTGTTGAGCCGTTCAAATAGGACTTCGTACATTGGCTTGAGAGCATGTCTTAAGTTTCTTTCAATCCGGTAAAAACTGGAAAGAGATCCTTCCTCATCATGGCTACCATCTTCAGCTTTTTCACCTAAAACTATAATTCTTAAAACCAAACCACTTATGATGAATGTTGGTTTTAGTATAAACACAAAACTCACCACTTGGAAGCTCAAGATCAAGATATTGCTTCATCAATTCACGTACTTGAATCCTATTAAGATCATACTCTCTTGCAAGTATAAGAAGTAACCTTTTACGCTTTTCTTGAGAAAGGCTAAAATAACCCTGCACATTAACACAATTCTCTCTTAATAAAATAGTAGTGAAACACAATTCAACTGGTTTTTGATTAACAAAAATTCACCTCTGAGAAATCACTGAGCACTGTATCTAAAATTTCCGTTTTATTCATTGATATTGCCGAGTGCATCGATTCTTTCACTTGCTCAAAATCTCTGAAAAAATATAATTTCACCAAATTAAGTATCTCCACCAAAGTTTTTCTATTTCCAAAACTACCTAACATCAAAATTCAAAAGTTAAACCAACTAAGCAACTAAATTCAAACAATATATATAATCTTATTACACGAATGTCAGAATGTGTATAGATAGTCCACCTCATGGTACTGCTCGACGAATTCTGAGTGGATAACTTGTTTTCCACCCTGGGGGCAAGCTGCATTTGATTTATTTTGTCCTATTGCAAACGAAAATTGAATCACAGAATTAGAACAATAAATAATTTGCAGTTCAAAAACATGATCCATGTCGAGCTCAATTGTCTATTTTTGCTTCAATTTACAGTATGATGCTTATTTTATTTTATTTTTTATTCTTGTTACATATGACAGATAACTTTATGTTGATGGTAAATACTGAATTACCGCCATAAGTGCATACATATACATGGGATAGGAGGGAATTAAGAATGACCCTACTCTAATTTATTATATCTTATTGGATATGAGGGAAGTAAGAATACTCTAATTTATTCTATCTTAGAGTTACCGTAAGTTGCAATCCAACTTCATCGATTAGTCGACATATAAATCATTTCCCTTTTTATTTAAAAAAGGTTAGAAATTGGAGTTTCAATGGAATTTATTCCAGCAATAAAGATGATATACAAACACTTATAAACATACATATGATTGGACATGTTATATGTATCAGTGAGTACATGTGTATATATACATATATGTACATATAGAGAGAGGAATGAATGAATGACTACTTACGGTAGAAGGGGAGAGCGGTCTCATTTTTGTTCGCAGCAAAATGGCTAGACCTTTCTTGTTCATAATTGAACAATAAACATCGAGCTTTTTAGCTCAAAACATTTGAAATTCGACCATTTTTTTCCGATTGGACGAGGAGGTTCATCATTTGGGGCTTGTATTTCGAACTTTGCTTTCTCTCTTTACCAATTCTATTAACAGCAATTTGGAGATTCAGGTTTAGCCAAATTCTGAGGAAGTTAAAATTTAAAGTTAATTGTTAAATGATCCCTTAAACTTTACAAAGTTATCACTTTCAGACCTTCAACTAAACATTTGATTAGATCTTTGTAGTAGGGTTGCAACTTGGGCGGGTCCAGCTCACAAAAAATTTGTTGGGTTAGGTTGGGTGGTCTTAGAGGTTCGGCTTGATATTTGTTAGGATAAATTACATATATTAGTATATTTTTAAAAATAATTATAAAAATCATACCTTTATAAAATAATTACAAAAATATTACACTTTTTATTTTTATTTACAATGTTAATATAATTATAAGTCCTTAATTTAAAGGATTAATATTAATGGCTGACATGGCAAATTAGTGTCCAACTTAAAATGGGTTGTTTTATTTTGAAAGACGTGATAACCGCCATTACGACTCTTCGGTTTTAAACCCTTGTTTGCATCTTTGAAACCCTTTCTTCTCTCTCTCTGTTCGTGTTCTTCCTTTCTTCTCTCTCTATTCGTGTTATTCTCTGTTGATCGTGTCTGAGTGTTGTTACTTGTTATCGTTGTTAGTTATCGTGATCGCCATTTTCCTCTAGTTGTATTGTTATTGTTGTTACTCTGTCAGCACAGACAACTTCTATTAGTTGGTCGCCATTTTTGTTGCTCTGTTCGTTCGATTAGTTGTTCTGTTCTGTTCGTTCGATTTGTGTAGAATGGCTGATACAAGAAAGAAGTACGGAAAGAGGAAGAGAATCACGAAGGATGATTCTATAAAGGGCTTGAAGAAGTTTGTTGTGGAGAGGAAGGGGAAGGGGGAGAATGCAGGTCAGAAATCGAGTAAGAGTGGGTGATTCATAGCGATATCAAGCATTCTGAATTGCATTTAGATTCTGATTTTGATGTCCATGTAGTTAAGTCAGAAGGACAAGTGCTTAGCCAAAATATAATTCCAACAGAAAGAATTTTAAAGGTTTGTTAATTTAAATTTTGTTATTTTACGATCATATAAATGTTTGGTTTCTTAGTTAGTATGTTTTTGGTTACTGTTAGATTTTAATTTGGATACCACTTGTGTTAAATCGATTTGGTATATTTGGTTACTTTTTTATTCTGTTATGGTTACCATTAAAAGATGTTTTGGTTACTATCATATAAATGTTCGGTTACTGTTAGATTTTGATTTGGTTACCATTTGTTTTCAATTGATTTGCTATATTTGGTTACTTGTTGAGTATGTTTTTGGTTAATGTAAGATTATGATTTTGATTCCATTTTTGTTCCCTTGAGTTGGGACTTTGGTTACTGTTTGTTGTTGTTATGGTTACCATATATTTGCTTTAGTATACATGGTTGACTAAAATGTGGTTGATTTATATGTTTGTTTATGTATTGGTAACCATGAAAAAATATGTTGGTTACTATCATATAATTATTTGGTTACTTGTTTAGTATGTTTGTTGTTAATGTTTGCTTATAATTTGGAATCTATTATTATTCCCTTAATTTGGTATTTTGGTTACCTTTTTATGTTGTTTTGGCTACCATGTATTTGTGTAGTATACATTTGTTGGCTGAAATGGATTTGGTCTACATGTTAATCATATTTCGGTTACCATGAAAACATGTTTTTGTTACTATGATATAAACTGTTTTTGGTTATTATGATATAACTGTTTGGTTCTTATCATATTTGGTTACTATGATATATAACGGTTTAATTTACTATCATATATATAATTTGTTTGGTTACTATATAAACTAATATGTACTACATCTTGTTAATATTTTGGTTAGCATATAGATTATATATTATAACTTTGTTTGGTTCTTTGCTTTATTATGTTATAGTTCTTTGTTATATTATGATATGGTAACTATTTTTTGTGCGATCGATGTGGGATGTTGGAAACTTTTTATAGTCCATTTTGGCTCTTTTGTGTAATTGTTATATTATGTTTTTGCTAGTATGATATTTTTATATTCTTATATAGCTTGTTTATGGTATAAACAATGTTTTATATTGGTTACTAATAATTGTGCAAATCTAATTTTATTTATTTGCAGTTATGGGATATGTATTATGAGGGATGCAACAGAAAATTTACTGGAAAAATTATATATTGGTGCGACGTGGAAGTCCCTAGCATTATTGCCAAGAAACTGAACGAAAGTCAGTTGGAGAAGTTTAAGGCAATATGTTTTGGGAATTTTCTGGAGTTTGGTGATCAACACCAAATGTATTCCCAGATTATTCACCGTGCTCTTGTAAGGGAGGTTCACTAGAGTGATGATGGTGAAATGTGGTTTTTGTTTGGGGATAAAAGGGTCAGATTTGGTTTGCCCGAGTTTTGTCTAATTTCTGGGTTGAGATGGCAGGGTGAGGATGATATAACTGCGTATAAAGGTATGGAGAATATGCTTATTGAAAAGTTTTTTGGGGATGAAGCTGTGACGCATAGTAGTATAGGTAGGGTTTATCGGAAGGCAGTTTTTGATGACGATGATGAGGCTATTAAGATGTCATTGATTTTTTTGGTGTTTAATTTCAATTTATCCATAGTTTCTAAAAATTATGTGGATGGGGCAATGGTCAATTTTTTATGCTATAGTGATGTTAGTAGTTTTCCTTGGGGGAAAGTCGCGTTCGAAATGACAAAGTACTCTTTGTCCAATGCTTTGAAGGGGCGTTTGAAGAAAGGAAGGAATGGTGGGTCAATATATAATTTCTACAAGGATCATTATACAAAATTGTACAAGTTGAATGGGCTACCTTATATATTGCAAGTGTTTATGTTTGAAACCATTCCGACATTCAAAACTGGGGCATATGTGAATGATGAGCATCAAATCGGATGTCCGTTTATTTAGATGGAAGGAGCTAGTGAAGCCCCCTACGAATGACAAGTTGAATGATTTAGTATTTTATTCTGGACAGGTATGCAGTTTACTACTAAGAGTATAATTGGTTACCTTTAGTTATATATTTAGTTACTGATTATATTTTGTGAAGTTTCTTTGTTAACAAAGTAGTTAGTTACCTTTATATACTCATTTGGTTTCTTGATTATTTATGTGTATGTTAATAATAACAATGTATTTTGTTACTGAATATACGATTTGGTTACTAATTAAATTACCCTCGTATTGCTAATAACAATTTTGTTGGTTGCGGTTATACAAATATTGGCTACCTTTATTCATTGATTTGGTATATACATTTGGTTACCTGTATATATGTAGTTGGTTACTAATTATGTTTCATGATTCTTTATTTACTATTTTTTTTCTTGTATTTGTACAATATTTGTCGGATGTTATACTAAATGTACTTAATGTTTTTGAGTTGAGGATAAAAGTTTGATTCCCACGTCAGGAGAAGGATCGACTTGATTTGGAAGGGCTTCAATTTTTCAATGGGAAGGATCTTGATAAGAAGGTTGAAAAAAAGTGAAGGGTGACAACATTGGATTTGATATATCTGAAGTTAAAGATGCAATTGATGCACGGTTTAGGCCGTTGGAGAAGAAAGTGTCTGAAATTAAGAAAGACATTGTAAAATTGTGGGCTGATATTAAGGATGATATGCATGTTTTACATGTTCAGTTATGTAGGGACTTTAGGTCCATTATTAGAGATGAGTTACGCGGGATCAAAGATGTTGGGGACAAACAAGTTGATGGTGATTACGATGATGATCCGATTACGATTACGATGATGGCGGTGATGATGATGATGATGATGATGATGATGATGATGATGATGAAGCTGATGATGTTTTTGATGATGATGATGATGTTTTTAAAGGTAATAATAATGATGATGATGAGGTTGGTGATGATGGGTTGAAAGCCGGTGAGAAGAATGATGAGTTTGAAACTGAAGTCGTTAAAGAGTGTGAAGATGTTGTTATGGTTGATGAAGTTGTTAAAGATGATGAAGTTGTTAAAGAGTGTGAAGACCCCCATGTTGATGAGGATGTTGATGATAGTTCAAAACTAAATAAGAATAATGATGGTGATGATGTCTTGAATTTTGTTGAGAAGAAGGATGGGAATGAAATTGAGATTGGTAATGAAGTTGAACGCGATGTTGTGGTTGAAGAACATCATGAAATAAAAATTAATGATGATGCAGAAAATGTCAAGGTTAGACATATTTGTTTGTTTTGTTGTGTTATATGTCTTTTTTTTAATGATTAACCGGTTGTTTTTTATTTTGCACAGATTGACAAGAATAATGACATGCCATCATTTGACATATTAAGCCAATGCACTGGGAAAGAGATTGTTGTGTATGTTGCTGCTGAGGTTAGTGTTATAATGACATGCCATTCTTTTTTTTACATGCTATTGGTTCTGGTTACTGTTATATTGTGATATGGTTACTTTTATATATATTATGTTTACTATTATAATATTAGTTGGTTACTATTACATTGTGTGTTGGTTACTATTATATTATAATTTGATTAGTAATTTATTTTGTTTTGGTTACTATTATAATATGTTCACTTTAATATGTCGATTATTGTTCATTCAGTTTTTTATTGCATATAGTTGTTAACTGCATGTGTTTATGTTGAAAATATAATTGTATTTGTTACCCTTTATGTCAATATAAATAAGGGAATAAATGTGAGGCAGAAAGCAAGTCTGCCCTTGATCAGATGGTTTTGACCACATAGGACATAGTTCAATGTGATGAGTTGGAGAAAAGTGTCCATAAAGCCGGTGGTAGACCTGTACGTGAACATGCAAAGAGTGCCATTTTGCGGTCTCCATATACATCAACGTTTGGATCGGCTGGTTCATCGTCTACTGCCGTGGGTGCTAGTCAAACACTTGCATGTCTTTCTGCATTCTAGAAAGTATGCATGGATATGCCATCAAAGTTTGAAGAGGCATTGTTTGAACAATGGTTTAAAATTAGTCTAAACAACAAGAAAAGGTTTGTTTTTTATTGTTAAGAATGCTATAGTTTTTTTATTAAACAAATAAATTTGTTTTCTTTGTAGAAACATATGGTTAATATTAAATAAATGTTATGGTTACTATTATTTTATGTTTTGGTTCTTTGCTTTATCATGTTATGGTTCTTTGTTATATTATGAGTTGGATACCATTTTGTTTTCTCAAAATGGTTTTTTAGTTACTATCGTATTATATATGTTGGTTACTATGTAATTGTTAGGTATATGCATGTTGGTTAAATTGTTTTTGATTACATTATATTTCTATTTTATTTTTCGTTATATTATATTTTGATTTCTTGTCATATTATGTTTTGGTTACTAATATATTATATTTTGGTTACTATCATGTAATATTTGTTTTATGTTAATGTTCCATTGAAGTAAAGTGTTTGTTACTTTATATTATATTTTGATTGATTACTAGGTATTTGTTTAGTACATTCATGTTGTTTAAAATTATTATTGAGTAGATGATGTTGTTGTTTTGGTTACTATTAAATTATTTTATGGTTACTATTATTTTATATTTTGGTTACTGTTTTTGTTATGTATTGGTTACTATTTGATTATGGTTATTATATTAATATTTGTTGGTTATCAGGTTACTGTTTATAATTAAGTTGTTGATTAGTATGTTAATTATTGACTGTTCAAGTCTGATTTTGGGTAGTGTATACTAATACGATAACTGTTAATGTTAGCGTGTATACTAATATGCTTTTATATTGAAGGACCGACAAATTCCCTGGAAAGAGCGATAATATTGAACCTGCTTTTGTATTTGGGTCTGTCCCAATATCATCAAAAATATGGTTCTACAAATTAAAGACTCCTGGACAATGGTTAGACGACGATGTGAGGTCTTTTTAAAAAAAATTATGTTTTTCTAGATATGGTTACATTTTTTAGTTGGGGTAGTAACTAGTGTTAACAGAGTTGGTTACATTCATTACATACTTACATTTTTCAGCAACTGTGTAATATTATATGTTTTTTTCTGGTTCAACACATCAATGTTGCGTTATATTATTTCCGTAAATTGGCCAGACATTCCGACAGTGTTCATATAAAGGCAATGACTACGGATTGTTGGTTTCATAACAAGATGACCACTCTTTTCGAGGAGTATACAAGTAAAAATGCAGATAAGAGTGTTCTGTCTGGGGAGGGTGATGTTGTTGAATACATCCATGGGCTGTTTATGGATGTCAACACACCATGGAGAAATGTTGACTACATGTTGTTCCCCATTCATATGTAAATCACAGGAACATTGGTTTTGTTGACATTTGATGTGCATCATGAGCGTCTAACTATTTATAATTCTTTGCACCAAAAAAAGAAATCTATGCAAACAAAAATTATGGATGTTTGTGAGCCATACATATTCATTCTTCCCACTTTATTGCTTGAAAGTTGTTTTTTGGAGGATAGGTCGACATTGACTTTAGCGATTGAACCGTATCGCAACAAGGAAGAAGATGATATAATTGAGTTGGAATTTGCAGAGGTGGTTCCTGAACAAGTCAAGGGGTAAGGATTACATTGTTTACATTTTTTTAATTATTACATATAGGTTGATTTTAGTTTTGTTTTTTGTTATCTTTTGTCTGTTTGTGTAGTGATTGCGGGATGTTCACGATATGTTTATTTGAACATGTCATTCATCGAAATTTAATGAAATTCCTATTCCATTCCCCATCATTGTGATATCGGAAGAAGTTATGCACAAACTATATATGCATG
The DNA here is from genome assembly GCA_020205615.1 of Panax quinquefolius. Taxonomy (NCBI): domain Eukaryota; kingdom Viridiplantae; phylum Streptophyta; class Magnoliopsida; order Apiales; family Araliaceae; genus Panax; species Panax quinquefolius. Next base: position 59,924,205 of record CM035152.1, read on the forward strand.
CAAGGAACAAGCAGTTGGAGGGATATGAGACCAGATGAGAGAATTTCCGGGAAGATTTGTTCCAGATTTTGATTAGTTCGGATCTCGTTGTTTTGTATTTATGAATTATGTTTTGTATTTTTTTTGGGATATACACAACATTTTTGTATGGGTTATGAGTTTGTGATGTTTATTGGATCTTATGTAGATGGGATTACATATTTGAGAATTTTAGCAGTAATGAAAATAACATTGTTTGTTGGTTGGTATTTGTTTCTTTTAAGTTGTGTTTGCTACATTATTTGAGATGTACAGTTAGTAACCAAATATGTATAAACAGGTAACCAACTATTGTTTTGATAGTAATCAGAGAGTTACAAGCTTGTTTCAGGGCATATATCAATTGTGAAAGTAATTAGAAAGTAATTACAAAAAATGTGGGCATTAATTAAGTTGTGTTTGCTACATTGTTTCTTTTAAGTTATGTTTGCTACATTGTTTGAGATGTACAGTTGATAACAAAATATGTATAAACAGGTAACCAACTATTGTTTTGATAGTAACTAGAGAGTTACAAGCTTGTTTCAGGACATATATCAATTGTGAAATGTACATGTCAGAGTATACTTGGGTTGCCTAAACAAACAATATCACTTTCATTACAGGATGCTGGATACACAGGTTGTTTTATGTTTTGGTTACCATTAAAACATGTTATGGTTACTGTTATGTAACTATTTCGTCACTTATTTATTATATTTGTTTTACTGTTATTTAATGGTTTTTGACTACTATTATTGTACAATCAATGAGGGATTTTAGTTTTTTTTTTGTTAATATGTAATTATTTATTATACATGATTTCCTAAGATGGATTCTTGTTTTGTTCTAGTTACCATTATTTTTATTATATAGGTAACCATTTTATTACTTATTAGTGAACAAATTGACATAAAAATTGTTAAAATCAAGTATATATCGACTATTTAAGTTGAAATGTTAGGTAAATATCCAAACCTACATATATGTTAACAATTTTTGTTTTTATTGGTAACCAAACAGTTATAAGTTTGTATCATGAATGTTATAAAGTGTTAAATGTATGTGTCTGATTTATAGTCAAGTGCATAGTGTACATGTGTGAGTTCCCATTTATCTAGCTGATGGATATTTTTAAATTACATAGTTATCTAGCTGGTAGTAATTAAACATTAATGAAGTGGTAACCATTTTATTTTAGGTGGTAAACAAATTTACATAAAAATGTTTTAGAATAGTTAACAATTGTACAATGTATATATGTGTGCTTTATATTGGAAACTCATAATGAAATCAGAAATCAAAATATTAATCAATAACAATTTTGTTTACTATACACAGTAAAAAATGTTACCAACCATATGGATAATGGTTACTCATAGTAAACAATTATATATTCATGTATTTACACTCTTAATGTAATTGCACTATATCAGACCTTTTTTGGTCTTAAAACAGGTGGAATATTATTTAAATTATTTTTGATATAATATTATTCTTGAATTTTACTCCACAATTGGTGATCATGTTGACAATTTGGACATTATTGAATTTTAGATAAATTATATTGTTAAAGTCTTTAATATTTATCCTTTATCTCATTTGATTGATTCTTTATATCATTATCATCATTCTCATGCTTATATTATGTTGAAAGTCATCTATGGCCAGTAGTGCATAGTTGGACTTGGTATGATTATGACCAGGGATTATTCTTAAGATAATCATGATCGTAATGTTACAAATGATGTGGTAAAAGTCATCTTTGTCTCCGTAGTGCATAGATGGACTTGGTATGATTATGACTGAGGATTATTAAGATAATCATGACCAGTAATTGAAAATCTGAATATCATCGTCCGTAGTGTATGGATAATTCGTGGTCGTGATACTATTAAGTTGAGTCTCAACATTATTGGTTTCTGAGTTGTATATCTTTGGCCCGTAGTGCAAAAGATGGATGTTGGTTATCGGGTTTTATAGTTGTATATCTTTGGCGTGTAGTGCAAAAGATGGATTCTTGATTATTGGTTTTCTGAGTTGTATATCTTTTGCACAGTAAGTGCAAAGATGGACCGTTGGTTATTGGTTTTACAGTTGTATATCTTTGGCCTGTAGTGCAAAGATAGATTGTTGGTTATTGGTTTTACAGTTGTATATCTTTGGCCTGTAGTGCAAAGATGGACTGTTGGTTATTGGTTTTTCAGTTGTATATCTTTGGCCTGTAGTGCAAAGTTGGACTGTTGATTTAATTGATTATAAATATGAATTGTGATTTAATTATAATATGTGGTGGTTCAGGTGAAGACAGGTGATGAGAGTTCTCTTTGTCTTGAGTATAGCAAAGAACTGTTGATGAGTATTACAGGAATGAAGTATTAACGATGGACTTTTAATCTAGAGGAGATAGTAAACATTATGTTCTACTTGACTCTTCTAATGGATTGTTTATTTCGCTGCAGTTGTTGATCTAAAACTTGTTGTCTATTATATTCTATCAGTTGTTATACTGTTGAAGACTAACAATAATTTGTTATGCATTATCTTAGTCATAATATTTCTTACCGGGCTAGTTGAGCTCACCCTTTTGCTTTCATTGTTCTCTTCAGGAAATGAGAACGTAGCCGGGACTAGTCGGGGAATGGAGTGACGGTCCAGATGATAGCATTAGTAGTCCTCACTATTCTATGAAATAGTGTGATAATAAATGTATTGAGGACTCCATTTGAGTTGAATACTGTCTAAAAGACAATATTCATTTTAAAACTCTCAGTTTATGTTTTGTCGTATTTTACACGACAGTTGTATTATTAAGTTGTATTTGAATTTTGTACCATGTATTTGGCGACTCAAGATGAGTGATGTATACCTGTTTTGGGGGCGTCACATAATTTAAACCATGAGTGATGTTTATATGTGGCTAATTGGTATGTTTATATGCGATGAATATATAAGACTTATAAAGGGCGATTAACACTAAAGTATTAAAGACCGTTAAGACAAGTATTTTAACTCCATTCAATCTTCATTTGAATATTAGTTTAAATTTTATTGATGTATATTCTTATGAATAATCCTTATGTATGCCTCGGTTTACACAATGTTTAACGATTGTGTAAACTTCAGACTTATACAAACTCTTTGTTTGTTATATAAATGTTTAGCTATGCTATAATGCATAAATTGCTTAAGCTTTACTATAACACATGAATTATTCAAGTTTTCAAAGTTCTAATATGCATGAACTATTTAAGAAGTATGTCAATGCCATTTATATCGGCTAGACACGTCTGAAAACCTTTAAATGATCTAGATATGATCTTTTGAATTGTTATTGAGTATAAGTAAAGCTTCCAAACCAATTTCTACTTGGTGTAGATTCAGTTTGAGAATGAACAACCCTAAAATTGGAGAAATGTTTTAATATTGTCGGTATACAATGTCGAGTGACGGAAGAATGTAAAATAAGTTATTTTCCATATAGTATTGATCAATACATGGTATAAAGGGTTGATCACCCAAAGTGACCGTAAGCAATGACATTTTATAGCGGAATAACTGTTCAAACCCTTTTTGAATGAAAATGAAAGTTCAAGGTCTTATGACCGCTTAGCTAAAGTCAGTATGTCGTTTCAAAAATATGTTTTGAAGACAAAGGAAGTAATTTCCTATCATTTAAGATCTCTTCACAACTTTTGTTCAGTTTTTGAAGGCTTAGAAATATGAAAGCATGATTCTTGATTTTGTTGTTTTATATGAAAATTATGGACTGCCACCTGGTATAATCAGAAGGTTCTTCGGAGTGTCAACAACTGGAATGGTTGGAGGGCCGGAAGTTCATGGAGTACCAGCTGTCGTAGTAGAATCCGAGGAGGATTCTAAGGATTCAGAAGAGGAGTGTTGGTCGGATTACCGATCACTAAACACACACAAGTATACACGGTCTAACAAATAATACAGTGATAAGATGAGTGTCGAACCCACGAGGAAAAAGTACTAACGCTATTCAACTACTAAAATTATATCAATCTGGTCTTATCTAAAGAAGTACATAAAGATGGTGTGTTTAAAACTATATGATTAAAATAGTAAATTATAAGATCGAGTTGCAACAAGTATGGAAAGCTAGGATTACAACTCCCCTAATACTTCGCCTAATCTCCTAACTCTCCATTTAACTAACAAATCACAAGAATGACCAACCAAGAACATTAAGTACACATAAGCCTCTTCCGATGGTCAAATGCAAATCCCTTAGCTAGATGAATCACAATATTCCTATGGTGAAAATAACTAGACTAAGGGTCATTAAACTTAATCTCAATGGTTACACAAGGCAAATAGATATATTTCTATTCTATTATGCAATATATGATCTCATTCCCATAGGCATGGTCATAACAAGTGTTATTGTATTTTAGGGTTAGGCATTAACATCTATTTTTCAATATCAATTAATACCTATATCAATTCCTTAGCCAAACAATCAATAAATAAGTGTGAAATATAACAACCCATTCAAACATGATTTATTATAATAAATAGGAGAGAAATTCAATTAAGCTAATAGGTTACATTGCAATCCTAGAAATGTAATTAGTTCATAATTATAGAACTAATAAATATTATATAAGTATTCAACATGCTCAAAATACACAAATAAATGAAAGATTTGGATAAAGAAAACTCCTATTCTGAAGTTTTCTTGCTCCAACTCTTCTCTTTTCCATGTAGAGTCCGAGAAATGAAGGAAGCAATGAACTTGGAGTACTTGAAGATCCAACTTTCTCTCTTCCCAAAACTACCTAACTCTACTATCGTTATTCTCTCTAAACTTATTTTGGAGGCTGCTGCTGCATAATGATTCAAAGTCTTAAGCCGTAGGTCATTAAACACAGCTCTCTGCTTGGAGACCGGAGGTGGGCCAAATACGCCATCCTTATGCCTTAGTCATGTAATGACGTAGTGCAAGTCGAGGTTATTCAGTCGATAAGTTATATTTGAAGCGCCTTTTTACATAGAAACCGTGACCTTTGGGGCACCAGAAGGGATATGATGTGGCGAGTATGAAATGCTGACTATAAGTACCGCTTCTAAAGGAAATCGAGCGTTCTGACGCCAGTTATATGAAAATGACAATTTTGCCCTTAATCAACTAGAAATGACCTAACAATCCCTACAAAGCACTTTTAAGCCAAAAATAGCAATAAATATAATAAAGCAGTATAAACTATGATAAACAGGCAACTTCTTAAGGTTTATAGTGCTCGATTCGTGAATATAAATCCCATTAATCAAATACCCTCAATTATAAACTTTTGCCTGTCCCTAAGCAAAAATATCTGAACAAAGATAACAAGAAAAACCCATAACTGTGCATCAAGCGCTGAACTACTATATACCCGCAACGAGGCTTCTAAGCTCAAAACAACTACTATCAGAGAATAAGAAAAACACCGTTATGAGTAAGGGTTCAATTAATCTCAAACATAAGACTGTATTCAATCCATTCTGTGTGTGTGTGTGAATACCAACTACCCTAACTAATCATAGCTCAAAAAATCTCACACAATCGATCGTAATAGAAAAATATGTTAACTCTACAAACTCAAATAATATTAAGCATTAAGAACAAGATACAGATGCAAGAAAGGATCAAAAGGCATCAGCATAAAGATATCTAATTCTAACTTGTGCAATGCTTAATTACCTTAGGCTAATAAGAGTTACCCATGAATGAGATTTTGATCAATGACTCCCAAGCCAGAAGGCTTTAGAGCACTAGGTGTAGAACACCCCTATGGACCTAATAACTCGAGCAACAAAGGCCACATAATCAAACTTAAGCCAAATTAGACTTTTATTATATACATTTTAACAATCAGAACCTTTAGGATGACCGTGCAATTGTGACAACCCGAGAATTTGGACAATTTAATAAAATCTTAAAAGATTCAATAAATGTTAAATAATAGACCTAGACAGAAAATAAGTGTATGGATTTGACATTTTTGGGAAGGAATTTTGTGAATTTAAAAACTTTTGGTAAAGGTTTACAGTGTTAAGGGTATAAGTGTATATGTTCTGTGTATATGGTCATATGTGTGTACAATATGTGGTTAAGGGTCAAGGGTTGACCAGATAAATTATATCAGCGACAAACCCTAATATTATATTAAGAACCTCGATGTTCAGTTAGAAAACCATATCGATATGATAGAAATCCTAACACCGATTCTGGAAACCCTAATTTCAGTTTTGGGAATCCAAAACCCTAATTCGGAATATTAAAACCCTAATTTGGGAGCTTGAAGATAAGTATAAGGTTTTTATGTTATTGATTATGTTAGTTCTTGGAGGCACAATAGGTATCTAGAAGGGGGGGGGGGGTTGAATAGATATTTAAATACTTTGTTAGTTTTGTTAATGATTCAAACACAGCGGAATTAATATTTGTTTGAACTCCCTCTTAGATATGTTGAGTTAACGAGAGTGAGGTAGTTATAACATTTATATCAGTTATAGCAGTTATGGCAAGAATGTAATAGACACGGTAGTTTTAAGTGGTTCAGAACACTTAAAGCTCCTAATCCACTCTTCTACTCCTCGAGTAGGAAATCCACTAAGGATATATTTTACACTTTCTGAATCTCACAGATTCTTTCTAGACCAGCAGTCTAGGCACTTCTTAGTTCACTTTTGAACTCTACAAGTCCAGTAGACTTGGTTCTTCACAGTTCACTTAGAACTCTTCAAGTCCTTCTGACTTGGAACTTTTTACTTCACTTGGTTGGTAGTTGATGAGTTCTTGATTGGTGCTACTCAGTTGCCGTTAAGCTCTTGTTTGAAAGAACTGAGTAGCTGAGCAAGCTTTCTCTTTGTCAGATTGTAGAGTTGAGCGTTGAGTGTTCTTCAGCGTTTTGTTCAATGCTTGCTTACTTTTTTTCATCTGTAAAATGTTTTGCATATATGTGATCCTTGAAATGTATCCACTGAAGATATCCGTTGAAGCATTAAATGCGTTTGATATTTTTGAACTTTGATGGAGACTTTTTTGCACATCTTTTGATTTGTATTCTGGCCCACTGACACAACATACTGCCATCTGAAAAGGTGTTTTCCTCTGACCCATAGTACTTTCCTTAGCTTCTTCAATACGTTTCTTTGTTGTATATTAAGGATATCTTTTGTGTCATTGGGACTGGTGAGGACTTCAACATTTATAACCCATTCCACATTTGTTGGGATTTATCTTTAAACAAATGGGCAAGGCTCGATGCTTCTGACATAGACATATGATGCTCTACGATTCTGATCGTGGTGTCTTGCCACCTTGATGCTTGATCCGATACTTTGCAAACAAGAGCACTACGATTTCTCTTAAGGACTTGGCACACTACGATCTTCACTTTCTTGTCTTGCAGGTTCTACATTTTTGAGAGCACACTACGATCTCTGATTTGGCTCGGGAAATGTTTAGACCATTCTATGATTTTCGGAGAGGCCCTTCAAGGCAGACACACTACGATCCTCGATGCTCTACGATTCTGCCTTGGCTTTTGCAAACTCTCGATCTGCTCAATAGACAACGATTTTGTTGAAGCCTATCTATTACATCTCAAGACATATATCAACCTAACATCTTTGATCTCCTCATAAATACATTCATTTACAGAATGATAAACATTAAAAGCTTAGATCAACCTATCAGATTTGATCTATCACTAAGTCCTTGTACATATATTTCTTGAAGGACTTTACATAAAATTATGAGCATTTACTTTAAACATCAAATCAAAATATGCAGTTTCCCAACAATCCCCCCTATTTGATGTTGACATAACCAAGGAGATTTGTGCCATGCTTATCAATTTCTAGATGCAATTGCTAGAAAGTAAATATGACTTAATATTTCGGTGAGCAACTGAAATTTCTAGAGAATAAGCATGAATATATTGATGTTTGAAGATAGATATTACATTTAAGTTCAGTTACATCAATAGGAATTAAATTTTAACTTATCTCTGTTTCTTCGGCCTTTTGCCTCGTGGAGGATTGGTATACTCCTCAACTCTTCTTTTCATGCTCGCTTCGTCTCTCCTTGCTATATCTTCCAGCTCACTTTGACTTAGTCTTTCATTGTGATCATGCCTATTCATGAATGCATGATCTCCAATTAGCATTCTTAGACCTGTGGTGGTCACTTCTTGTGAGCTGGGAGTAGGCCCTTGACTCCTTAATGGTTGAACCATGATAATTGGCTGCTGATCAGATCGTGGAGTTTGATGGTGAGACTGCCTTGGAGGAGGACTCCTTGATGATTGAGCTAAGAATGTGCCTTTGCCTCTGCCCTTGCCTTGATCTCCTTTCCCTTTATTCCCCCCTTTTATGTCAGCATCAAGGGTTCGAATGTCTTCAGATAGGCAAGTCATGCCTTGAACAAGCTCGCTGAGCTGACTTTGGGATTGAGTAATGTCTTCACGGTTCTCTTTAATGAGAGCATCAGATCGAGCTTCCCTTTGTTGGAGGATGGCTAGAATATTGTCGGTCTGCTTCATTTGGCCCATGGCGAATTCTTGAAATTCTTTCAATGCAGTTTGTAGATTTGTGATGCTATCCATCATAAGGTTGTTTTGAGATTCCTGAGTCTTCTGTAAGATCAGAATAACATTCCTATGTCTCTTAGCAGCTTGAAAGTGGATTTGATCCCGATCATTTATGCTTTGAAGCATATCTTTTATGATTTCCCTAAGTCTCTTTGTGAGCTCAGAACTTAGGGTGCCTGGGAGAGCATTGGCAGCATTGATCATTTTAGTCAGTCTCATTTGAACGAGTTCAGTGTGAGCTTCAAGACTGTCTTCTATATCCTTGGTCACTTTCTTGGACGCTTCTGACAACTCAGTTTTGGTGGGCAGATCTGAAATGAGTTCAATGAGTTGCGGACTGTTTGGAGGAGGGGACCTTTTGTATTAATCTTGCAGGGTGTAGAGAGAAAGATCAAGGTTAAAATATTCATTTGAGGACGAGGAAGGAATATCTTATAGAGGGGCTGGTGTTTGGGCTTTATGAGGAGGTGACTCTACAGTTTGAGCGTATGACTCTACGATTGAGCTCGAGTCAGTAATCGTAGAGATGATAGGAGATTGGATCAAAATAAAGTTGGGCAAATTTGGTTCATCAGTTACAAATTATTAGGATTCTGTAACCGGGAATTGATTAAGTGGATGTAGAATCACTTCCAACCATCTTGGAAGTTCATAGAATTGGTTGAAGAATGATGGTGGACAGTGATTACTTCTGAAAGAGATTGGGATAGATTGTACCTCATGCCCATTCTTTGAAGAAGGGCCATTTGTGATCATCTTTCTGGCAAAGTTAAGGTTTCTTGGAAATCCATGAGCTAGCACTGAGATTGTTGGATATGCTTTGAAGCTCCAGAACATGTGATCCCAGGAGTTGAGAATTTGAGCTCTATGGAAGGGCATCATGGGTAGATAGGAGAACAACTGATCATAGTTGGCTCTCCTATACCCATCACAGCCCACAACTATAATTTCTACCTCATCATCTTCTTCTTCTTCACCGTCTTCTTTTGAGGACTCCACTACATCAATTACCTCTTTTTGACTTTCTTGCTCTGGGGCTCTCTCATTCTCTTCAGGAGAAACTTCTTCTAATATAGGGATATCATGAGGCCCCCCTCAACATGATCATCCATTTGCATTTCGAATAGCTCCCCCTCAGCTGGAGCACTCTCTAGAGTGAGAATTTCAAGTAGCTCCCCCTCAGCTGGAGCTTTGTCCTCTTGTCTTGCTTCAGATATCCCCTTCTCAGTGGCTATCTTTTTGTCTTCTTCTTTAAGTACTCCTTTATTGACAAGGATATACTTTTTGACCAATTTCCTTCTTGGTTTCCTGGGCTGAGCCCTCAGCTCTGATTGGTCGATCAGTCTGAGAATCTGTTGCAACAACTTCTTTGGGAGAGTTGTCCTGTCTGGTCTCTATGATCGGTAGAGACTCTATGATCGAAGAGACATAGGTCCTCTTGGATTTGTGACTGTGTTTACTCTTCTTTAGCAGCTGAGAGGTGGTAGCTCTATCTTCATCTGCCTCAGCCTGCTATTCTTTCCTTCTCAAGATCCTTAGAGTTTCAATGTCAGAACATTCTTGAGGTACAACAGTGGTTGACCCCTGGGGTTCCTCTGTCATTTGAGCCTTCAACTTTCTTTTGCCCTTGCTTTTTCTGACTAAAGCAATGGGTTCTTCTTTATTGATCTCTTCCTCTTCTTCTTCAGTCTCCTTGACAACAGACATGTTTCCTGGAATCCCTGATTCCTTTGCATCACCAGTCCTTCCACTGGACTTATACATCATTCTTACATTCTCTGCTGGATTCCTTTTCCAGTTCTCGAATAGCTGTTGAGTCATTCTTCTATTTGGATTTATGGATTCGCCTTCATCATCCTCAATTTTATCCCCCAAAGCAGACTATAGGATGATGCTAATGAATCGCCCGTAGAGCATCTTTCCAGAGCTCTGTGATTTCTTTGAGCTTAGTATCCATTTCCCAATCCAGTCAAGTAGTAGAGCTCCATATTTGAGTTGAATCCCACAACTTATGGCTGTTATGAGCTTAAGCTGTACTTCGTTTACAAAGTCATGGTCGGAGCTCTTGTAGCATATGCTTTTCCCAACAATATCTGCCAAGAATTCATACCTCTGAGGGAACTCTTTCTTCTTGTATCCTTTGACAGTGGAGAACTTCTTGTGGTGCATTCTCTTAATTCTTTCATGAAAATCAATGCCCTCTATGGACGAAAACCCTTTCAATTTGAAACCTAGGGATAGATTTATGTCCTCAGCCTTGAGCTTGATTTCCACGTCCTTGACCCTCGTAGTGATGACGTCATTCTCGAACGCACCATTTCTGTAGAATTCCTTTATCAACTTAGGGTAGATCCACGTGCTCGTACCCAGAGCCTCTTTAAGACCAGCTTTCTTTATCAAAGATAGAGTTTTGAGAAATTTGGGATCAGCTGTCTTGAACTCATCGAAACAGAGTCTGTAACCAGAGATGACATTTGAGGCTGCCATTGATTTCTTTACACTGAGTATGATTGTTTGAGCTTTTTGGAAAGTTAGGGTTTTTACTTGTAAAGAGAGAGAGAGAGAGATGAGTTTTTTGAACTTCTGATTTCTAAAAGGTGTTTTAAAACTATACTTGTAACTTCCCTCTCTCTATTTGCTTAGTAGGGCATGTGTCAAATTCTGCTTGGCCCTACAAATTTGACTGATGAGGAATGTGCTAATTTGCCCTTAGCTCCTTCTGAGCTAATATGTCCTTTGGGAGGACTGCGATCATTGAGGTAGTCCTCATGATCGTCGAGTATGCACTACGATTGTCGAGTCTACTCTGCAATCGTCGAGTCTACTCTGCATTCGTCGAGTCTGTACTGCGATCATTGAGTCTGCCTGTGTCCTTGTGATGACCTTTTGACTTAGCATTCTTCTCGGTTTAAAGTAGCTCAGGAAGGGCCAACCTCATGGATTGAATCAAGGGTTAGTTTTGTTCCTGAGGAGCTTATCAGAGAGATTGCTTTGTTTTATTGAACTTTGTCATCACTGGATACTCCTTTGTTTTGTTGATGGAGCTCTGCCATCGTTGAGTCGGCACTGCGATCGTTGAGTTTTATTTCACTGCAGCTCTACGATCGTGGACTTCCTTTGGTCATGTCTACGATTTTGAGCATAGCCTTTATATCTGCATAGTTAGCATATACTAGAGCATAGATTTCGTGGTTATAATTTAAGCATGCCTAGCTCACTTATTAATTTGTTAAACCTGGATTCATCTAGAGGCTTTGTAAAGACATCAGCAAGTTGATTTTCAGTTGGGATATATTGTAAAGATATGGTACCATTTTTCACATGATCCCTAATGAAATGATACCTTATTTCTATATGCTTAGTCCTAGAATGCATGACAGGATTATGTGTTATTGCTATGACACTTGTGTTATCACAGTGAACAGGTATAGATTTGAATTCAAACCCATAGTCTGCTAGCTGATTTTTTCATCCGAGAGGATCTCGAAAGCGATGATGTCGCCAAAGGTAAAGAATGTATTTAGCTTCTGCAGTTGAAGTGGATACTGAGTTTTGCTTCTTGCTAAACCAGAACACAAGTCTATTTCCTAGCAGCTGATAGGTGCCACTGGTACTTTTTTTGTCTATTTTGCAACCTGCAACGTCAGCATTTGTATATCCTGTTAGTTCAAATGAGGACTCCTTGGGATACCAAAGCCCCAAGTGAGGTGTGCCCTTGAGGTACCTGAAAATCCTTTTCACAGTAGTTAAGTGTGATTCCTTAGGATTAGCTTGAAATCTAGCACATATGCATGTTGCAAACATTATGTCTGGTCTACTGGCGGTCAGATATAGAAGAGAGCTTATCATACCTCTGTATTGAGTTATGTCAACACTTTTACCTTTTTCATCTTTGTCAAGCTTAGTTGTTGGAGAAATTGGGGTTTTCATGGGAGAGGCTGATTCCATGTCATACTTTTTAAGTAAGTCTTTGATGTACTTGGCTTGGTTTATGAAGATTCCTTCATCAGTCTGCTTTACTTGCAGTCCAAGGAAGAAGTTCAGCTCACCCATCATGCTCATTTCAAACTTGCTCTGCATAAGCTTGGAAAATCTCTTGCATAACTTTTCATCAGTAGATCCAAAAATAATGTCATCAACATATATTTGAACTAATAAGACTTTGTCTTTGTGTTTTCTAAGAAATAATGTGGTATCTACTCTACCTCTAGTGAACCCATTTTCAATAAGAAAGTTAGTTAATGTTTCATACCATGCTCTAGGTGATTGTTTAAGACCATATAAGGTTTTGTCTAATCTATAGACATAATTTGAAAGAGATGGATTGATGAAACCTGGAGGTTGCTCTACATATACTTCTTCTTGAAGTTCACCATTTAGGAATGCACTTTTGGCATCCATCTGAAAGACTTTGAACTTCATATGAGCAGCAAAGGCAAGGAATATTTTGATGGCTTTTAGTCTGAAAATAGGTGCAAATGTCTCATCGTAGTCAATGCCTTCTTCCTGAGAGTAACCCTTGGCCACTAGTCTTGCTTTATTCATGGTTATTACTCCATCTTCATCTATCTTTTTTCTGAAGACCCACTTGGTTCTAATGACAGGATGACTTTTTGGTCTTGGAACTAATCTCCATACTTTGCTTCTTTCAAACTGATTAAGTTCTTCCTGCATGGCTTCTATCCAGCTGGAGTCTTCCATAGCATCCTTAATCTTCTTAGGTTCCATTTGTGACAGGAAGCTTAGATAGAAACATTCATTTTGGGTGGCAGCTCTTGTTTTGACTCTTGCACTAGGATCTCCAATGATTAAGTCTTGAGTGTGATCTCTTGCCCATATATTTCTTGTTGGGACATCTGTCCTGATGCCTTCTTATCTAAGATTTTCAAGATCAATTTCTGCTTCTTGATGTGGGGGTTCGTTGTCTTGCGTAGGCCTCTCTACGATCTCATTTCCTTGCTTAATGATTCCACTGTTTGGAACTACGATCGTAGTGTTGAGCTCGACGACCTCGTTCGTAGTGTCTGAACTGTTATTCATAGAGTCTCGAGGCACTGTTTTGTCCAAAATTGTTTCATCAAAAATGATGTGGATTGAGACTTCAACGCTCAGTGTCTTTTTTTTGAACAGTCTGTAGGCCTTACTGTCTGTGGCATACCCAAGAAAGATTCCTTCGTCTGACTTGGGTTAGAACTTTGTCAAATACAACCTTCCATTGTTGAGAATGTAGCATGCACAGCCGAATGCATGGAAGTAGCTGACATTTGGCTTTCTTCCGTTCCACAGTTTGTAGGGAGTCTTCCTAATCGTAGAGTGTATCAGTGATTTGTTCTGAGTGTAGCATGCAGTGTTGATGACTTCACGCTTGAAGTACTCGAGGCGAGATGATGGGTCTTCGCTAGTAGAGTTCTTCCACCTCTATTAACGTTACGCTTTTTCTTTCAGCTACTCCATTTTGTTGAGGAGTTCGTGGAGCTGAGAAGTTGTGACTGATGCCATTGTCTGTGCAGAACTGGTCCATTTCAAAGACGTCGAATTCTCTGCCATGACCACTCCTTATAGCCTTAATTTTCTCCCCTTTCTCGTTCATTACTAGTCTGAACATCTTGATTAGTTAGGAGCTTATTTTATCTTTCGAGGTTTGAAAGAACACCCATGTGAATCTGTTATATTTGTCCACTACGACTAGTGAGTATCTCTTCCATCCAAGGCTCGTTGTTGGAATTGTCCCAAATAGATCCATGTGAAACAACTACAGGGGTTTGTCAATTGAGTTTGCAGTTTTGCTCTTAAATAAGCTTCTAGTCTGCTTTCCAAGCTGACAGGCATTACAAGGCATTTCTTTGACGAAGCTGAACTTGGGCAAGCCTGCAACTAGATCCTTTGAGGCCAGTTTAGACATGCTCTTGAAGTTGAGATGAGACAGTCTTCTATGCCATAGCCAGCTCATTTCTTCAGATGCTTTAGCCAGAAAGCATATTATCTCGTCTGAGCTTAGTTGACCAAGATTTACCGTGTAGACATTTCCTTCTCTTGTTCCGGTCAGCTTTATGGCGGATGTCTTCAGATCTCTGACTTGACATTGATTGTTGAGGAATGTTACTTGATGACCCTTGTCGCAGAGTTGGCTTATGCTCAGAAGATTGTGTTGTAGTCCTTCCACATAGGCCACTTTGCTGAAGGACACTGCACCATTTCCTACTGAGCCATATCCTCTTGTCTTGCCAGAGCCATTATCTCCAAAGATGACTGAAGGACCCTCTTTTTCTATGTAGTTAGACAGAAGGGCTTTGTTCCCAGTCATGTGCCTTAAGCATCCTGTGGTGACATTAAAATTTCATTTTGGTACCCATACTTGCATGGGTCCTACTTTGTTAGTACCCTTGGGAACCCAAATCTGCTTGATTTTGGGTTTCACATGCGTAGGATTATAACATCATATTGCAGCCTTGTGACCAACCTTATTGTACACAAAACATCTAATATGATGCATGCTTGTGTGTGTATGAGGATTTTTTCCTCCATTTGGACTTTTGTGGGTTATTAGTCATCCTTCTGTTAAACTGATTCTCCTTCTTCCATATGTCCTTGTGTTTCATGATTTGAGATGAGTGTACCTTTCCTCTATTGTTCCTTCTCAGTTGGTTCGTGGAGTTGATTTTACTCGACTCTACGATCCTTTGAGGTTGGAAAGTAGTGGCTGGGTTACTCTTCTCTTTTCTGAAACCCAGGCCAACATGAGATCCTTTATTCCTTGGAATATGTATTGAATCATAAGAGAAGGGTTGGACTGGTTCTTCCTTCTGTGAGGATTTTATAAATATAATGCCTCTACTAAAACTTGAAGCATTACTAGTGCTAGTTTCCTTTACATTTTCCACACACGGCTCTGAGATGGATTCCCCAAAGCCTAATCCTGTTCTGCCAGAGACGCTTCTCTGGCTAGAGATCAAGGAGTCCATGGATGAAGAAGATTTGTTCCGTGTAGAGACTGTCCTTTCTAGTTCCTCAATTTTAGAGGTTAGACTTGACTCTCTTTGTGCATTAAGCTCATTGGTCTGTTTTAAAAGCTTATTCTCAGCTCCAAACTTGGAGAGAGAGTCAGTACTTAGAAGGGATGTGTGACGCCCCCAAAATTAGGTATACGTCACCCATCTTGGGTCGCCACTTACATGGTACATAAATTCAAATACAACTTACTAATATAAGCTGCCGGTACAATCGACATAAAGCGTGAGTTTGAATACAAATATTGTCTACTAGATATTATACAAACTCAAAAGGAGTCCTCATTACAACTATTATCACACTATTTCACGAGAATAGTGAGGACTACTAATGCTATCCTCTCGGACCATTACTTCGTTCCCGACTCGTCCCAAATATGTTCTCATTTCAAGAGAAACGGTGAAAGAAAAGGTGAGCTCAACTAGCCCCAAGAAGAAATATTATGACTAAGATAATGCGAGAATAAATTATCATTAGCCTTCAACAAATGTTAAAGCGATAAAATACAATAGACAACCGGTTTAAGCTGCAATGAATAAGCAATCCATTAAAAGAGTCAAGTAGAGAATAAAGTCTACTATCTTTTAGGTTTTAAAAGGTTTTCATCAATTTTATCATTTGAGACTCGATTTTTAATAATAAACCACCACATCTAATCATCCACGTACCATGGTCAAGGATTTTCATCAAATTATCAATGGTCATGACTATCCGAATCACCCCGGTCATAATCATACCAAAAACTATCCATCACCTTGCATTACGAAGCCACCGAGGACTTTTTGTCACATCATTTATATCAAGTCATGATTATACCGAATGATCCCCTGGTCATAATCATACTAAGTTCATCTATGCACGTAAGCCAAAGATAACATAATATAACATGAGGATGATGACAATAACATAGTAATTCAATAAAACAAGTTCAAGAATTATTTAATCCATGAATTATTAACGTCCAAATTGTCAACATGAATCTTTGTTTCGTAGAGTAAAATTCAATAATGATCGGAAGAATATTTCCATGAAAGATCTTTGGATGAAACGCAAATATCAAGGATATTCTACTAATTTCATGGAGTATAGAAGTCAAAGTTTTAACCAATTTGGGTATAATAAAGAATGGAATAACAAAAGAAATCACCGTGCATGCGTACTTGCCGCGCATAGACAAAAGTTATTCAACAGAATAATAATAACGGAACCGGGTCGGTGAAATTCACACCGCAAGCGGGATGTTCCAAGCAGAATAATAAAGATGGAACCGATCCGGTGTAAAACACATGATAGGATATTCAACGAGAATGATAAAGAGCGGAACCGGTCGGTGTAAAACACATGTGACGAGGATGTTCCAATGAATAATAAAAAGCAGAAACCGGTCCAGGTGTAAAACACATGAGAGCAGGATGTTCCAATGAGAATAATAGAAGAATGTCACCAAGTATAGGGTAAATCACAGATATGAGGTTATTCCAATGAATAATAAGCAATGGAATAACATAAGGATTTCACCAAGTATAGGGGTATCTGGCGTATCTGAGGTTATGTATAGGTATGCCACTTTTTACGAGTTATTCAACAGAATGATAATGAATGGAATAATAGAAGTTCTCTTCAAGAAGAAAGAATAACACCCCTTACTAGTAAAAAGAACCTGAATATAGAAGTAGTGAAGTAGCAGAATACTCTTCTTCTTTCTATTTTCTCTCTATAGCTTCTCTCTCTATAATTTCTCTCTCTAGAGTTTCAATGAATTCCTAAGAAAATAATGAAGGAATGAGCTCTATTTATAGGAAAATGGAATGCATAGTAACTAATCCATGAACGGTCCAGATTGATTTACTTTAATCGACGGTCCATATTTAAAGAAAAATCTTTTAAATAAAATATAATATATTCTATTTATATAAATATTTTACTATCAAACACTATGCAATACTATGCAAAACACTATGCAAAACACTATGCAACACTATGCATAATAAAATATAATATATTCTATTTATAGAATAACTTTAATAAAGTATTCTATTTTATATAAAAGATGTTTCATTTTATTACGTTAATAATCTGAATAAAACAAAACGTCATTATCATTATAATAATTCATATTATTATTAATAAACAATAATGGAATCAAACCGGTGACTTCTCACATAAGCATCGATAATCAATACAGGTATTGTTACTATGCAACCACACACGACATCGTATTACTTTTACTAAGAGTAGTTCAACGGTAACCACGGTAAAACTTCCATAGTTATTTTAATAAAATATTTTTGTCGTTTTCTCAATCAAATGATAATTACATTTGTGGGGTCCACCAATGATTGAGTAGTTATGCGAATATTCCCGCTAAATTGAATATTCCCCCACCAATCGAATATAATATAACCACTTGCATACTTTGCATAATTTATAAATACTACCCACAACTATAATATTATCTCAAATTCACACCATAATATTAAAAAATTATTTCGACAAAATTTAAATCTTTATTAATAAAATCTGGGGTCTCACAATCTCCCTCCTTATGGAATTTCGCCCTCGAAATTAGAGTACGCGATACTGGCATGATAAAGAGATGAGGATACCTTGAATACCTTTATCGTTTAAAAATATTAAATTCATCTTTGAAATCTTGCCAAAGCATTATTCATTAACAATTCATCTTTTTACTACAAAGGCTAAAAGATATACAACTGTAAAACCAATAATCTTTGAGACGCGACTTAATAATAGTATCACGACCACGAATTATCCATGCACCATTGGCGAGGATATTCATGTTTTCAATTACTGATCATGATTATCCGAATAATCCTTGGTCATAATCATACCAAGTCTATCAATGCACTACTACCAAAGATGACTTTTACCACATCCAGAATTAATATTTCATTCTCGAGACTCATTTCAATAATTAATCCATATCATCGAATCATCCCTCGCACTCTGTGCCGAGGATATTCATTAGTATCACGACCACAAATTATCCATGCACTACTGACCAAAGATAATTGTGTATTCATTAGTATCACGACCACAAATTATCCAAGCACTACTACCAAAGATAATTGTGTATTCATTAGTATCACGACCACAAATTATCCATGCACTACTACCAAAGATAATCGTGTATTCATTAGTATCGCGACCACAAATTATCCATGCACTACGACCAAAGATAAGCGTGTATTCATTAGTATCACGACCACAATTATCCATGCACTACTACCAAAGATAATCGTGTATTCATTAGTATCACGACCACAAATTATCCATGCACTACTACCAAAGATAAGCGTGTATTCATTAGTATCACGACCACAATTATCCATACACTACGCCAAAGATAATCGTGTATTCATTAGTATCACGACCACAAATTATCCATGCACTACTGCCAAAGATAATCGTGTATTCATTAGTATCACGACCACAAATTATCCATGCACTACGGCCAAAGATAATTGTGTATTCATTAGTATCACGACCACAAATTATCCATGAACTACGGCCAAAGATAATTGTGTATTCATTAGTATCACGACCACAATTATCCATGCACTACGGCCAAAGATAATTGTGTATTCATTAGTATCACGACCATAATTATCCATGCACTACGGCCAAAGATAATCGTGTATTCATTAGTATCACGACCACAATTATCCATGCACTACGGCCAAAGATAATCGTGTATTCATTTACGGTTATGATTATCTTAGAACAATCACAGTAAGTCATAATCATACCAAGTCCATCTATGCACTACTGAGCCACGAGATGACTTTCAACATAATATAAGCATGAGGATAATGATATAAAGAATCAATCAAATGAGATAAAGGATAAATATTAAACATTTATAATATAATTTATCCGAGATTCAAGAATATCCCCATGTTATCAATCACTTAATAATCTCATAATCTAATAACATTAATATTATAATAATATTTTAATCACTTCTTAAATTTATAAACAATTTATCTCAATTGTTTACGCTTTACCATATAATGCATTTAATCATTCAAAATGCCATACTCATAAAATATCATCACCAATTATCAAATCCCTTATCAAAAAATATGCATATACTCTATATAGGATTCTTTAGCCATAAAATCCTATTTTCAACTTTGTTACTTCACATAACATATTTAACTCATATGTTCAGTAACTAAACTATTTTCATGAAAATACCAAATCAGTCCCAAAAATATTTCTTTTCTGGGATTTAGCATAATATAGTCCCATAATGAAAATATATTTTTCTCGAATTTTATAATTCATTTACTATTTTCAAAAATCAATTTCACTTAATTCCTTAAGAAATTAGCTACCTCAAGTTTAACTCCAAAATTCCCAAATCTTGGCAGGACCTTACACATGTTAACGTGAGCTTCAGTTTAAATTTCATTGTCATCGGAGTTATAGAACTTGGTTATAAGCGTTTTAAATCGGAAAAACCTAAATATTGAAATAGTCATAACTTGCTCATTTTAAGTCAGAATGAGCTCATTTTTGGACAGGAGGTACTTTATACCATACACTTTCATGTCCCAAAAGGCCAGAATTTTTCTCATAATTTAAGTGGCCGAAATAGCCCCTTAAAGTTTCTGGGCAGTAGCATTTTCGAAATTTACAGCTTTGGCCTCCTTTGCTAAAATCAGTCCACACAAAAATCTACAACACCTTTTCCAGTAATTCAACTTGGATTAGTTAGGTAACTCATAGATCTAACTCTAGGACTTGACCACACTAAAAAATTCAAAATATAATAGGAGATATGGTCAATTGAATTTCATGTTACGTTTTTCACCAAAATCTGATTTTCAACTTTTTGTGATTTCTAAGAAACTTTCATGTTTTCACATAATAACCAACATAACTCATCATAACACTTACTAATACTTCATATACCCATAATTTTCATTAGTCTAATGCTTTTATTATGACTTTCATCATAATCCTAAAAATGCAGATCCTTTTAGTTGAAGAAATATTTGAGGGTTTAAGAAATGGGTTTTTTATCTTTGGGGTCGATACAAAATTCGATTTCACGCTCTAGGGTAGGCTAGGAAATCTTCAAGAATCGTCAAGAAATTTATTAATGATATAAATATCATTCAAAAATTACTCTTGTCCAAGATTTGGATAGTACGTCACATTAATACCAACTGTGACTTTCATCCCAACTTTGGATAAGACGTCACAATGACACCTTACATAAATGTATAGTCAAAAAGCTGTTTTAGAAATTAGAATCTTTGGGAAGTGCTCAAGAAACCTTCGTACATGGGAGGCCATGCTTCTAGGTTATGATAGATATCATATGGCCCGTAATTATTCTTGGTTTACCCAATAGACCCCAAAGAAAAATGAGAAGATTACTATCATATTCTTCCCAATGGTGAGTCTTCTCTTGATTTATCATTATCTCCTTTGTCTCAAATTGAGAATTATACTTCAAACAAACACCAAGATCATATAGGTAGTGCTCGTAAATATACTCTCAAGAAGTGGATGAGCACAACCACATCTTATGATGACACGAGGTTGTATGTCATTAGACATCTTGTATGATAGTGGCAAAACACTCTTTCAACGTTGGGTTCGCCTCACCCTAGTTGATTCACCAAATATAACTACTAAATGATGACCACCGTTCTATTCCACTGTTACCCCGCTTTCGAACCTAGCTACACTCTTATTACCTGAAAGGAATTGTGAAGCAAAAGGGTTAATTAATATATCAAATATTATCCCTATACTCTGACCGACCAATTAAATAACAAATAAACTTAGGTAGGTCATACTAGCGAAGGAATTTCCCGTCTCTCCCCTCCTAGTTCTTATCTCGCATCTTAGCGAGGATCATATCCTAAGCTCGATACTGTTGTGGCGCCCCCAAAATTAGGTATCGTCACCCATCTTGGGTCGCCACTTACATGGTACATAAATTCAAATACAACTTACTAATATAAGCTGCCGTAAGGTACAATACGACATAAAGCGTGAGTTTGAATACAAATATTGTCTACTAGATATTATACAAACTCAAAAGGAGTCCTCATTACAACTATTATCACACTATTTCACGAATAGTGAGGACTACTAATGCTATCCTCCGGACCATTACTTCGTTCCCAGAGCTCGTAGTCGGCTATGTTCTCATTTCACGAAGAGAACGGTGAAAGAAAGGGTGAGCTCAACTAGCCCAAAGAAGAAATATTATGACTAAGATAATGCGAATAAATTATCATTAGCCTTCAATGATGTTAAACCGATAAAATACAATAGACAAACCGGTTTAAGCTGCGGTGAATAAGCAATCCATTAAAAGAGTCAAGTAGAGAATAAAGTCTACTATCTTTTTAGGGTTTAAAAGGTTTTCATCAATTTTATCATTTGAGACTCACTTAATAATAAACCACCACATCTAATCATCCCCTGCACCACGGTCGAGGATTTTCATCAAATTATCAATGGTCATGACTATCTTAGAATCACCCCTGGTCATAATCATACCAAAAACTATCCATCTTTGCATTACGGTGCCACTTTGAGGACTTTTGTCACATCATTTATATCAAGTCATGATTATACCGAATGATCCTCGGTCATAATCATACTAAGTTCATCTATGCACGTAAGCCAAAGATAACATAATATAACATGAGGATGATGACAATGACATAGTAATTCAATAAAACAAGTTCAAGAATTATTTAATCCATGAATTATTAACGTCCAAATTGTCAACATGATCTTTGTTTACGTAGAGTAAAATTCAATAATGATCGGAAGAATATTTCCATGAAAAGATCTTTAGATGAAACGCAAATATCAAGGATATTCTACTAATTTCATGGAGTATAGAAGTCAAAGTTTTAACCAACTGGGTATAATAAAGAATGGAATAACAAAAGAAATCACCGTGCATGCGGATTGCGCATAGGCGAGTTATTCCAATGTAATAATAATAACGGAACCGGTCGGTGAAATTCACTGCAAGCGGGATGTTCCAACGAGAATAATAAAGATGGAACCGATCCGGTAAAAAACATGAGATAGGATATTCCAACAGAATGATAAAGAGGCGGAACCGGTCGGTGTAAAACACATGCATGAGGATGTTCAGCGAGAATAATAAAAGCAGTAACGGTCAAATTGTAAAACACATGAGACAGGATGTTCCAACGAGAATAATAGAAGAATGTCACCAAGTATAGGGTAAACCAGCGTATCTGAGGTTATTCCAATGCAGAATAATAAGCAATGGAATAACATAAGGATTTCACCAAGTATAGGGTATGTGGCAGTATCTGAGTTATGTATAGGGTATGCCACTTTTACAAAAGTTATTCAACAGAATGATAATGAATGGAATAATGAAGTTCTCTTCAAGAAGAAAGAATAACACCCTTACTAGTAAAAGGCTGAATATAGAAGTAGTGAAGTAGCGAGAATACTCTTCTTCTTTCTATTTTTCTCTCTATAGCTTCTCTCTATAATTTCTCTCTAGAGTTTCAATGAATTCCTAAGAAAATAATGAAGGAATGAGAGCTTCTATTTATAGGAAAATGGAATGCATAGTAACTAATCCATGAACGGTCCAGATTGATTTACTTTTAATCGGCGGTCCATATTTAAAGAAAAATCTTTTAAATAAAATATAATATATTCTATTTATATAAAAATATTTTACTATGCAAACATTTATGCAATACTATGCAAAACACTATGCAAAAAACACTATGCAACACTATGCATAATAAAATATAATATATTCTATTTATAGAATAACTTTAATAAAGTATTCTATTTTATATAAAAAGATGTTTACATTTTATTACATTAATTATACGAATAAAACAAAAGCGTCATTATCATTATAATAATTCATATTATTAATAAATGATAATGGAATCAAACCGAGTGACTTCTCACATAAGCATCAATAATCAATACAGGTGTGTTACTATGCAACCACACGTATTCATCGTACTTTTACTAATGAAGTAGTTCAACAAGTAACCACGGTAAAACTTCCGCCGTTATTTTAATAAAATATTTTTGTCGTTTTCTCAATCAAGCAATAATTACATTTGTGGGGTCCACCAATGATTGAGTAGTTTATGCGAATATTCCTGCTAAATTGAATATTCCCAGACCAATCGAATATAATATAACCACTTGCATACTTTGCAAAATTTATAAATACTACCCACAACTATAATATTATCTCAAATTCACACCATAATATTAAAAAATTATTTCGACAAAATTTAAATCTTTATTAATAAAATCTGGGGTCTCACAGGATGTTTCTAGTTCTTCCTGAACTTTCCCTTTCTTCTTCTGAAGAAGTGAATAATCTTTGGACAGAACTCTGAACCATTTCATGTATTGATGCAGATCAGATGTTATGTCATGCAGAGCAGTTCTTAAATCATCAATGTCTACATCAGGAGAGTTAAAGTCAAATACCTCATCTATACTCACTTCATAAATGTTGGAGTTCTTTTTGTCCTTTGCATGCTTGGCCATCAGGCAAAGATTTGCCATTTGAGGGTCTTCATCATCTCCAGATTCGGAGGAGTCAGTCGTTATGCGAGTCACTCCACGATCCTCCAGCTACAAGACCTTTGTCTTTCTTCTGAGGCCTTTTGTTGCCTTTGAATTCCTTCTTTGGATGTGATTTCTTCTTTAGTTCTTCTCTAAGAGGTTTGTTGCAGTTTGCAATGAAATGTCCAGGCTTCTTGCAATTGTAGCATAGATCATTTATCTGCTCCTGGCTGCTGTAGTTGTTGACTTTCTTTGGTTTGCTAATTCTGCCTTGACGCATGAACCTTCTGAGTCTTTTTACCAGCATTGCAAAGTCTTCATCATTATCTTCATCATAGTCAGAATCATTTTCAGTGTTGACTTTGGAGATGTTGTCAGTTGCTTTGAGAGCAACTCCTTTATCCTTTTTTCTTCCATCAGATAGAGTTTCTGCTCGTTGAGTCAGCTTCAGTTCATATGTAAGAAGATTGCTATATAGCTGTTGAACAGTCATTTCATGGAGATTTTTTGACCCTTTGATAACAGTGGTTTTGACATCCCACTTGCTAGGTAAGGCTCTCATGAACTTTATGATCAGATCTTTATTTGGATAGATCTTTCCATAGGCTCGTAGAGAGTTGAGCAGTACGTTGAATCTTTCGTAGGTGGAAGTGATGTTTTCTCCTTGACTATGTGCAAACATCTCATATTGCTGAGTCAGGAGAGATTGCTTGTTTTCTTTGACTTCTTCTGTTCCTTCATACATGATGAGCAATGCTTCCCAAACCTCCTTTGCTGTTCTGCTGTTGACCACATTCTCGAACAGATCATCTTCTAAGGATTGGAACAAAATGTTCTAGTCTTTTTTGTCGAGTTGAACAACTCTCTTTTTCGTTGTCTGTCCATTCTTCTTTGACCTTGATCTATATTCTGTTTGGGTCGTCTGGAGTTGGTGCAAGCTTTGTAGGAACGTAGGGCCCATTTTGAACAGTTTCAAATAGATCTTCATATATTGAATCCATGTATGCTTGCATCCGAACTTTCCAGTTAGCGAATTTGTCTTTGTTGCACATAGGTGGCTTGCTGCCTCCTCGAGTCTTTGATTTGCTTATCAGATGTGCCATTGGATCTACTTAAGCTTTGTAGGGTGTTTGATAGAACCTACTCTGATACCAATTGTTAGTTCTCGGAGGCATACTAGTTATCTAGAAGGGGGGTTGAGTAGATATTTAAAATTCTTCTTTAAATACTTTGTTAGTTTTGTTAATGATTCAAACACAGCGGAATTAAGATTTGTTTGAACTCCCTCTTAGATATGGTGAGTTAATGAGAGTGAGGTAGTTATAACAGTTATAGCAGTTATGGCAAGAATGTAATAGACATAACAGTTTTAAGTCGTTTAGAGCACTTAAAGCTCCTAATCCACTCTTCTACTCATCGAGTAGGAAATCCACTAAGGATATCTTTTACACTTTTTGAATCTCACAAATTCTTTCTAGACCAGCAATCTAGGCACTTCTTAGTTCACTTTTGAACTCTTTAAGTCCAACAAACTTGGTTCTTCACAGTTCACTTAGAACTCTTCAAGTCCTTCTGACTTGGAACTTCTTACTTCACTTGGTTGGTAGTTGATGAGTTCTTGATTGGTGCTACTCAGTTGCCGTTAAGCTCTTGTTCGAAAGAACTGAGTAGCTAAACAAGCTTTCTCTTTTTCAGATCGTAGAGTTGAGCGTTGAGTGTTCTTCCGCGTTTTGTTCAATGCTTGCTTACTTTTTTTCATCTGCAAAATGGTTTGCATATATGTGATCCTTGAAATGTATCCGTTGAAGATATCCGTTGAAGCATTACATGCGTTTGACATTTTTGAACTTTGATGGAGACTTTTCTACACATCTTCTGATTTGTATTCTGGCCCACTAACACAGAATACTGCCATCTCACCTAACACCTGAAAAGGTGTTTTCCTCTGAGCCATGGTACTTTCCTTAGCTTCTTCAATACGTTTCTTTGTTGTATATTAAGGATATCTTTTGTGTCATTGGGAGTGGTGAGGACTTCAACGTTTATAACCCATTCCACATTTGTTGGGATTTATCTTTAAACAAATGGGCAAGGCTCGATGCTTCTGACATAGACATATGATGCTCTACGATTCTGATTGTGGTGTCTTGCCACCTTGATGCTTGATCCGATACTTAGCAAACAAGAGCAATACGATTTCTCTTAAGGACTTGGCACACTACGATCTTCACTTGCTTGTCTTGCATATTCTACATTTTTGAGAGCACACTACGATCTCTGAGTTGGCTCGACAAATGTTTGGACCATTCTACGATTTCCGGAGAGACCCTTCAAGGCAGACACACTACGATCCTCGATGCTCTACGATTCTGCCTTGGCTTCTGCAAACTCTCGATCAGCTCAATAGACTATAATTTTGTTGAAGCCTATCTATTACATCTCAAGACATAGATCAACCTAACATCTTTGATCTCCTCATAAATACATTCATTTACAGAATGATAAACATTAAAAGCTTAGATCAACCTAACAGATTTGATCTATCACTAAGTCCTTGTACATATATTCCTTGAAGGACTTTACATAAAATCATGAGCATTTACTTTAAACTTCAAATCAAAATATGTAGTTTCCTAACAAATTATATATTTAATTAGGAATAGCCGTAATTGATTATTAGAAAACCCTAACTGTTCAACTGGAAACCCTAATGTATAATTATGGAACCTAATTGCTAAATTAGCAATTTTAATTAGGAAATATTAATCCTAATTACAAGCCCTAATGTGATTAGGAAACTTTAATATAATTAGGAAACCCTAATTATAATTTAGAAATTTTAATTTTCTATTTTTAAAACCTAATTAGAAAAGCCTAAAAATTTAAATTTGTATAACCTTAGGGTTAAACCCTAAGGGTTAAAACTTAAGGGTTGGTCAAGTTACATGATTGCCATTAAATTTACAAGTTAAATGACCAAATTGCCCTTTTTAAATTTTTTAATGAGATGAAGTGTAGATCTAGCCCTACTTGTGGTTGGTGACCAACTCTAGCTAGCCATGTGGTTTAGTAATCAACTTTAATTAGCCAAAATCTGATCACATGATCAGCCATGGGCATTGCAACATATTATATATAGATTGAGAGAGAGAATGCTCACTTTAGTTCTGATATTCACCAAAGCCATACTCTCTCTCCCATCCGAAATTTTAGAGTGAAAGTGAGTGAGAAACAAAGCCAATATCAGCCTTTAGCTTGCCAAGAACAAACATCAAAGTCAGATTAAAGGATTAAAGCTAGAAAGAGGTATAACCCTAAATTTTTGGAAATATATGTGATCCATGTTATATGTTGTTTATTGTTTAAAGTTGTGTATTAGGATGTTATTGAGTGATCTGAGTTGCTAGAACATAGATCCATAACATCAAAGTGCTCGAAAATCAGGTTTTCAAAAATCTGGAAAAGTTAGAAAATATGGTCTGACAGTCGAATGTCAGAGCCTCTAGATCTCTCTGTGTTAGGTGTTAGTTATGTTTGATGTTATATACTTGTTCTTTGCCATGAGGAGAGTAGACCGAAAGTGGAATCACCTCCATAGCATGTCAAGATCTCTAGATATAAGCAGTCAAAGTACGTTGACCGATCACGAAAACTGGAAATCTGGGTAAACCCAAAAACCTAGAATTTCTGACAACCACTTTTGAAGCTCTAGATCTTGCCATTGTTTGACATTTTGGCCAAGTTATTGTTTTGATCTTGTAGACTGGTATAAGGAATATATATCCATGCCTCTAGATTACCCAGATCCATAACAGAATCAAAGATAAGAGTGGTCAAACTTGAGTTGACCACCAGCCTTATGAAGAAATTTGGAAAACCCAGATTTCTCAAGAACAAGCGTTCTTAGAAGGTTTAACCGGTTTTGATCTCTCACCTGTGATGTTGTTAGGTTGATGTAATGTAATATAAATGTACCTTGACATGTATGCTACAAGTTAACACCTTTATATCACATTAAGTAAGCTTGGAACTTATAGATTCAAGGGCTCAAAGTGAGACCCATGAACCTAGAAATGAAGAACAGCCTCTGACATGATATTTGTGAGGCTATAACTTCATATTGTGTTGTTGTATGACCCTGAAATCAGTTTGTGTGTGTAGTATGACATTAATACTACATGTATAACACATTAGCAAACCCAGAAGACCTTAGGATCATGAATCAAATGGTGTTCAAATCTATTAACTCGGCAACTGACTTTGAATTTCTGGGTTTGATGAAGAACACCTATAGCAACAGTTCTGTCGCTATAGGGCCCTTTAGTGACACTTTCTATATAAAAATTAATTATTTTATTTAATAAATAGAGAAAACTAGATTTTAATTATTAAAAATACATAATAAATTCCTAAAAATTATTTTAAGGCCTAAGAATGGGTTTTTAATAATTTTGAGTATATTTCATAAATATTTAATATTTTTGGAATAAGAATTGTATTTAATTTATTTAATTATAATATTAAATAAATTACTTAAAAATGGGTTTAATACTTGAAAAATTATTTAAAATTATATTATGGTATAAGAAAATATTTTAAGTTATTTTAATGACTTTTAATATTTTGTGATGAATTTTATTAATAAATTAATATTAATGGTAATTAATTTATTTAATAAATGTATTAAATAAATTATGGAAAAATAGAATTAATACTTTAAAAATCATATAAAATGATTTAATGATTATAAAAATATTATAAGTTATAAAATATAACTTTTGATATTTGATCATGAAAAATATTAATATTTAATATTAAAGGAAAATTATTTAATAATAGTTTTAATTATTTTAAATCATTTAAAGGTAATAATAAAGTATTAAAAATACTTTGAGATATTATAAATATATTATAATATTATGTTAAGGATTTTATTAATATTTAATATTAAATAAATACTAATGATAATAGAATTAAGTGATATTTAATTCATATAAATATGATATTAATGATTGAAAAATCATGATAAATGGTAATAATTACTTGAAAAATATTATGAGCCTTTAAAAATTATTTTGACTGATTAATAAATTATCTAAGATAATTGTGTTGCGTTTAGATAGAGTCTTAAGGAAATTAGGCTCAAGAATTATCCGACTAGACGTCAGGATGTTAAAATAGTACCGAACTCAACTCAGACTGTAATAGTTTGACATGATACTAGGTCTTATATGCTATATAGACGGATATGATTATGTGGTAATGTGTTTAGGTTATTTTATACTGTGATGATATTATTCTAACTTGGAAATCAATATTATTAATATTAGGTCTTTGGATAAAGCTAAATAGATTTTGTAGCAATAATCAACCGAACATGCAAGTTTCCTTGAACTATACTTTTATTGAGCAAGTTCCCTTACTCAATTATTATGCAAGTTCTCTTTAACTCAACCCTGAGTTATAAATTTCATATATGTTGGTGATTAATCATTGCTGATTATCACGTCTATGAATTGTTGAATCGCACTTTGTGCATATTGCATGTGTTCATCAGGTATGAAAGGCTGATCACCTTTATTACCATTCGGTCCATATATAATTGATATATTCATGTTCAATGTTTGTTCAACTATGAAAATTATCCATGCTAGTTCATAATTATATTGTTGAATGTTAGCCAACTATTATTCAAAATCTTTCCATCATGATATATCCTTAATTTATTGAACTTAAACTAGTTGGGCAAACTTGTTGCTCACCCTTGCTATATCATGATAAACATTGCAGATTAAGGAAAATACGTCGGATACAAGGAAAAGTCAAAGCCAAGTTCAGCTTGGGACTATGTGTGCAGCTAGATTTGTAACAATTATTTATTATAATAACATTGTATGTTAGATAGGATATTGATTCAGGTATTATGTGAAGGTTCTCGACCTTGGGGATAATGTGTGATGTTTATTGTATAAACAATTTATGTTTATATCTTCTGCAATAGTTAAAACTAATGTACCAGATTCATGGTGATTTAGGACCCAGATTTGGCGACGCTACATCAATGCTTAATTATATTAGGCTATTCAGAGTTACCCGTTAATGAACTTTTGATCAATGACTCCCAAGCTAGATAACTTTAGGGTACTAGGAGTAGAACACCCCTATGGACCTAATATCTTGAGCAACAAAGGCCACTTAATCTAGATTAGTCAACTAAGGTTCTTATTATTTATCTTTTCATTTCATTTTTTTATTTAAATTTTTTTATAATAAATAAACATGACAAAATCCAAGATTCGAACTAGCATTAGGGTCTAAATTAGAATATTACCATGTAATCGCTTAAGTTAAATAGAGGTAACACAATTTCAAAACAATAACCACGCAAACTATATCAGAAAAAATAACTAGCTAGAACAGTTGGTCACTAAGAAGAACGGATTAATAACAGTCTCATCTACCGATTAAATTAACCTATCACCCATACATACTTAACACATATCTCTTTGAAATAGCCATAAACCAACATGCTTATCATTAGCCATAATCATAAATTTATAATCTATACAACCCATTCCCATCATATAAATAGTTCAAGATAGGGTTAATCAAAAACCAAAGCATGGCAAGATAAAAGATAATGTATAACCTTGCACTAATATCAGCTCAAAATAGGGTAGTAAAGCCATAACATGGCATCAAGTATACCAATATGTGTAAGTCCCAAAAGATGGCTATAAACAAAACATGCTAATAATAAAAGTTGTTCATGCATCCATACATAACTAAATAAAGCCATATAATATTAAAAAGCTGAAAATGCATCCATACATAATAAAACCAACATATAATATGTCTGAGGCTATAAAAGCCTAAAAGATGTCAAATCGCATTTCATACATAATAACTCATATATATATAAAAGAAAAGAAATGAAATCTCTCCCCAAACTTGAGTAAGCAATGCCCTCATTGTCTAGTAATGCAGCAATCAGAATGTGAGGGCCTGCTGTGAAGATACAATCATTCGTCCCCTCCTTGGTTATCGCTGTCACTGTCGCCATCTGCCTCAGGAGATGGTGGTGGATATAGAGGGAACAGAGGCATCTGGGGGAAATGAAATGGTACTGACTCAGGATCATCTCCACTGAACTATGTGTAGACACTCAAAATTTTCTGCACACCTGTTACTAACATTGCAAGAGGGCAGATTCGTCTTTCAGAGATAACCTTGGAAAATAGCTCACATCCATTCTGGATACTACCAGAAGTTCAGTCTTAACCCCAACACACACACCGGGAGTATCAATTCCAACCTCGGAGATAACCTTGAGTTTCGTCCTTGGCGATAACCCCAAGAAATGCTGTTATAGTTCTGGCGAAAACTTCGGAAATGCTTCTTTCAAATGCATGCGATCAGCTTTAATCTCAGACCTCCTGCCGAGGCACTCATACCAAAGACCCGGAGCTAACACTGGGAAGACAGGCACACTTACAAATGACCTTACTGAATTCAAACACTTGCAGCAGTCCAATCTCAGATGTAACCCTGAGCAACATCTGCTTTCAGCCCAAATTGGAGATAACCCCGGTGAGGAGTCAAACTGTCATCTTGCCACCTCAACACCTGCGCACCATCTCAACATTTCATACATACATACAACAATGTCCCACAAGAGCCAAGGAGTTCCAATCCCGAGTGACTATTAAGCATGGCAGCACACCGGATAGAATTTGAAGCTTGAAGACCATGAGCATGGTCCCCTCTTCCTGACTTCGTACAACCTCTAATCCCTTATCATTGCATAACTCTCGACAAAAGAAGTCCGAAGATGGTCTATTATACCTTATTCAGATGCTCGGATTGAAGTTCTGCAAGTTTGAACGAACATCACAGTGCACGAGTGCACGTACTTCTAGACAGCAGGACCCACGGAGCTCGGGGCACCCCGGGCAGCTCCCCCTCTATAAATAGAGGACTTGGGGAGGCCATTTTGAAAAGAGAAAAGGTGAGGAAGCCCTGTCCAATTTGCTCTATACACACCTTATATTGAGTGTTTCCTCATTTTAAACACCTGTTAGCTCACACAAAGCTACATTTTTACCAGCGGGAGCTGAGTGTTTATCCATCTAGAGTCATAGAAGCCTACTTTGGAAATCCACTGTAAGCCTTCTCACACTCTATAAAGCCTTTCTCTTCATCTTTGCACACACTATTCTACACATTGAGAGTCGTGTTGCGTGCGTATGCCCAGAATTTGGTCCGTGATTTTTATTTCTGTCTGTATATATATACTTATATATGTATATATTTTATATATGGACTAACATTATCGAGTTATGCCTCGATTGAGCCTGAACTTATATGCGGGCGTTTGCCTTATATATATATATATATATATATATATATATATATAAACTGTGGTCAGACTCTGTCTGATGAGCTTGAATTTTACATCTGGAGTGTTTACTTGCTTATATATATATAAACTATTGTCAGACTCTGTCCGATGAGCTTGAATTTTACATCTGGAGCGTTTATTGCTTATATATATATATTTATATATATATTATTATCGGACATATCCGATGAGCCTGGGTTTTATATCCGGTGCGTTTACTGCGCTTTTTATATATATATATTTATATTTCTGTCAGGCCTGGAGTTTACTTTGAGGCCTTTTACTTCTTTATTTACATTTCGTTTCGCCTGGAGTTTACTTCGTGGCGGTTGATCGTCTTTACTACTTTATTTACATTTAGTCCTGCCTGGAGTTTACTTCGTGGCGGTTGATCGCATTTACTGCTTTATTTACATTTCTGATCCCCCATGGAGGTGCTTCATGGTGGTTGATCATGTCCATATATATATATATTTACCGCTTTTATATATTTATATTTTTGATCCCCCATGGAGGTGCTTCGTGGTGGTTGATTATGTCTGTATATATATATATATATATATATATAGCTTTTATATATATAACTGCTTATTTCTTTTCATATAAACTGTAACATCATGTGAGCCTAGGAATCATAGGATCACAGATTGATCTCTTGAATCTAGATTCGGTTCGATGATGGACATTTTCGGTTTATGGCGGCTTGTACATTATTTCTTGATTATCGAATTTCCTTGGATGGTATCGTGCCCATGAGAAGTTTGGCACTACAGTATATTATTTTCTCGAAGATGCCTCGCATCTCGAAAATAAAGCAAACCAGCCGAACATTTAATAATAAAATGGAAGTATGAAAAGGTCTCAATTCCTATTGAGCACATGGTTTGAAAAACCTCTTTACAAAACTTTATTGCTATATTCTGTTTAAAACTGAATTTTTCTATAAAATTTAAACCCTTTGTATATAGGTGCGAACGAGGCCTCGCAATACTTCCAAATAATTAAACATTGATCCACACACACACACATACACACATTCATATAATAGTTTCTTGAAAAGTGGCGGTCACCGTGGAAACACGGATGTCGGGGGGTGCCTAACACCTTCCCTCCGCACAATCAAGCTCCCAAACTCAAATGAATCTCGGTTTCACAAACCCGTTTAGCAGTGTTACATCACTGGGTTAATGTGCAAACCTTTTTTCGGTTGCATTGGTGCAACCAGTTAAAAACACCAACTGGCGACTCTTAACAGTCCATCGTCGACATTACACATGTCGGACCTTTTTCACTTGTTTTTTCAAACAAATCTCACCTAATATGAGAATACCAAAGAATAAGTAACGAAAAGAGATAAATAAAAATCCTGACGTCGACAGGTGGCGACTCTACTGGGAACACTAGTAAATGAGCTTAAGCCACTATTACAAGCTTTTCAAAACTGTTATATGCTTGTGTGTGAATGTTGCATTTACATTTATGAGGAATGTGTACGAATGCATTTTACTTACTGCACTGCAAAATATTTATCTGTGATATTAGTGCTTCGCACATGTCATCATTTTCATAAACGGTGAGACACGTTGTATGTGAATGTATGTTGTGTGGTTCCTCCACCAGGAGGTTATTCTGTCGGTGTTTGATTACTGGACTCGTAGGGAGACTAATTCCAATGAGGCTCAGGAAAGGCACCACCCAGATTCTCTCCAGTTGAAAGACCGGATTAACTTCCTGTCAAGTAGAATGCGATGCTCTGGGGACCTTCATGCCAAAAAGTTGCGAGAGTAACCCTAAGATAGGTCAACCTCTGATAAACCAAACACTGAGGAAAGTCTCTTCATGCTTTCCATTTTTAATTACTTGTAAAAGAATTTACTTGTAATTTTATTCCATGTCCATCTTTATGTAATGGAAAATATGAAGAATATTTGTGCATACATAACATGTTATCAAATAACACCCGTTTTTACAGGACAATATTCCTAAAATGGGCACATTATAATAGCATTTACATTATCCCAAAGACTAAACTACATAAGTCTTTTGTAGGGAAACAATTGGGCCTGTTACCCGCTCAAAATCCAAAAAGGCCACGAGCCTATAGCCAATCATGTCTTCTTCTGACTAGTCTAATGTCGTTTCTTGAGAGGAATTTGATGGATTGAGTAAAAAAATTACAGATTTGGCTATTCTGCTAAAAGAATTACATCAATTTACTCAGGGTACGAAGATACCTACACATACAGAAACCTCTATACAAGGAAGGACACAATGTTTGGATAAAACAAATCCAGAACCTCAGTTGGATACGACCAACAAAGACCCTAAAAGCACCTATCTAAAAGGAGATCCAGACACCGGTGATATCAGGAAGAAGGTCCTTCAAATGGAGGAAACTATTTGTGCTCTCAAAGGGATTGGAACACATGGAAGTGTTTCATATGCTGACCTTTGCATATTCCCTGGTGTTCATTATCCAGAGAAATTTAAAACCCCTGACTTTGAATAATATGATGGGTTAGGGGATCCCTATACACATTTAAAAGTGTTCATTAGAGAACTTGGATCTTATGTAGAAAATGAGAAGCTCAGAATGCAGCTGTTCTAGAAGAGTCTGTCTAGAGAAGCCCGTTCATGGTATACCAGATTAGACAACTCAAAGATCTATAGTTTGGAAGAGCTAGCTCATGCCTTCCTCACTCAATACAGTTTTCAATATCAGATGGCTCCTGACCGGTACCATATTATCAAGGTCAAGAAATAGTCCAACGAGTCTTTCAGAGAGTATGCTCAAAGGTGGAGGCGCCTTGCTGCTCAAGTTAAAACTGTTGAACTACCCGGTAGTAAAATTGATGAATCTGGCGTGGTTGCGTAGTAGCTACGGCGGTATTGATTATTGATGCTTACGTAAGAAGTCACTCAATTATACTCAATTATTGCTACAGTAATTGATGCATCATATCTCTCATATTATTGTCACAGTATCAATATTTTATATTATTAAAACAATAATTGAGACGACAAATTTATTCATATTATTATTTGCAATATTGACAATGTCTAGAAGTTCTGTCAATGAGAGGTTTGATCACCTAATTGCGTGCCAATAAGGAGAAATTCTTATTGAAAAGCCCCCTTTTTCCTAGGAACGACCTGATTGTTAAATATTGTGAATTATAATATTAATGATGAATAAGTTCGTGTTGATTAAAGATGAAATTAATAGTTCCATTGTGTTAGAATTATTAGTGTTAGTGAAAATCGACATTTATTTTGATAACAATTGATGTCTAGAGGTTATATTGACAAATCGGGTAATTAACCGGATAAATGAGCAATTAATTGCTATTAATTCACATGATTATAACTATTTGTTCACATGTGTGTACTATTGATTCATATTCATTTACTATTAGGGGAGTTGGTGTAAGATTGATAATACTTGCATGACTAAGTTAAAAATGGAGGTATAGATGGAGGTACTATATTGTAATTCGTATTTTCACATGTCTAGAAGTATTGATTCACATGATTTACTATTAGGGGAGGTGGTGCAAGTTTGATAATACTTGGATGACTAAATTAAAAATGAATAAAAAGCGGAAGGTATTATACTGTAATATTTCGAGCCCCAAAATGTGCAATTATCGAAACTATATTTTCCTATAAATAAAAGCTAATTGTTCCTTCATTTCTCACCAATTCACTAAAGCTAAAGAGCAATTATTATAGAGAGAAATTATAGAGAGAAAGGAGAAGAGAAGTCTGCTACCTCATTATTCCAGTTTTTTTCTAAGGTAAGGGGTATTATTTCTTTCGTATTCATGAAGAGAGTTATTTTCTTTCAATACTCGTAAGAGCTGTTATTCCATTCTTTATTATTCATTGGAATAACACATGCATGCGATTTCATCGCATGCACAGTGAATTCTTACATTATTCCATTCTTTATTATACAGTTGGAATAACCTATACATGGCTATGATCTATTGTATGCTGGTGAATTCTTCTATTATTCCATTCTTTATTATTACATTGGAATAACTCGTCTCGTAATGGTCTATCGTAAGGTGGTGAATTCTTGATTATTCCATTCTTTATTATTCTGTTGGAATAACCTGTCTACGCGGACTACCGCATGCATGGTGAATTCTTATGTTATTCCATTCTTTATTATTCGGTTGGAATAACCTGTCTATGTGGATTACAGCATGCATGGTGAATGATCCTTCGTATTCATTCCTTATTAAATTGTGGAAATGATCTGTCTACGTGGATTATTACATGGCGGGCAAAAATCTATTTGCAGTTTCATATATTCTATTATACTCAGTTGGTTAAAGTTTTGGCTTCTATACTCCATGAAGTTAGTAGAATATCCTAGATATTTGCGCTTCATCCAGTATCTTTTCATGGAAATATTCTTCTAAGCATTCTTGAATTTCACTCCACAAAGCAGTATCATGTTGACAATTTGGACGTTATTGATTTATGGATAAATTAAATTATAAATCATTAAAATTTATCCTTGAACTTGTTTTATTGAATTATTATGTCATTGCCATCATCCTCATGCTTATATTGTTATGAAAGTCATCTTTGGCTTACGTGCATAGATGGACTTGGTATGATTATGACAAGGGATTATTCGGTATAATCATGACCGTAATGTAACGAATGATGTGGTGAAAGTTCTCATTGGCCTGTTGTTCATTGATGGACAGTTGTTGGTATGATTATGACTAGGGATTATTCGGATAATCATGACCATTAATGATTACATGAATATCCTTGGTCGTGGTGCAGGGATGATTCGATGATGTGGTTTATTTATTAAGCTGAGTCTCAGCGATAAAGTTGATGAAAATATTTTTAAATCATAGAAGATAGTAGATTTTATACTCTACTTGACTCTTCTAATGGATTGCTTATTCCGCTGCAGTTGTTGATCTAAAACTTGTTGTCTATTGTATTCTATCAGTTGTTACACTGTTGAAGGCTAAGGATAACTTATTTTGCATTATCTTAGTCATAATTTTTCTTACTGGGCTAGTTGAGCTCACCGTTTCTTTCATTGTTCTCTTCACGAAATGAGAATATAGCTGGGACGAGTCGGGGAACGGATTGACAGTCCAGATGGTTGTTTTAGTAATCCTTATTATTCTATAAAATAGTGTGACAATAAATGTAATGAGGACTCCATTGAGTGTGGATATTGTCTAGATGACAATATTCTTATTAAAACTTTTAGATTATGTTATGTCGTATTTTACACGACTGTTGTATAATTAAGTTATATTTAAATTTTGTACCATGTATTTGGCGACTCAAGATGGGTGATGTATACCTGTTTTGGGGGTGTCATAGTTGGTATCAAAGCTTAGGGATATGATCCCTGGCTGAGATGTTAGACAAGAACTAGGAGGGGAGAGACGGGGAATTCCTTCGCTAGTATGACCTACCTAAGTTTATTTGTTATTTAATTGGTCGGTCAGAGTATAGGGATAATATATGGTGTAAGACCCCAATTTTTTTTAATAAAGATGATTTTTCTATAAATATCATTTTTGAATATTATGGAATGAATTTGATATAATGTTATAGTTGTGGGTAATATTTATAAATTTTTCAAAGTACGCAAGTTGTTATATAATATTCGATTGGTTGGGGAATATTCGTTTTAACAGGGAATATTCATACGACGACACAATCATTGGTGGACCCCACAACGGAATTATTGTCGGATTGAGAAAACGACAAAAATATTTTATAAAAATAACGGCGGAAGTTTTACCGTTAACTGTTGAAACACCCGGTGTTAAAAGTACTGAGAATCTGGCATGGTTGCATAGTAGCACACGATATTGATTATTGATGCTTACGTGAGAAGTCACTCAGTTTTGTTCAATTATTGCTTCAGTAATTGTTGTATAGTATCTCACGTTATTTGATTCAATTATTGTCGATATTTTATATATTATTAAATCAATAATTGAGATGATGAGAGTTATTAATATTATTATTTGCAATATTAACGATGTCTAGAAGTTACGCCAAGGAGAGGCTTGGTCACCTAATCATGGCCTTGATAGGAGAAATCCTTATTTGAAAGCCCCTCTTTCCCGGGAATGACCTGGTCGATTAATATTGTGAATTATAATAATGATGATAAATGTTGTTAAAAGTATTGAGATGATTTTATTGTAAGTTTGGCGTATTATTTAGACCCCTGCTTACCCATTTTCAAAATTGTTGGTGGAAAGTTATCTCAATTTTGTTATATATATATATATATATATATACGTGTTAGTCAAGTGGGTGGGGGAGGGAATTGGCTTGATCACATGAAAGGTGGTGAGAAAGTTTTTTGGCTAACACAGTATGGGGTACTTTTTGTTATTATATGATATATATAGGATGGAGAAAGGAAGTGCTATATGTATATAATATATATATAGAGAGATTATTTGAAATTCACGTGAATCATCCTGATTCACGGGGTGTATTCACGGGTTGCATAATATATATAATATATAATATATATATTTTATTTAAATGTTTTTATTTTATTAGAATATTTTATTGCATAGTATCTGTGACGCCCCCAAAATTAGGTATACATCACCCATCTTGGGTAGTCAGATACATGGTACAGAATTTAAATACAACTTACTAATATAAGCATGCGTGTATGCAATACGACATAAAGCGTGAGTTTGAATACAAATATTATCTACTAGATATTATACAAACTCAAAAGGAGTCCTCATTACAATTATTATCACACTATTTCGCGAATAGTGAGGACTACTAATCTTATCCTGCGGACCATTACTCTAGTTCCCGAGCTCCGTCCCGGCTATGTTCTCATTTCTTGAAGAGAACGGTGAAAGAAAAGGTGAGCTCAACTAGCCCAAGAAGAAATATTATGACTAAGATAATGCGAATAAATTATCATTAGCAATGATAGTGTTAAAGCGATAAAATATAAT
Source organism: Panax quinquefolius (assembly GCA_020205615.1). Classification (NCBI taxonomy): domain Eukaryota; kingdom Viridiplantae; phylum Streptophyta; class Magnoliopsida; order Apiales; family Araliaceae; genus Panax; species Panax quinquefolius. The sequence continues at coordinate 59,963,819 of CM035152.1, forward strand.
AAACATCAAGTTTAAGCTGCGGTAGATGAACAAGCAATCCATTAAAAGAGTCAAGTAGAAAATAAAATCTACTATCTTTAATGATTTAAAAGTTTTTCATCATCTTTATTATTTTGAGACTCAAACTTTAATAAATAATCCACATCATTGAATCACCCCCGCATTTCTGCCGAGGATATTCTTTAGTATCACGACCACAATTATTCATGCACTACGGCCAAGAATAGTTGTGTGTTCATTAATGGTCATGATCATGCCAACAATCGTCCATCAATGCACTACTATAATCGAGGATTTTTACCACATCATTTGTAACATTACGATCATGATTACACCGAATAGTCTCGGTCATAATCATACCAAGTCCATCTATGCACTACTTTCTGAGCCACAGATGACTTTTAAAAAAATATAAACATGAGGATGATGACAATGATATAAGAATTCAATAAAACAAGTTCAAGAATTATTTTATCCGAGAATTATTAACGTCCAAATTGTCAACATGATCTTTGTTTTGTAGAGTAAAATTCAAGAATCTTTGAGAAGAATATTTCCATGAAAGGATCTTGGATGAAGCGCAAATATTAAGGATATTCCACTAATTTCATGGAGTATAGAAGTCAAAGTTTTAACTTATTTGGGTATAATAAAGAATGGAATAACAAAAGAAATCACCATGCATGCGATAGACCGCATGACAGGCGGAGTTATTCCAACAGAATAATAAATAACGGAACCCGGTCCCCATAAAAACGCATGCAGACAGGATGTTCCAATGTATAATAATAAAAAGCGGAACCAGTCCGGTGTAAAACACACACGACATGTGATGTTCCAATGTAATAATAATAAAGGCGGAACCAGTCAAGGTGTAAAACACATGCATGGATGTTCCAATGTAATAATAATAAAGAATGTCACCAAGTATATAGGGTAATGGCATGATAAAAGTTATTCCAATGTAATAATAAGCAATGGAATAACAACAGTTCTCTTCATGAATAAGAAAGAATAACACCCCTTACTTTTGGTAGGAGATTGAATCTTTGCAGTAGTGTAGTAACAAAATACTCTTCTTCTTTCTCTCTTATTCTCTCTATACTTTCTCTCTAAAGCTTGAATGAATTCGTGAAAATAATGAAGCACTAGGCCTCTATTTATAGAAGATTTCTAGCTTAGCACCTACCATGTGAAAAGGCAAGTGGTGGCTTGACGGTGGTGATGTGAAAAGAAAAGTGGTTCGACGCTTGTAATGTGAAACGACAAGTGGTTTGGCGCTTTGTAATGTGAAACGACAAGTGGTTTGACGATACGGTAAAGGTTATTACTATTGACGAAGGTAATTACTATTCACAAGGGTAATTACTATTGACGGAAGGTAATTACTATCGACGAAGGTAAATACTATCGACGAAGGTAAATACTATTGATGAAGGTAATTACTATTCACAAAGGTAATTACTATTGATGAAGAGACTCTTAGATGATGACATATGGGCCCCCCCTCATAAAATAATCAAACTTACCACAAACGTCTCATAATGAGACTCTTTATATACATTAAGGATTGAATAAATATTACCACAAATCATTTTATTTTTAATCAACACATTTTAATCTTTCAACAATTATTAATCATTTATAACTTGTCGTTTCAATTAATAATATAACATATTATCTGAGATGATCTTGTGACAATAATTGAATCAATAATATAAGAGATATGATGCGTGAATTATCGTAGCAATAATTGAGCATAATGAGTTACTTCTCACGTAAGCATCAATAATCAATACTGAGTGTGCTACTATGCAACTAACGCCAGACATCGCATTACTTTACCACCGGGTAGTTCAACAGTTTTAACGATAACACCTCCGTAGTTATTTTTATAAAATATTTTGTCATTTTCTCAATCAAGAAAATAATTACATTGTGGGGTCCACCAATGATTGAGTAGTTATACGAATATTTCCTAACAAAAAGAATATTCCCTAACCAAACTAATATTTTATAACAACTTGCATACTTTGCAAAATTTATAAATATTACCCATAACTATAACATTATATCAAATTTATTCCATAATATTCAAAAATAATATTTATAGAAAATTCATCTTTATTTATAATAGCTGGGGTCTTACAGTATCATTTCCATTCTCCTATAAATAAAAGCTCATTCCTTCATTATTTCTTACTAATTCACTGAAACTCTAGAGAGAGAAACTATAAAGAGAAAGAAGAAAAGTTTCTCGCTACTTCACTACTCCTATATCCGGTTTGTTCTAAGGTAGGGGTATTATTTCTTTCAGATTTATGAAGAGAACTTCTGTTATTCCATTCTTTATTATTCTGTTGGAATAACCTATATACGCGGGCTACCCTATACATGGTGAAATTATTCTATTATTCCATTCTTTATTATTATGTTGGAATAACCTGTCTATGCGAAGTACCGCATACATGGTGTAATTCTTCTGTTATTCCATTCTTTATCATTATGTTGGAATAACCTGTCTATACGAAGTACCGCATACATGGTGAAATTCTTCTATTATTCCATTCTTTATTATTCGGTTGGAACATCCTGTTTGTGCGTTTACGCATGATCTGGTTCCGTTATTTATTATTCTCTTGGAATATCCTCGCAAGGGTCACGTATTACGCTCGACTGGTTTAATTAATTATTATTACATTGGAATAACTCGTGCATGCGATTACTATCGCATGCATGGTGATTTCGTTGTTATTCCATTCTTTATTATTCTGTTGGAACATCCACATGCCATTGCATTTTACGCATTGACCTAGTTCCGTTATTTATTATTACATTGGAATAACACCGTCTGTGCGGTCTATCGTGATGCCCGGTGATTTCTTTTGTTATAACATTCTTTATTATACTCAGTTGGTTAAAGTTTTGACTTCTATACTCCATGAAATTAGTGGAATATCCTTAATATTTGCACTTCATCCAGTATCTTTTCATGAAAATATTCTTCTGAGCATTCTTGAGTTTTACTCTACAAAGAAGTATCATGTTGACAATTTGGACGTTATTGGTTCCTGGATAAATTAATTCTTGAACTTGTTTTATTAAATTCTTATACATTGTCATCATCCTCATGTTTATATTTTGTTGAAAGTCATCTGTGGCCTGTAGTGCATAGATGGACTTGGTATGATTATGACCAGGGATTATTCGTTATAATCATGACCGTAATGTTACAAATGATGTGGTAAAAGTCCTCATTGGCCCGTAGTGCATTGATGGACATTTGTTGGCATGATCATGACCATTGATGAATACATGAATATCCTTGGCCTGTGGTGCATGGATTATTTGTGGTTGTGATACTAATGAATATCCTCGTAGAAAAGGGGATGATGTGGATTATTTATTGTCGAGTCCCAAATGATAAAAGTGATGAAAACCTTTTAAATCATAAAAGATATTAGATTTTATTCTCTACTTGACTCTTTTAATGGATTCAGTATGTTCACCGCAGCTTAAACTTGATGTTTGTTATATGTATCGGTTTAACAACTGTCAAGGCTAATGATAATTTGTTCTGCATTATCTTAGTCATAATATTTCTTACTGGGTTAGTTGAGCTCACCCTTTCTTTCACTATTCTCTTTAGGAAATGAGAACATAGCCGGGACTAGTCGGGGAACGGAGTGACGGTCCAGATGATAGTATTAGTAGTCCTCACTATTATGTTAAATAGTGTGAAAATAAATGTAATGAGGACTCTTTTGAGTGTGGATATTGTCTAAATGACAATATACTTATTAAAACTCTCAGTTTACGTTTTGTCGTTTTTTACACGACAACTGTATTATTAAGTTGTATTTATATTCTGTACCATGTATTTGGTGACTTAGAATAGGTGATGTATACCTATTTTGGGGGCATCACATATGGCATGTTAATTAACCCTTGTTTTGTGGCAGTATTTGAAAATGGCATCCGAAAATGTTGAGATAAACAATGAAGCACATGAGACCGTTGAGTCACCAACGATCAATATCCAGGATAATGTGCAACAGGAAGACAATAATCCTCAAGTAAACAATAACATCGATGAAATGATGAACGATGGGATGTTCAGAGGCGTTATGCAATTCATGCAACATCATACGAGAGAGACTCCTGTTCATAATTCAGGTGGAAACAATGGCAACCTACGGCTGGTCACTGCTAAGCAGTTCAAGGAGCTGGGACCGCCGGAGTTTTTGGGAAAGCCAGAACCACTTAGGGTTGAGACGTGGTTAAAGCAGATCACCAAGATATTTAATATCTTGGGATGCTCCGAGGAGCAAAAGGTTCCCTTTGCCACCTTTATGTTGCGTGAAGAGGCGAGACATGGTGGGAATCAGAAACGCATACGTACTGACTGACGACTCAAGATGTCTTGGGAGAAGTTCTAAGAGCTGTTCAACGACAATTACTTTCCCGAAAGTATTCGTCACATGAATTAGGTGGAGTTTATCAAGTTGGAGCAAAACAATATGACCGTGTCACAATACGAGGCTATATTTGCGGAGTTATCCCGGTTCGCATCCCATTTGGTCGATAATGAGGAGGGAATGACGCGAATGTTTCTAAGAGGTTTGAAACCCGAAATACGTCAATACCTCATTTCTCACAAATTGTGTTTGTATTCAGATGTTGTGAATAGGGCTCAGTTATTGGAGCGCGATAATGAGCCAGCCCAACCAAAAGATAACGACCAACAACACGATAATAATCATATCGGTGGCAACGGTCATTGGAAAAATGATAACCATCGTGGGGGAAATTATCATGCCAAGAATGGTAACCACTTCGGTGGTAATCATGGCCAAGATAATAGGAGTGGAAATTTCAAGAAGAGAAGGTTCAACAACGATGGAAAGATAGCAGCACCAACTCCTGTTGTTAAGGAAGGAGAACGACACCATTAGTATGTTACAAATGCGAGAGGAGGACATATCGGTCAAGCTGCGTGATGCAGTCCAAAGCATGTTATAATTATGGAAAAGAAGGTCACCTAGCCCGATTTTGTTGTGCACCAAAGTCAAGTCCAGCTGGGACGGTGGCACCAAAGGCGGATACGGACAAAACAAAGTCGGTGGTTTTAAGGAGAGCATTTTTCGTGACTTCTCAAAAAGTGAGTAACCCAAACAAAGTTATCACAGGTAAGTTAATCATAAACTCTTGCGAAGTCTATACCTTGTTAGATACCGGTTCTACTCACTCTTTTATTTCACCTAGTTGTGTTCAATGTTTGAACTTAACTCCAGAGAAATTAAACTTTGACTTATCTGTTGAAACTCCGTTAGGAGAAACCTTCATTACATGCGCTATCCAAGTCTTGGATGAGAGTCACAATTTTTAAATGACATTTCTATCATTAATAAATTTCCTGACGTATTCTCGAAGAACTTCCTGGCCTACCCCAAAGCGTGAAATCGAAATTTGTATTGACCCTAGTACAAAACTCATTTCTAAAACCCTTACATATTTCTTCAACCAAAACAAACGTATAATGCGCCAAAGATGTTGGCTCGAGTTGTTGAAGATTTCGACCATACCATTCAAAATTATTGTGGAAAAGCGAATGTGGTAGCTGACGCGTTGAGTAGAAGATCGTATGCGTTTACGAGTGCGGTGTTGTTAACATAAAAACCCATTTCGTATAACTTATAAATGATGAAGATAGAGTTATAGAATCTAGGGACCCACGTGAAGATAACGAATATACGAGTAGAATCGACTTTAATCAATAAAGTTAAAGTCGCTCAAGCTACACACCCGAATCTGATGAATGTGAAGATGAAAGTTCAAGAAGTCATTATCTCAACCCTCGATTTAATTGGCCCATTTGAAATCCTCGATCGAGTAGGAACTGTGGCCTATAGACTCGTTTTATCACCAAGTATGTCGCGTGTTCATAACGTTTTTCACGTATCGATGTTACGTAAATATATGGACGACCCGAACCACATTATTGAATTGGAACTATACGAAATAGCAGAAGATTTAACGTATGAGGAGATACGTGTTAAAATCTTGGATAAGAAGGATTATATTCGACACTCAAAGGTTATACCTCAAGGGTTAGAATATGAAATGAAGTCAAGGTATCCTCACCTCTTCGGCATACCAGGTATGTACATAAATTTCGAGGGCAAAATTTCATAAGGAGGGGAGATTGTAAGACCTTAATTTTATGAAATGAAAGTATTCAATTTTCTTATAATTATTATTTTATTTCGTAAATGGTTAAATTGATAAAAGGTTAAAGTTAAGGGTGATATATGAATTTTTTTTGCAAAGTAAGCAAGTTGTTATAAAATATTCGTTTGGTCGGGGAATATTCTTTTTGTCGGGGAATATCTGTACGACGGCACAATCGTTGGTGGACCCCACAGCTGAAGTATTGTCGTAGTTAGAAAATGACAGAATTATCTTTTATAAAAATAACGGCGAAAGTGTCACCGTTAAAACCGTTGAACTACACGGTAGTAGAAATACGATAATATCGCGTGGTTACATAGTAATAGCACGGTATTGATTATTGATGCTTACGTAAGAAGTCACTCAGTTATACTCAATTATTGCTACAGTAATTGATTCATCATATCTCTCATATTATTGATTCAATTATTGTCACAGTATCAATATTTTATATTATTAAATCAATAATTGAGATGACAAAGTTATTCATATTATTATTTGCAATATTGAAAATGTCAGAAGTTACACAAGGAGAGGTTTGGTCACCTAATTGCGCGCCAATAAGGAGAAATCCTTATCGGAAAGCCCCCTCTTTCATGGGAACGACCTGGTTGTTAAATATTGTGAATTATAATATTAACGATGAATATGTTCGTGTTGATTAAAGATGAAATTGATAGTTCCATTGTGTTGGAATTATTAGTGTTAGTGAAAATCGATATATATTTCGATAACAATTGATGTCTGGAGGTTATATTAACCAATCGGGTAATTAACCAGATAAATGAGCAATTAATTGCTATTGATTCATATGATTATAACTATTTATTCACATGTGTGTACTATTGATTCACATTCATTTACTATTAGGGGAGTTGGTGTAAGATTGATAATACTTGCATGACTAAGTTAAAAATGGAGGTATAGATGGAGGTACTGTACTGTAATTCGTATTTTCACATGTCTAGAACTATTGATTCACATGATTTATTATTGATTCACATGATTTACTATTAGGCGAGGTGGTGCAAGTTTGACAATACTTGGATGACTAAATTAAAAATGAAGAAAAAGAGGAAGGTATTATACTGTAATATTTCGAGCCCCAAAATGTGCAATTATCAAAACTATATTTTCCTATAAATAGAAGCTCATTGTTCCTTCATTTCTTACCAATTCACTAAAGCTATAGATCAATTATTATAGAGAGAAATTATAGAGAGAAAGGAGAAGAGAAGTCTGCTACCTCACTATTCCAGTTTTCTTCTAAGGTAAGGTGTATTATTTCTTTCGTATTCCTGAAGAGAGTTATTTTCTTCCAATACTCGTAAGAGCAATTATTCCATTCTTTATTATTCTGTTGGAATAACCTGTCTGTGCAGTCTATCGCATGCCTAGTGAATTCTTCTATTATTCCATTCTTATTATTCTGTTGGAATAACCTGTCTATGCGATCTATCGTATGCCTGGTGAATTCTTCTATTATTCCATTCTTTATTATTCTGTTGGAATAACCTGTCTGTGCAGTCTATCGCATGCCTGGTGAATTCTTCTGTTATTCCATTCTTTATTATTCTGTTGGCATAACCTGTCTACGCGGACTACCGCATGCATGGTGAATTCTTATGTTATTCCATTCTTTATTATTCTGTTGGAATAACATGTCTATGTGGATTACCGCATGCATGGTGAATGATCGTTCGTATTCATTCCTTATTAAATTGTGGAAATAATCTGTCTACGTGGATTACCGCATGGCGGGCGAAAATCCATTTGCAGTTTCATATATTCTATTATACTTAGTTGGTTAAAGTTTTGGCTTCAATACTCTATGAAGTTAGTAGAATATCCTAGATATTTGCGCTTCATCCAGTATCTTTTCATGGATATATTCTTCTGAGCATTCTTGAATTTTACTCCACAAAGCAGTATCATGTTGACAATTTGGACGTTATTAATTTCTGGATAAATTAAATTATAAATCATTAAAATTTATCCTTGAACTTGTTTTATTGAATTATTATGTCATTGTCATCATCCTCATGCTTATATTGTGATGAAAGTCATCTTTGGCTAACGTGCATAGATGGACTTGGTATGATTATGACCAGGGATTATTCGGTATAATCATGACCGTAATGTAACGAATGATGTAGTGAAATTCCTCATTGGCCTGTAGTTCATTGATGGACAGTTGTTGGTATGATTATGACCAGGGATTATTCGTATAATCATGACCATTGATGATTACATGAATATCCTTGGCCGTGGTGCAGGGATGATTCGATGATGTGGTTTATTTATTAAGCTGAGTCTTAGCGATAAAGTTGATGAAAATCTTTTTAAATCATAGAAGATAGTAGATTTTATGCTCTACTTGACTCTTCTAATGGATTGCTTATCCCGCTGCAGTTGTTGATCTACAACTTGTTGTCTATTGTATTCTATCAGTTGTTATACTGTTGAAGGCTAAGGATAATTTATTCTGCATTATCTTAGTCATAATATTTCTTCTTGGGCTAGTTGAGCTTACCCTTTCTTTCTTTGTTCTCTTGTGAAATGAGAATATAAATGGGACGAGTCTGGGAACGGATTGACAGTCAGGATGGTTGTTTTAGTAGTCCTCACTATTCTATAAAATAGTGTGATAATAAATGTAATGAGGACTCCATTAAGTGTGGATATTGTCTAGATGACAATATTCTTATTAAAACTCTTAGATTATGTTATGTCGTATTTTACACGACTGTTGTATAATTAAGTTATATTTGAATTTTCTACCATGTATTTGGCGACTCAAGATGGGTGATGTATACCTGTTTTGGGGGCGTCACATACATGTCCTACCAAATGGAAAGGATTAGTAGCAGTCATATCCGCTGAGGCTGATGATACTGTCAAAGCATTTCCCATACAAGCAATTCAACTCAAAGGAGTTAACAATCCTTTGAAAGTGGCTACACCAGAGCCAATTTCTTTACCTTTCAGACCTCAGTATCCTGTTGTCAGCTTACACAAAGTCCCATGGAATTATAGAAAAGCTGAAGGATCCACGTCTCATACTGCTGCTACAGTGTCGAAGGAAAATCCACTGTATCTTCCTCAGAGGGTGATGAAGCCCGTTATGAAAGCAAAGGGGAAGATTCCCATGGAGAAAATTGAATAATTCCTCCGCACTATGGGCCATAATGAAGCCAAGGTGGTTCTAAGCTTAAGAGAAGCTCCACATCAGATCTCAATACTGAACTTGGTTTTCTCTTCCGAAGATCACGGGAAGATTTTATTAAAGGTTTTGGAAGAAGCGTACTTGCCAAAATCAGTGGATGCGGAAAAATTTCAACATTTGCTTGATTACATTTTCAACAACAATGTGATATCCTTCACTGATGACGACATACCTCCTGAAGGGACCAGTCATTACAAGCCATTACACATTAAAATTTTGTCCTCCGGGTATATGTTAGCTGAAGTTTTGATAGATGGAGGTTCGTCTCTGAATATCTATCCTTATGCCACCTTGGTGAAGATGAACATCAATCTCAAAAGGATCCAAAGCAGCCATATGGTTATCAAAGCTTTTGATGAAATTCTGTCGGAGAGATTGAGCTACCAATTGAGATTGGTCCAAATACATTCAATGTATCCTTCCACGTCCTTAAGATAGGTTCAGGATACAACCTGCTATTGGGTAGACCATGGATCCACATGGCTGGAGCCATTCCTTCTACACTACATCAATTAATCAAATACATTGTCAACAATAACCTAGTCACTATCAAAGCTGAGCCGGAATGTCCTGAACAAGGAGATCTAACAATCATCAGCTTCAACTCAGAAGTTGAGCCGGCCAGTTTTCATACTTTGGAAGTGAGTAACACGTAATGCCATCCTATTGGAGCGCCACTTCCCGTACCCAAGATTTTTGCCAAGTTTATGTCGGCCACTCAAGAAATGATGTCATTGGGTCATCAGCCTGGATAAGGGCTTGGTAAAGATAAGCAGGGTATTAAGAACCCTATTCAAGTGTCCAGTCAAATCGGGACAGCTGAATCGTCGCTATAGGTGTTCTTCATGCAAACTTAGAACATCATGTCAGTTACCGAGTGAGCAACTTTGACCATGAATAATTCATCACACAAAGTGTTTCTGGACATGTTGTTGATCAGATCGTGTAGTACTAATACAAGACTACAAGATCCAACAACAAACATAATCATAACATGCATAACAAAGGAGATCTAAGGGCCTAAACTAGCTGTCAGAGGCTATTCTTTATTTCTGGATTGCCCAGAAATGAAAAACAGTTCAAGCATGCATGTTTGGGCTTCCACAATTTGCAATTCGTATATTGTTTTTATGATCTATAAGCTGCAGTGTGTAGCTAGTATGTAAATGTAGAGATCTAACACAAAATATCAACAAAACATCAACAGATCAAGAAGCTATAGCTCGGTCAAAGCATGTCAGACGCAGTGTTCTTAGGTTTTCTGGGTTACCCAGAAAACCATTTTCAAGCTTGACCATGCTATTTTGACCGGCCACTACATTAAATCTATACGTTATTTAGATGATATAAAACCTTTAAACTGAAGTCCTCATACCAAGCTACCATTCTATTACAACAACATAACCCAAACATCAATACACTGACAGATCTAGTCGATCAAAAGCGTTGTCAGACCATTTCTGGGCAGTTTCTGGTTACCCAGAAACGCCCAGTCATGGCCGGTCAACGACTTTTGACCTTGAATATCTTGCAGTCTAGACCAGATCCAAGCCCGATTCTTGATCCAGATCAAAGAGTACATACCAGACTACAACTACAAACTTTCAAAACACAAATATCTTTAAAGATCACAGAGATAGAAGGCCTGACATTTGTTGTCAGACCATGAAACAAAATTTTTCCAGATTTTGCAAAACTTCAAATCTGAGCCTCTAAATGTTATGGATCTAACATCTAGCAATCCAGATCATCATTATACACTATATATAACATGTTTTAACAATAAATCCTAACATCTAACATGCAGATCAAGATCAAATTTCAAGCTAGGGTTTTATACCTTTATATGAACAAATCTTGATTTCTAGCTTTCTGATTTGATTGTGGTGTTAGTGGGGCTTGGATTTGGGAATGATATGCTAAGAAATTTCGTTGGTTTAAGAGAGAGAGAGAGTCTAGGTTGAGAGTTGATACAAAATGAGCTAGCAAATGACTTATTTTCTCTCTTTAATCTATTTATAGAAGTCTAGCAAATGTGTGATTTAACTATTATCCCCCATACTCTTGTTGTCCCTTGGATAAAAGGCTTCACCTTATCTCTTCCAATTAAGCCTAATCATGTGATTAAGGGTGCTAATTAAGCTTTCCACTAATGGGAGCATGACACACTTGTCCTTGTGTGTAAGACTTACTATTTAAGGAACTTGATTAACATAATTTGTTGCCTTAAAAGGCCTAATATGGCTGGTCCCCTTTTCCCCCCATTATCTCCTCCATTTTTGCTTTTATTTTAATGCATAAATTTGATTAATCAAAAATCTAAAATACCCTTAATCAAGTGGACTAAGTTTGGGTTTGCATTTTATTTCTTTTGGGCTTCTCCTTTGATTGTTTTGGGCCATGTAATAAACATAGTCTAACAATTTTAATATATGTTACCCAAATTGTTTATTTAGGGTTTAAAATAAAAAAATGAAATTTGTAAAATTTATAATTAGGGTTTTCTTAATTTGATTAGGGTTCTAATCATACATGAACATTAGGGTATTATATAATAATTATAATTATCCTTGCTAATTTGGCTATTAGGGTTTATAATTAATAATTAGGATTTCAATAAATTAATATATCAAAATGTTAATTAGGGTTGACCTAATTGATCATAAAATCATATAACACAGTTATATAATAGTCTTAAACTCACAATTGAGTTTCAAATTAGGGTTTCCCATAGTAAAACTAGGGTTTGACATAATACACCATAACTGACCAATCATTGTCAGTCCACATACATACAGTATATAATTATAGCACTGAAAAATCAAAATATAAATAATATTATATTATTATTCTCATGCCTTGATCAAAATAAAAAAAAATTAGGGTTTGGATTCCATATCTGATTTATCTGTCATACTTAATATTATTAATTAAGTTAAAATAATTAACTTAATAATCGAACAAAATCAATATAATAAAAAATAATTATTATAATAATTCTAAAAATCATTTCATATATAATATATGATTATATTTTCATGGAAAATAATTAATAAAACATTTCTACTATAGAATTAATTATGATAAGAATATAATTAATAATGATCAATAATTCTAAAATAAAATTATTTGTAAATATTTATATTTTTATTTATCACATAAATACATATACACATTATCTTGGCACATATTCCCCATATTTATATATAAAAAGAATTTATACGCAAAATTTCTAATTTATTTGTATAGAAAATATCGGGTTGTTACATCCGCCAATCACAAAGGATGGCCTGACCTCTTGCCTCTGACTTTATTAACCTACATAACTTCAATGCGTACTTCCACTGAGGCAACCCCCTACTCATTAGTCTATGGGATGGAAGCAGTGCTCCCCATAGAGGTAGAAATGGAATCCCTCAGAGTGTTGATGGATACTCAACTAGATGAAGACCAATGGGTACAAGACATGTATCTCCAATTGTCTCTGATAGACGAAAGGCGAACCGCGGCTATCTTCCATGGTCAGTTATACCAGCAAAAGATCGCACGATCCTACAATAGAAAAGTCCAGCTACGGCAGTTCAAACAACATGACTTGGTTTTAAAGAAGATCATTGACAACCAAGATCAATCCAAGGGAAAATTCCCTCATAACTGGGAAGGCCCATTTGTTGTCAATGATAGGAGGCGCTCTCAAACTACAGGAAATGGATGGCAATGAATTTCCACGGCTTATCAACTCGGACACCGTGAAATAGTATTATGTTAGTATTATGTCTGAAGTTACCATCAAGCAAACATCCTGGTTTTTGGATCATCAAATCACCAGTCATTCCAGTTTCTAACCCTTTCTACATACTCTTCTGCCCCTTAGGGAAACATACACTTCAAACCAGCAACTTGGTTTCACCTCATTTCAAACCTTCCATACAATTTCGGTTATCCTGAAGACGGGATTGAACCTTTCACACCTGCAGTTTATCCTGAAGACGTGATTAAACTTTTCTACGCCTGCAGTTTATCCTAAAGACGGGATCAAAATTTTTCCACACCTGCAGTTTGTCCAAATCATGGGATCAAACTTTCTTCTCCCCGTAGTATAGCATGCACATAGGATTTATACTTCTCTTCGGCTGCAATTCGTCCTAAGGGGCGAAATACGTTGACCTGATCTCCTTGATACACAGGAGTACGTAGGCAACCATATTCTATATGGACCGGTCGCAATAAACAAAAAAAAACAAAAAAAACATTTCTGCCCTTTCTTTACAAAAATAAAAACAACAAAAACACTTCTACACCCTTCTTCATCAATAAAGTTTCTACACCCATCTGCCTTCACATTCAGCGTTGAACCTCTTACACCAGGTTCGAACTACGCAGACCTGATTTCCTCTTCAATAGAGTACGAGGCGACCATTTATGGTTTGGTCTAACCCCTACCGTAACAAAAATACTTGTCACACTTGCATCTTTGGGATCAAAACTTTAATCCACCAAATTTCATCGGCTTCAGACCAAAGGGATGGAATTACCCAACCTCTCCTCACAAATAGAAGATTCGGTGACCATCTAAGCTGCGGTTGTGCCTCAAAGAGCAACACCAATCTATAAGAGATGGAATTAACTAAGCTTCTCACAAATAGAAGTACTGGCGACCATCTGTGGCGCGGTCAATCTCAGAGAAGAAAAGCCACACTCCTCTCCACATTTCCATACAGAAACCAGTCCCAAGACACCAAAGATGGTAGGGATATATACATATCAATAATCCATTCTGAGCGATCCTGCGATGGCTCAATGTCCACATATCAAGGATGAGTTCAGAATGCATCAAGATCAAAAGCCCTAAAGAAGCAGGCAAATATCAAACAAGTATCAAGGCACAACTGAAAGGGAAGTAAATCAAAATATATTTCTCTACCATATATAATACTGTTTGATATATACAATATGTGTTGTACATGTTAAAATGGCTAAGCTAGTCTGTACAGGAAAATACAAGTCTATCTATAGATCTGTGTGTATGCGGACTATCAAATCTAACATAACATCCCTCTCTGAAGAAGGTGGTAACGCTGCAAGCTCCTGCCCAATGGTATCTACACGAGCTAGCAGATCCGAGGCTAACTGCATGGTGGTATAATGTTCATCAATATATGCACTCATATCGGCAAGGATGTCAGTCGTATGGGATCTCACTGAAGTACTGTCTGTGACGGCCACATCCCGGGCAGATAGGGCAGCATCCCGCTCCACAATTAATGCATCTCTGGCTGATCTAGCCTCGTCTCTCTCTAACAGAGCTATGTCTCTCCCATCAAAGGCTATCAACATCGAGGCCCTAGCCTGATCTCTCTCATAAGTCATCACAAATGTTGGCAACCCATCACAAATGTTGAATGACAATAGCACTAGTAGTGGGGCACTAGTATTACAAATCCGGAGCGTTTACTTTCTTATATATATATATATATATATATATATATTTATAAACTGTTGTCAGACTCTGTCTGATGAGCCTAGATTTTACATTCGGAGCATTTATTGCTTATATATATATTGTTGTCGGACATATCTGATGAGCTTGGGTTTTATATCCGGTGCGTTTACTTCTTATATATATATATATTTGCATTTTTGTCAGGCCTGGAGTTTACTTTGAGGCCTTTTACTGCTTTATTTATATTTCGTCCCGTTTGGAGTTTACTTCGTGGCAGTTGATTGTCTTTACTGCTTTATTTACATTTAGTCCCGCCTGGAGTTTATTTCGTGGTGGTTGATCGCATTTACTGCTTTATTTACATTTCTGATCCCCCATGGAGGTTCTTCGTGGTGGTTGATCATGTCCATATATATATATATACATATATATATTTACCGCTTTTATATATTTACATTTCTGATCCCCCATGGAGGTGCTTCGTGGTGGTTGATCATGTTCTGATATATATATATATATATATATATATATATATTATGACTTTTTATATATATAATCGCCATCGCTTTTCATATAAATTGCGACATCATGTGAGCCTAGGAATCATGGGATCACAAATTCGGTCTATTGAATCTAGATTCGGTTCCCGTGATGGAAATTTTCAGCTGTAAGCAGCTTGTATATTATTTACGGTGTCTGAATTCACTTGGATGGATGTCATGCCTATGAGGAGTTCGGAACTGTTGCATATTATTTTCTCGAAGATGCCTCGCATCTTGAAAATAAAAGCAAACCAGCCGAACATTTAATAATAAAATAGAAGTATGAAAAGGTCTTAATTCCTATTGAGCACACGGTTTGAAAAACCTCTTTACAAAACTTCATTGCTATATTCTGTTTAAAACTGAATTTTTCTATAAATTCAAATCCTTTGTATATAGGTGCGAACGAGGCCTCACACTACTTCTAAATAATAACACATTGATTCACACACACACACACACACATTCATATAACAGTTTCTTGAAAAGTGGCGGTCACCGTGGCAACACGGATGTCGGGGGGTTCCTAACACCTTCCCTCCGCATAATCAAGCCCCCGAACTCAAATGAATCTTGGTTTCACAGACTCGTTTAGCATTGTCACATCACTAGGTCAATGTGCAAACCTTTTCTCGGTTGCGTTGGTGCAACTAGTTAAAAACACCAACTGGCGACTCTTAACAGTCCATTGTCGACATTACACATGTCAGACCCTTTTCACTTGTTTTTTCAAACAAATCCCACCTAAAATGAGAACACCAAAGAACAAGTAACGAAAAGGGACAAATAAAAATCCCGACGTCGACACTATGAGTAGATGTTTGATGTAATAACCCAGGATTTTGAATAATCCAAATTTTACGAATAAATTTTTTTTATTTAATATTAATATTGACTGTTAATATTGTATTGTGTATCTGTGATACGAGTTTTGAGAATTAGTCAATTTGCGTATTGACTGAGAAATAAGAGTAGAGTTGTGCTTAATTAACTAAGAATTTAAAATCCTAACCCTAAGTTCGGATAGGGATTTGATAGAAAATATAATTTTAATAATTGTATTGATATATACTTGTTTGTACTGTATAGAATTTTTGATCAAAGATTATCGGATAAGATTTAAAATTTGTAAACCCTAATAAGAGATTATAACCCTAATCTCAGATTTAAAAACCCTAATGCACAGTTAGGAACCCTGATTGTATGCCAGAAACCCTAATTTTAAATTCTAGCATCCTAAGCCCTAATTAGGAAACCCTAATCCTAATTAGTAAGCTCTAATGTAATTGATAACCTTTAATATGATTAGAAAACCCTAATTTAATTAGGAAACCCTAATTATATTTTAGTTATCTTAATTTCTATTTTACAAAACCTAATTTGAAAATCTTAAGAAACTAAAGTTTTAAAACCTAAGGGTTAGAACATTAGGGTTAAACCCTAAGGGTTAAGTCAATTGTCTAGTTTGCCATTAAAATTTTATGTTTAATGTCCAAAATACCCTTACTTTACTTGTAAGCTTAAAGTTTTTCTAGAACTTCATGAGTCATCACATTAGGTAAGACTTTGTGCTGGCAAATCAAGCTAAATCTGATCTATATTTACTCCTTGCAACCTTTAGATTCATTGTATCAAATATTAGAAAGATTAAAGAGAGAAAAAGTCTAGCATTTTGCTTATTTTTCTCTCTAGCTCTCAACCTCTCTCTCTCTCACCAAACCTCCGAAAATATCAAGTGGATCAGTCACATAATCAGCCTCTAGAACACCAAGAACTGTTAAGGAGAGCATAGATCAAAGATTGGAAACAAGAAGGTATAAACGCCCTAGCCTATTTTGATCTTACATAGTAAGAAATATTTTATGTTTAAGTGTTTAATCATGTGTTATAAGATGTTTTTAGATGATCTATGTTGATCCATCATGGATCCATAGCATCAAAGGCCTTAAAAATTAAGTTTTTCAAAACTGCCCAAGAACATGGTTTGTGGTCTGACAAGTTAATGTCAGGAGCTACAGATTCGTGTCTGTTTATGATTCTTGTTGGTTTATGTTTTGGATCTGTAATTTGGTATGAGGTCTGTCATCTAGAAGTGGAATCACAATCATTGGATGTCTATATTTCATTTTATTCGTGGTCAAATTAACACCGTTGACCGAGCTTGACCGGCTGATTTTTGGGTAACCCAGAAATCATGTAACCGGGTATGACAAGCCTTTGTAACGTCCATATCTATCAGTTATGATGTTGTTTGTTGATGTTGTTGTAATCAATGTGTAGCCTGTTGTCTGGACTATAGATCCATGCTATTAGATCTCTTAAACAACACATATGTTGGTAGTAGTGGGTGGTCAAACTGAGCAACTTGATCACGAAGTCGGGTTTCTGGAATTTCCAGAAATTGTATGAACACCATTTCTGACAGCCTTTGACTGAGATGTAACTTGTGATTTTGTTGTTGTTTAATTGATTTGTTGTTGTAGTGTTGTTCCTTGTCATGTATATTGCGAGTATTGTAACGACCCCAAAATAGGTCCATTCCATCCAACCCATTCTGAGTCGCCAAATATATGGTACGAAAAATAACTACAACTTTATTACAACAATTGTCGTGCAAAATACAACAACACATATGCTGTGAGTTTGGATACAAATATATACCAACTGTAGTACGTCACAATGACACCTTACATAAAGGAATAGTCAAAAACTGTTTTAGAAATTAGAATCTTTGGGAAGTGCTCAAAGAAACCTTCGTACATGGGAGGCCATACTTTTAGGTTATGGTAGATATCATATGGCCACGTAATTATCCTTGGTTGACCTAATAGACCCCAAAGAAAAACAAGAAGATTACTATCATATTCTTCCCAATGGCGTAGTCTTCTCTTGACATATCATTATCTCCACTGCCTCTAATTTGGTATTATACTCCAAACAAACACCAAGATTATATAGGTAGTGCTTGTAAATATACTCAAAGAAGTGGATGAGCACAACTATGTCTTATGATAATAATGAAGTTTGTATGTCATTAGACATCTTGTATGATAGTGACAAAACACCCTTCCAAAGTTGGGTTCGCCTCACCCTATTTAATTCACCAAAATAACTATTAAATGATGTATAAAATACAACACACTAAAGCCCTCAATAAAATTATTTTCATACTCTTTAGGGAGAACCTCAACAACTATAGACCACCGATTTCTATTCCCTTGTTATCCCCTGGCCAACCCGGCCTACACTTTTATTACCCCGAAAGGAATTTTGAAACAAAAGGGTGAGCACAACTAGCTCAAGAAAGAATATTATGACTAAAGATAAATAAATTATCAATAGTCCTCATCAAGAATGAATCGTAGATTTAGAACATATGGTAGATGATAAAACTTTTCAACCATAGTTGCAATGAATGAGCAATCCATTAGAAGAGTCAAATAGACCATAAAATCTATTATCTTCTCCATGTTAAAAGTCCACCAACAATGTTTTATCCTCGTAACATCAATCAACAATTCGCCCACAATCACATGTATAAATCATAATCATAATTGTAGTTCTAAATTCTCTCTCATCCAGATTTAAGATAATTTCATCACCGTCTTTACCCAAACATCAAAGATCATGGTTATACCAAATCACACGCCTCGCTCATAATCATACTAATAAATTCATCTTTGCACACCACTACCAAAGATATTCATCAACAGATTCATCTTTACACTACAAAGCTAAAGATATTCAACAACAAGTGTCTTTGCAGACACGAGCCAAAGATATTCATCAATAATTCATCTTTGCACTACAAAGCAAAGATATTCAACAACAGTCATCTTTGCATTATGAGCCAAAGATATTCATCAATAATTCATCTTTGTACACTACAAAGCTAAAGATATTCATATCTCAAATAAATACATAATCATTTCGGAAGTTATATAACAATAATTATAACCATGTTGATCAATTCACCTTGCACTTAAGCTAAAAATATTCAATTGTAAATTCAATGGTCATGATCACACCAACCAACAATTCAACTTTTGCACCATCGGCCAAAGAGAACCTATGGTCACGATCATACCAATAATCTACCCATCTTTACACTCAAGTCAAAGAGAAATATCATCATTAGGGTTATAAGAATGTTATATAAAAACAATATAATCAAAACATGGTTTTAATTTCAAGAGTAAGATTCATAAATCAACGATAATTTGGTCAGAGAAGAAACCAATTTGTTGTGAATAGTACCTCGTATTTGTACATAAGTACAAGTATAATGCGCATAGTAACCTCTATACCTAAAAGATAAAGTTTCATAATAAAATTCATATCCATATTTATAACACCTTAATCCAAATGTTATAAATCACTTAGAAATCTCATAATCTAATATTATTAATATTATAATAATATTTTAATCATTTCTTAAACTTATAAACAATTTAATTAAATTGTTTACACTTTACTAATTAATGCATTTAATCATCATAAAATGCCAAACTCATAAAATTTCATCACCAATAACCAAAACCCTCATCAAAAATCTGCATATACCTCATATATGATTCTCAAACCATAAAATCATATTTTCTAATTTTCTTACTTCACATAACATATTTAATTCATTTACTCATAACTAGAACATTTTCATGAAAATACCAAATCAGTTCCAAAAATATTTCTTTTCTGAGATTTAGCATAAAATAGTCCCATATTGAACATATATTTTTCTCGAAATTTTAAAAATTCATTTACTATTTTTCATATGGCCAAAACCACCGAATATTTAAACATTTATCATAAATTGTACTTTTGTCCAAAAATTCTGAAATTAATACGGTATACTGATATTATATAGATGTACTCCCAATAAAAATTTCATCAATTTTGGAGTTAATCACAAGGATTTATAAGCTTGTTACTTTTAAAATAGTCTTTTCTCATAAAATTCATAACTCTCAATCTATACATCCAAAAATCGCCATTTTTGGACACAATATATAAAACTCATCAAATTATCATTTCAAATTTTTCCAGAATTTTTGAAGGTCCAGAAAAATTTCGAAACCAAAAACATAATAACCCTTAAAATCCCTTACTATCCCTTACCTCAAAAAGAGCAAAGACTTCGACATTTGGATATCGGATATGACGTCAAGGAAACTTGCACCGATGAATAAAACTCACCAAGTATCTAAATACTCACAAAATACACTCGATAATCTAGAGAGAAAAAGAGAGAAATCTTATGAATTCTGGTGTGATTTTCAATTCTAACTTAGCCCTCTATTTATAGGAAAATTTTAGCAGACTTGACCTGCAACCTGATGGCTTTACCTGCTACTATTCCCACCCACCACATTTGAAATAAAATTCAGCACATTTCTTCACCAACCACAAGTGGGGCCCACTCAATTCTAGAATTTTCCACCAAAATCAATTATAACCCTACTTTCCGAATCAAACACCTCTTAAAATTCATAACAAATCATACGTTCATTTTTAACGGTTCAAAATTTGTGGACATATACTCAACTTATGTATGTATAACATATCCAAAAATTACAACGATCCAACGGTCGGATTAAAAATTATAACTCACGCAATATATCTCAAAAACACTGGTTTAATTTTTAATACCTTCATTCCGACAAAAATACTGATAAAATACCTCAACATTAATTCCTTCATTTATAACCACATAAATAAATCCATCATTTATATCCACATCAAATAAATATTTCCTTATCATATAAATCAATAATTAATTATTCACAAATAATATTACAGAATCACAATTATGACAACCAGCCGTCTCCTAGAAAAAGAGGGGCTTTCAATAAGGATTTCTCCTCATCTTGCGCCGCAATTAGGTGACCAAACCTCTCCTTGTGAACTTTCTAGA
Organism: Panax quinquefolius; assembly: GCA_020205615.1. Classification (NCBI taxonomy): domain Eukaryota; kingdom Viridiplantae; phylum Streptophyta; class Magnoliopsida; order Apiales; family Araliaceae; genus Panax; species Panax quinquefolius. The sequence continues at coordinate 59,985,175 of CM035152.1, forward strand.
CATTGCCAATAATGCTATCTAATAATATTATTGAATAATATGAATTATTGATCCGATAATGGGAAATATTAGGCAAATGACAATTATTGAACAATAATAATATAAAATTTCAACGTAGCAATTATTGAATCAATAAATAAAAATATTGAACAGTAATTACTGTAATAATTATTGAGTAGTGCCTTCTTATGTAAGGATCAATAATTCAAAAATACTGTGTAAAACCGTGTGCTACTGTGCAAACACGCATATTACTGTATTTTAACCACCAGGTATTCCAACAGTGTTAACAGTAACAACTACGCCGTTATTTATAAAAACTCAAACTTGTCGTTTTCTTCATTCGACAGTTATTTTGTTATGGGGCCCATAAAATGATCGCTACTGGTCGCATTTAATATTCCCGACGAAAAGAATATTCCACGACCAAACGAATATTCCCAAGCAACAACAATGAATATTTTATAACCACTTGTGTATTTTGAAAAAAAATTCATATATCACCCTTAACTTTAACCTTTTATCAATTTAACCATTTACTGAATAGTAATTATAAGAAAAATTGAATACCTTTATTTCATAAAATTCGGGGTCTTACAAGTATGAACCAAGAAATCACAAAAATAATGACAAGAACACTTAGCTAATTGAGCTCGAAAGGAGACACTCGAAGCTGCTGGGTTTCTGGGTTACCCAGAAAACCCAGATTCGGTCTGACAGTAATTTTGAGAAGCTGGGTCTTCTCGTTCTGTGATTGTATGTCATAGATGATTATTGATTCTTGTAGTGTTACATAAACACTACATGATCAATGCTTAACATAGCCCAGAAACAAAATGGAATGAGAATTAGGGCTGGTCAAACCGAGACCCTTGTGAACTGAGCTGTCAGTGTTCTTAAGCTCAAGAACACTAACAACGACGGTTACTGTCGCTATAGCCTATAGCGACAGTTTTAATTATCTTTAATTTCTGATTTTTCGGAAATTGATTAAAAATAGAAATAAATTCTAAAAATTACCAAAAATGGTTTTAAAAATTATTTTAAATTATGAAAAATAATTTTTGATAATTTGGGATATTTTTCATTAATAATTATAATTATTTGAATAAAAATGATATTTAATTTATTTAATTATTATATTAAATAAATTAGAGAAAATGATTTTAATATTATAAAAATCATTTTAAATAATAATAAAGTATTTAAAAATATTTTGAGTTATAAATGTAACTTTTAATATTTTTAGAGAATTATCATTCATAAATTAATATTAATGATACTAAATTTATTTAATTATTATATTAAATAAATGAATTAAAAATGATTTTAATATTATAAAAATCATTTTAAAGGAGAATAAAGTGTTAGAAAATATTTTGAATTATAAAATATAATTTTCAATATTTTGAAGAATTCTCATTAATAAATTAATATTAATGATAATAGATTTATTTAATTATTATATTAAATAAATGAATTAAAAATGATTTTATTGATTTAAAAATTATTTAAAAATGAGAAAATGATTTAAAAATATTTTAAGTTATAATTAATAACTTTTAATATTTTGATGATAATTTCATTAATATTTAAATATTAATGGTGATGGTTTAAAAATAATTTTAATTAATTTAAAAATCATTTAAGTAGAATATTGATGATTTAAAAATATTTTAAGTTATTAATAATAATTTTAATATTTTGACAAGTATAACATTAATATTTGTATATTATTAAATATTAATGATGATAAGATTATTTGATAATTAAATCATTTAAAAATGATTTAAGTGTTTGAATTTTTTTTATAAATTATAATAATGATTTATAAATTATTAAAATCTTCTGAAAAATAGTATAAAGGACAATTGACTTATCTAAAATAATATTGAAGCTTAGAGACCAAGTTTAATTGACAATCAATGTGTTAATTGTCGGATAGGGTGACCAGAACACTAAGAATAGACCGAAGTCCAACTAGACTGAACTAGTTAGACTTGTTAAGTGTTTATATAGGTTATAAACACTGATGTGGCTATGTGGTAATGTGCCTAGGAAAAGGTTTGACTGTAAATTACAGTGATACATGTTATGATATTATTGGTTATAGGTCTTACAAGCGCAGATAAGTATATTGTGTAGCAGTAATCAACGAGGAAGGCAAGTTTCCTAACTCAACCTTGACTTATATTTTTCAAATATTATGGTGGTTAATTATTGTTGATTAAACCACATCTGAGAATTATTGTTGATTATTCGCAGTTAGTGCATGTTTATTAATTCAAATTGAATCAATGATTCTGAAAATATATATTCATAGAATAACTATTGTTGGATATTTAAATCCGTAGAAGCTATTATTGACAGTACAAATAATTCCTGTTTATTATCGAATTATGTTGAGAAATGTCTTAGCTAATTATTCTGGCTAGAAGAACATTTATTAGAACTTGATAGGTTCGAAAAAAGAATTCAATTATTATTGACAGATTGATGCCAATTATTTTGGCAAGATCGAGAAAGTTACTAAATATTGAAATCATAGTATTTCATTGTTAAATCAAATTTTGATTATGAGACTTAGAAGAACAACCTTTTATAAAAATGGAACATTTTATTGGTCGATATATTCTACGCTTACAAGCATATATAAGTATTATGCATAATATATAGGTATAAAGTTGGTTAATTTCTAAGTACTTGCAGAGCTGGTGTATGATTTAATCTTTATGGTTATCTCGACACACCGGGTATATCAAAGTCAAATCTTTGATAGTTACTCGAGAAGAGAAGTTCAAGATCCAATAGATCATTCAAAGATAACCGGAAAACATTCCACTTTGTTATTGCATAGAATTGATTCTTGATTATTCATTAGAATATCGTAGAAAATTTGAAAGCGTTGTACTATTTCATTATCAGATTATTGTGTTGCATAGAATGCGAGAAGACTTGTTAATTATTAAATCTTTGTTCAGCTATTTCAAAGTTCCCCAAACTTTGGTTTCATTCTATCAAAATAGATAGTCTGTTGTTTTGATTCTTATACAATCTTTGTATGTCTTAACTTGCGGGGCAAATTTGTTGCTCACCCTTGCTAAATAAAATATTTCAGCTAGGGACGAAGTGGCAGGAGACGCTGTGAAGGACAAGGGCAAAGGCATTTTAATAAATTAGTTATGAATAACATTATTATTATGTTATGTTTGTAAACCCTTTTTGTATATCTAAAGGGTAAGTTTGTAATGTTAAGGTTAGACGACCTGGGACTAATGTATTAACAATCTCTGTTAATGACTTATGTATTACTATTTCTATATGAATGGGTAGTTAGATGTTATTATATTGTGGATCGTGAACACCAAACTCAGGGGTCAGGTAACCCGAATTTGGGGGCGTCACATTTGACATGGTGGTGGCAAACTAGAATGATACTGCGTGAAGATATCATGTCTTTGGGCAACTGTGTCTATCCTTTTGATGATCCTCTTATTCTCATTATGCAGGAGGTTTAGATATGCCAGGATTCTTGCCAGTGGACTAGAAGATGAAACACTAATCTCGAGAGTCGAAACCAAGGGACCAACCTCAGAAGGTGGCGGCTGAGCAGCAGACAAGTACCCTTCACTGCGGGGGTGAGACTCAGCTTCGTCCCAAACTCCATAGAACTGGATGAGTGCGTAATCTATGGTCGTTATGGGAAAGTCAACCATCTCCTTTTCACGCCACTGAACCCGTGCCCTTTTACACAGCTGGGTGATCAGAGAAGGGTGTCAGAGCCCTCCCGATGAACTACCTTTAATTTCCAATGGAGTCTTAGATTGTAATGCCAATATCTACTTTCAGCCCTATGACAATAACAAAAAGAAGTATAGCCCGTTCCTTATTAACATCGCTAAGGTGGCGAGTGGGCATGATGTTGGCACAAATGAAGCTATACCAAGCCTTTCCATACTTGCTGAGCGCCTCCTGAGGGAAACTTGTCTTCTCCCCCATGTATTAGTTTGTTTTCCAGCTTGTCCCCAGCTTCCACAGGCGGTTGATAATGTCATCCAAGTTGTAGTAAGAAATTCCATTGTCGAGGTAGTCGCTGTCGTGGGCCGACACTTGGAAGTAGGCATTGATCGACGCCCGGTCATAGGCCACTTTCTGCCCTCAAATTGTGACCTCAGCAGGTCCCTCGGTGCTAAAATTGGCATAGAATTTGCGGACCAATGCCATAACGGCATTCTCTGGCAGTAATATGAAACAGACCCATTTCTTATCAACTATTATTGGCCACATTCATTGTCTTTCCTCATATCTGGCCGAAGACCTCTCTCCGACACCATGCTCTTATCGAAGATGATTGAGTTGTACTTGTTCCAAGCCTTGGCGGTAATAAATTTGGCTTGATCCCACTTCTGCGCTGATGAGAATGAACTACCCTCGGTTCGTTGGCATTTTGAAGCCATGTAAGAGGTGTGCTTTGGTACAGGTTAGAAACCAATTCTCAACTGAATACTTATTCAATGCTAAAGTGTGCCGAAGAATGCCCAACAAGATGTAGTTAACTGAGCCCAATGCCGTGCCAAGCTATGCCCAAAATAATAACTGAGCTTTCCCACTAATGCCAAGTAAATTTCATTCCAAGCTAAGACAAAGATGTTGCCAATTATAATCCCCAGAAAAATTCAAGGCAAACTGAGCCAAAGAGGTCCAAAATTGATGCCAATAGTCACTAAGGCAATTTTTGAGAACTTGACATGCGTTATTCTAACCTAACCTTTGTTTGAAAATTATCTAGCCCGATTTCCCTCAGTGGGAATCACCCAATACAGAAGAATAAGCATAAGAAAAATAATCTTTACAAGATCACAACGCAGGACTTGATTAAAGTATACAATCCATTTGAGAAGAAAAGAATTTTTTTAGTACCTTTAATGAGAACCCTAGCTTGACAAATCCAAGATCAAACCTTGATGCTAGCACCTAAATGAGGATTCAATTGGCGACAGGATGGGAGTTCACCCTGAAAAGTAAGGGTTTGGGGAGAAAAGGCCTATGCTGGGTGTTGAGATCTATCAAGAGAAATGGTTGAGATGGCCTTGGATGCTGAGTTGTGAGCAGTTTTAAAAAACAAAAGTTCACTACCGGTGTTGCAACATCGGGTTTCCTTCTTTGAGAGGCGCTGCGGTGTCGTCTCTTAATACTAAAATCTATTGAGGCGCTGCGACGCGAGACCAAGCACAATCTGGTGCGCCGTGGTATAAATTAGTAGTAGGTTGGGGTGAGTTGAGGCGCTGTAGCACGAGATGATAGGCCTCTGGTGGCGCTGCAACGCGGGTCCTTAGAACTGAACTTACATACAGGCGCTGCGACGCGACTTTAAGGGTAAAACTATGGCACTACGACTCCAGCCATGCACCAGGTAAAAAAAATTTCAAATCATTTAGCAGACTAGAAAAAAATTCACTTGGCTATAACAAACACAAAATGAGGCTTTCTTTAAAATGAAAGCATAAACATGCCCCAAGCAACTAAATAAGGCTATACTCTTATTGCAAATCATAAATTAACACAAAACATATAATCTATACTATACCAAAACTTTTATCACAACTAACACTAAAGCATTTATACTATGCCAAAAGTATTTATACTAAACTAAAAGTATTTATCAAAAGGTATACCCTAATGGCTAGCAATCTACAAAATCAAAACTAACACTTTGGTCAAAAACTTACGTTATAGCCAAAATAAAGTATATAAGCACAAAACACAAGCTAATGTCAAAAATATCTATAAAACCAATAAAAGCTACTATTGACTAAACAATCATTCAGAGGAAAAATAAAATATTAACAACAGATAGAAAATGAAAAAGGGTAGAAAAATGATACTGAGATAGGGTTGCCTCCCTACCGAGCATTTGTTTTAGAGTTGTTGGCTTGACTATTCCCCTGGCTCATACCGGGTCACTAAGTGGAAGTCATTTGACGATCGATGTCGCCGCCCCAGTAGTGCTTAAGGCGTTGAACATTTACTTTGAAAGTTCTATTAGAGTTTGGGTCTTCAACCTCAATCGAACCATGTGGATATACCTTCGCTATTTTGAAAGGCCCCGACCATCGGGACTTCAATTTCCCGAGAAAAAGTTTCAGTCGGGAGTTGAAGAGAAGCCCTTTCTGCCCCGGTTCAAACTCTCTTTCAACTATCTTTTTATCATGCCACCGCTTCGTTTTCTCCTTATACAACTTTGCGTTTTCATACGCTTGAGTCAAACTCATCTCGATTCATTGTTGTACGCCTTTTTCTCACCCACGATCCAAATCGTAGTTGAGCTTTTGAATCGCCCAATAGGTATTGTGCTCCAACTCAATGGGGGAGATGACATGCCTTACCATAAACAAGCCTATACGGAGAAATTCTGATAGGCGTTTTGTAGGCAGTGTGATACGCCCATAATGCATCATCTAACTTCTTAAACCAATCCTTCCGATTAGGGTTCATAATCTTTTCTAATATTCGCTTGACTTCCCTATTCAATACCTCTGCTTGTCCACTGGTTTGAGGATGATATGCAGTGGCAATTTTATGGGAAACCCCATATTTAGCAAGAAGGGCTTCAAAGTAATTGTTGTAGAAATGGGAGCCCTCATCATTAATAATTGCCTGAGGTGTGCCAAATCGGGTAAAAATATTGTTTCTCAAGAAATTAAGCATGACCTTGGCATCATTAGTCGGCAAAGCTACGGCTTCCACCTATTTGGATACATAGTCCATAATGACTAGTATATACAGATTGTTATAAGAGGATAGAAATGGGCCCACAAAGTCTATGCCCCATGCATCAAACAGTTCTACCTCAAGAATATTCAACAGAGGTATTTCATGCCATTTTGAAATGGTTCCTAGTCTCTGGAAATTATCGCATCGCGATACATATAGATGAGGATCCTTAAACAGAGTCAGCCAGTAGAAACCTGATTAGAGCACATTCGCTGCTATTTTTTGCCCACCACAATTCCCTCCATAATTAGATGAATGACAATGCTGGAGCACACCCTAGATTTCTCCTTCAAGTAGACATCATCGCAGAATTTGGTCTGCACATTATTTGAACAGGAATGACTCGTCCCAAAGATATTGCTTCGTATTATTCAGGAATTTCTTCCTCTGCTGATAGTTCATGTTCAGAGGTAGCACTTTACAAGCGACATAATTAGCAAAGTCTGCATACCACGATGCTAATCAGTGAACCACATACAACTACTCATCTGGGAAGAAGTCATTGATATCTGTCTCATTTTCCCCAAGTGAGTTGGGTTCTCCAATCCCAATAAGTGAACCGAAACTTGGTTTTTAATTCCTTTTATATCGCTAATCTCCAAATCGAATTCTTAGAGGAGAAGGACCCATCTAATCAACCTCAGTTTTGCATCTTTCTTAGAGATTAGATATTTGATTGTTGAATGGTCAGTATACACAATGACTTTTGTTCTGATGAGATATGAGCAAAACTTATCAAAGGAATATACTACTTCCAGAAGCTCTTTCTCAGTAGTGGTGTAATTAAGCTAAGCATCTATCAAGGTTTTACTAGCGTAGTATATAATGAAAAAAACCTTATCCTTCCATTGTCCCAACACTGCCCCAATAGCATAATCACTGGTGTCACACATGAGTTTAAAAGGGAAGGTCCAGTCAGGGGCCACTACAATAGGAGCTGAGACGAGCCTCTCCTTTAATAGTTTAAATGCTTCTAGGGAAGCCTCGTTAATCTTGAAAAGCAAGTCTTTTCCAATAGGCTATAGAGCGACTTGGTAATTTTAGAAAAGTCTTTGATGAACTGCCTGTAAAATCCCGCGTGCCCCAAAAAACTCCTTACTCCTTACTCCTTACTCCTTACCACTAGTAGACACTTTATGCCCCAAAATAATCCCCTCTCTCACCATGAAGTGACATTTCTCCCAATTTAAAATAAGGTTCGTCTCTACACATCTTTTCAGAAAGCAATTAAATTTTGTAGACATGCCTCAAAAGAACTCCCAAAAATAAAGAAATCATTCATAAACACCTCAAGTGTCTGTTCCACCATATCATAAAAGATGAACAATATACAACGATGAAATGTTGCAGGAGCATTACATAGCCCGAAAGACATTTTTCAGAAGGAAAAGGTCCCATATAGACATGTAAATGTAGTTTTCTCCTGATCTTCAGGCGCTATTACAATTTGATTGTAACCCGAGTACCCATCCAGAAGATAATAGAGTTCATACTTGGTGAGTTTATCAAGCATTTGGTTAATGAAGGGCAGAGGGAAGTGATCCTTGCAAGTGGACTTGTTCAGTTTCCTATAGTCCATATATACCCTCCATCCAGTCACCGTCCCTGTGGGAATAAGCTCATTGTTCTCATTAGGCACCACTATCATGCCACCCTTTTTTGGCACACATTGTATTGGACTAACCCATGGACTGTCAGAGATCGGGTAGATAATGCCCGTATCCAGCAACTTGATTATTTCCTTTTTGACCACCTCCTTTATAATGGGGTTCAACCGCCTATGATGTTCAATATAAGGCTTAGACTCCTCCTCGTGGAGGATTTTGTGCATGTAGAAAGAGGGACTAATACCCTTTATATCTTAGATAGACCACCCCAAAGCTATTTTGTACTGTTTGAGAACTTGAAGGAGCTTCTCTTCCTGTGCCTCATCTAAAGATGCAGAAACTATAACTGAAAAGGTGGATGATTCACCTAGATAGGCATACTATAAATGGCTCGGCAATGGCTTTAGATTAAGAACACATGGTTCTATAATTGAGGGCTGTGATTTGGAGGTAGATGCTTCTTGATCATCCAAAGATTCGAATTGTCACTTGAACTGATTTGATTTCAGGGGTGCATTCAACCACTTAACATACTCAAGATGAGTAGGTTCTTCCATATTACTTGCACCAGTCAAAGTGGCCTCAAGCGAGTTAGAAAGGCAGTTTTTAGAGAATACTTCTCGCACAGCTTTGTTAATTACATTGTATCAGAAGCAATCTTTAGAAGTATTGGGGTACTTCATAGACCTAAAGACATTGAAAGTTACTTCCTGGTCTTGTACTCTCATTGTGAGTTCCCTCTTCTGCACATCTATCAATATCTTGCCCATTGCTAAAAATGGTCCGCCTAAGATAATAAGGACCTCCCTATCCTCCTCGAAGTCTAGAACAATAAAATCAGTGGGGAAGATGAACTTGTCCATTTTGACAAGTACATCTTCCACAATCCCTTTCGGATAAGTGAGGGATCTATCATCCACCTACAGAGTCATACTAGTAGGCTTAGCCTCATTCAACCCCAACTTCTTGTAGATAGATAGGGGCATCAGATTGATTCTAGCTCCTAAGTCTCATAGGGTTTTTCTGATGAAGTGATCCCCAATAGCGCAAGGTATAGTGAAGCTCCCAGGGTCTTTCAACTTAGGTGGAAGCTTGTTTTATAGAATTTTAGTACATTCCTCTATAAGTGCCACTGTCTCATAGTCCCCCATTTTCCTTTACTCGGATAAGATGTCCTTCATGAATTTCACATAGCTGGGCATTTGTTCCAGCGCCTCCGCAAATGGGATATTGATATGAAGTTTCTTGAAAACTTCTAAGAACTTCAAGAATTGTTTATCAAGCTTTTATTTCTGAAGGAATTGGTGAAATGGTAACTGTTGGACTACAGGACTAGGCTTGCTAACAGTCGGTTATTGGTATTGTGGTTTCCTCCTGCATATTCTCTTCTCCCCCAGACTTGTCAGAAATTAGCCCAACATTTCTTTCTACAACAACTTCCTATTACATTGTTGAGATCTCTCCTTCAGTTTCATTCACTTTCTTGCCACTCCGGAGAGTGATTGCCTTACACTTCTCCTTGCCATCCCTTTCTGGGTTGACATCCGTGTCACTTGGCAAGGTGCCCGGAGGAAGACTATTCAAAGCAGTTGCCATTTGTCCCATTTAGACTTCCAAATTCTGGATGGATGATTCTTGATTATTGCTACTTGTTTCATTCTGAACAATGTATCTTGAAAACAGATCTTCTAAACTAGGCTTCTTATCCTATTGAGGTGGGGGTTGGTAAGAGCCTTGTGGATGTTTTTGGTGCTGATTTTGAGATTGAAAACAAGGAGGATTTGAATATGTTGGTCTAGCAGAAGAGGTTTGCGCTTGGTTGCTGTTATTATTGCTCCATGAAAAATTTGGGTGATTTCTCAGTCCAGGGTGGTAGTGTGTGGGATGATTAGAATTTTGTTGCCGCCCGTAATTTAAGACAAACTGAACTGATTCAGGGCTAATGGCGCACTGATCAGTAAGGTGGCTCCTTGCACATAATTCACATGGTGACGCTACACTTTACATGGTTTGCACTATTTGCACCCCCATAACGTCAAATCTTTTAGTAAGAGCAACAACCTGAGCAGACAATGTCGTAACTGTATCAACGTCGTACACCCCTGCCATTTTCCTCAGTGTTTGCCTATCGTTAGGTCACTGATAATTGTTTGCAGGCATGGTCTCCATCAAGTTATACCCTTCAGCATGGTGCTTCTCCATAAAGGCCCCACCAAATGCAACATCAATACTCGAACGAGTAGAACCGGATAATCCATTATAGAAGGTCTGAATTGAAGAAATTCGAGCAATCCATGGTGTGGACATCATCTCAATAAGTCCTTAAATCACTCCCACGAGTCGTAAAGAGATTCATATTCAAACTTTACGAAGGATGTTATATAATGTATGAGCCTTTTTGTTTTCACGGGCGAAAAGAACTTTGCCACAAATTTCTGAGCCAAGTTAGCCCATGTGGTAATGGAGCCCGGAGAAAGTGAATGTAACCAACTCTTGGCTTTGTCCCGAAGAGTAAATGGGAACAGTCTGAGTCTGCTAGCATCATTGGATACTCTATTGCATTTGAAAGTATCATAGATTTCCAAGAAGTTTATCAAATGATAGTTCAGGCCATCATTCAGCATCCCTCTGAATTGAACATCATTTTGTATCATTTGAATGGTACCTAGTTTGATTTCAAAGTTATTTGCTTGAATCACAGACCTTAGAATGCTCGCTTGAATATCTGCGATGTTGGGCATGACATACTCCCGTATAGATTTTTGGATTTCCTGAGTTCTTTCTCTTCTTAGTCATCTAAAAGTTCTGTCTACCTCAGGATCAAGAGGTATTATATTCCGATTCCTGCAAGGTGGCATACATAGTCAAGAGTACCTGAGAGGAAAATTAAACAGATAAATTAGTTTAAATTAAGATCGTTTTAAATTAATATTAATATTGAAAAACAAATAATACTTAGTCCCCGGTAATGGCATCAAAAACTTATTGGTCGGATTACCGATCACTAAACACGCTCAAGTATACACGGTCTAACAAGTAATACAGTGATAAGATGAGTGTCGAACCCACGAGGACAAAGTACTAACGCTATTCAGCTACTAAAATTATATCAATCCGATCTTATCTAAATAAGTAAATAAAGACGGTGTGTTTAAAACTATATGATAAAATAGTAAATTATACGGCAACAAGTATGGCAAGCTAGGATTACAACTCCCATAATGCTTCGCCTAATCTCCTAACTCTCCATTTAACTAACAAATCACAAGAATGGCCAACCGAGAACATTAAGTACACATAAGCCTCTTCCAACGGTCAAATGAAAATCCCTTAGCTAGATGAATCACAATATTCCTATAGTGAGAATAACTAGACTAAGGGTCATTAAGCTTAATCTCAATGGTTACACAAGGCAAAGAGATACAATTTTATTCTATTATGCAATATATGCTCTCATTCCCATAGGCATGGTCATAACAAGTGTTATTGTATTTTAGGGTTAGGCATTAACATCCATTTTCCAATATCAATTAATACTTATATCAATTCCTTAGCCAAGCAATCAATAAATAAGCGTGAAATACAACAACCCATTCAAACATGATTCATTATAATAAATAGGGGAGAAATTCAATTAAGCTAATCATTAGGTTACATTGCAATCCTAGAAATGTAATTAGTTTATAACTATATAACTAATAAACATTATCAAAGTATTCAACATGCTCAAATTACACAAATGAATGAAAGATTTGGAACTCCTCTTCTGAAGTTTTCTGGCTCCAACTCTTCTCTTCTCCGTGTAGAGTCCAAGCAATGAAGGAAGCAATGAACTTGGAGTACTTGAAGATCCAACTTTCTCTCTTCCTAAAACTATCTAACTTTACTCTCTTTATTCTCTCTAAACTGATTTTGAAGGCTACTGCTGCACAATGATTCAAAGTCTTAAGCCCCTATGTCATTAAACACAGCTCTCTGCCTGGAGACTGGAGGTGGCGCTACGGCGCCACCCTTTATGGCTTGGACTAGCGCTGCAGCGTAAGTCAAGGTTGTCCCATTAATAAGTCATTGCAATACCTTTTCAGAGAATAGCTGCTACTGGGCGTAGGAAGGGATATGATGTGGCATATATTATCACACTAGCGTCATCGCTTTATTAAAGTAAACCAGTGCATCATGCTACTTGGCATACATAAAAATGACAATTTTGCCCTTAATCAACTGGAAATGACCTAATAATCCCTGCAAAGCACTTTTATGCCAAAAATAGCAATAAATATAATAAAGCAGTATAAACTATGATAAACAAGCAACTTCTTAAGGTTTAGAGTGCTCGATTTGTGGGTATAAATCACAGTCATCAAGGAAGAGGATATTGGTTTGCCAACCGGGATCACGGGTGGCATTTCACAATAGCCTCTACCGATTGAGGTCAAGACTGAGGAAGAGGAGGTGAACCCCAAGGTTGGGAAGCCTTAGTTCAGTTGGGGGCACTGATGCACCATCTGATTGTCCAGAACTCAAAGCTTCTCATCAAGCTCTATGAGTGTAACAATCTAGAATTTTAAATTGTACTTTTAAATATTTATTGAATTATAAAAATATTTAATGGATGTGTTTATTGTTGAATAAATATTGTTTAATTTGATTTGGTTACTTATTTGTTAAATAAATAATTAATGAGTTAACTAAATTAATTATCATGAGATAATTAAATTAATAATTAAGTTAGAGAGCTTATAATGATTAAATGAATTATTATAAAGATATTTTAGTTTGAATTTATAATTAGAATGATGTGTTAATTTATTAAATAAGATTATAATTATAAAGACAATTATAATTTAGTTGTATTGATTTATGTGGTAAATTAATTTAATAAATTGTTATTAGAATTAATTAAATTGAATATTAAAATCTAATTAAATAAAGTGTGACCATAAACTATATTATAAGGGTGTTATTAAAATAAGTTAAAGGAGGTTAATTCAGTTTTGCCAAACAAGGCTTAATGCATATTAAGTCTTTAATTTAAATATGTTTTACCAAACAAGGTATAAGGATTTAATTGATTAAATTTTAAAGTAGTTAGCCAAACAAGCCTTATGGCTTTTGTTTTTCAAAAATAAAATAACTGATGTCAGTTAATAGATATATTTATATTATATAATTAATATTATTATATCATATACGTTATAATTTTAAGTACGTAAGATAGAAAGAACTCAGAAGAAGAAAAAGAAGAGAAGAAAAAAGTTGTAGAGAAAAGTTGAGAGAGAATTGGGAGAATTCTAGAGAGATTTTGAGAGAGGAATTGTGGGGAAGGAAGCTTGATAATCAAAGGGTAACCATTATCTTCTAAAACTAAGGTATTATCTTACTCTTACTTTTCAAAAAGTTTTAGTTTTATTCTATTCAAAAGAATTCTCTGTAAAAATTTGTGTGATGGTTAATTATTGGTTATATATAGTTTGTATATGATAATTGGTTGTTATTGAATTGTTTTCATAAGATTATAGATGAGTTATAGTAAATTAATTCATGTTATGTATTTATTTGTGAAAGAAATCATGTTATGTTGAATTGGTAGGAAAATATATGAATATGGCTTAGTTAAAGTAAAATTGAGGTTTAATTCTTTTGTATAATATATCAATTGACTATTGATTTTGAAAGAAGATGAAGAAAATAAAACAAAGTATTTTGAATTAACTGTTTTGGTTGAAAAATAAAATCACAGTGATGATTTTCACTGAAAATGTCAAAAAGTGAAGTTTTAGCAAAAATAGTGAAATTAAAGGTTTTAAATTCGATGTTTATATTGTTGTATGGGTAAAATCATGTTCAGAGACCTTAAATTATGTTTGTGTAAAGTTTATATATGTATTACATGTTAATTCAGTTGTTAGAAAGTAGCTTATAAGCCAAAATTGGCTTTGTTTATGTTGTTGCTAGTGGTTGGTCGTTGGGATCTAGTTCAAAGGCCACAAATACAACGTCAGAAGATAAATCTCGCATCGCAAATATATCACCATATTACGCATAATACCAAGTATTGGCATGTGCTCTTACAAGAAGAATACCAGTACATGTAGTAGCATTGTGCCACAATATTTACTACTTGTTATGCATGCTCAATTCTCAATTCTAAATAACCTTATCTTAATATTGTTCAAGCAAGGTTTGTTATGTTATTCAATGCTTATTCTCTTTGATTATTCCTAAAGCATAACCTTAGTATACAATGTTGATTCACTTATGATTTATGCCATATCATAATGTTATTACATTTTTATTCAACTAATCCTTAGTTGAAGTTCATAAACTCTAAATTACCTTGAAACCTATCCAAACCAAACTTACTTTGGTGCGGATTTGTATTCTAAATGTTGAGATGAACAACCCTATTATCGGGGATAATTTACGCATAGCGTTGAAATATTTGTGCATAATACATTTTATGAAGGGCTGATCCCCCTAAGTACGAGGAGTCTTTATACTCTTATGACTGTTAAAGTTTAAGTTGAAAGATTACTTACAACTATGGACATAGTTCGTGGTCTTATGACCCTCAGATATATATTTCAGATTTTGATTATCATTGATAGAGCATTTGTTCAGTTCTATTAAGCCTATTATTTGGCAGTTGTTATAAAGTTTTGTTCATTATCATTTCAAGTGAGCATTGTTTGCTCACTCTTGCTTATATAACTATTACAACTAAAGTTGAGAAGGTAGATGTAACTAGCACCAGTAAAGGAAAAGGAAAGATGAACAAGATTGAAGACTTGTAAACATATTGACTTTTAATATTGTCAGACTTTGTTTTTAGTTATTGTGATGTAATTATTTAATTTTCCGCATATGATATTTGTATTTAAAGGTTAGATAACCTAGGAGATTTTTATTGGACTTATTGATGTAACCCTTTAATGGGAAGGTTTATTATTAAATTTTATTATGTTTGGGTAGTTAGATATGAATGTTTTTATCAAGTGAACACCAAATCTGGTGGAAATGAAGTACCCGGATTTGGGGGTGTCACAAGTTGGTATCAAAGCCTTTGGTTATGAACCTTAGGTGTGGGGAAAGCCTTAAGAAGTAACCTTTGAAAAGATAGTGGTGATAAAATCTCATCGAGTTTTAAGGGAAAAGTAATAAAACACTTATGTGCTTATGTGATTTCAAACTATGTGCTCGTGAGTTTCGAGTAGTAACAAGTAATAATTAAAACATAAAAAAAAAAATTGTTGGCAGGATGGCTAATGTAGGAGAATCCAGTCAGGCTAGGGAGGAAGGAACTCAGATGCCTAGAGAGGAGGAGTCTCGTGACATTCAGGTGGTTTGGGAACTACTAATTCTATGGGAGTCAGCTCCGTTGTTCACAGTGGTTGAATTGGAGGGTTTACATGATGAGGATGATGATGTAGAAATGGATGAGGAGGATCCTGTTGAGCTGCCACAGTCAAATGAGGATGAAGAGGACGAGGAGGAAGAGATTCCACTAAACTCGATCGCTGCCCGTATGTACGATGAAGTATACGACCGCAATGTGGAACTTCAGGATATCATTGAGGAGTTGAGAGAGATAGTAGCTGAACAACAGACCTCAATGGCACAGAAAGACAACGAGATCCAGGATCGAGATGAACGTCTAAATAATTTCGAAGAGAAGTTGATCCGCACGGAAGGAGAGAACGAGTAAATGACAAAGGAGATCGGATAGCTAAAGAACGAATTGAAAGAAGAATCTACTAAGATGGAAAGAGCTGAAGACGCGTACGAGGAAGCTTATCAACGAGCTGGGATAGCAGAGAGAGACGCACAAGCAAAGAGGATGAATATGGAGGAGATGAATAATGTATTCAACACCGTGATTAATCAAGCTCAAGATCGAGTTATGTATTATCCGATTCAGTTCGAGACACTGCCGCCGTACCTATTAGATCGCAGAACAATGTTCCGAATTATGGAGGAAGAGCGTCGTAAGGATACGCAACATCTTAGTAGGACATTGTAGAGAATGTACCTAATATGTGATTAATAATATGATAGATAATATGTAAATATTTGGTGATATGTAATCAATGGGACATGATGTTGATGTTTTCCTGAAACTTTAGTAGTTCAGGAAAGTAATGTAAATAGTAGTGATGTTATTGTTCTTATGTTTCCTAAAAGATTATGAATGAATAAAAGTTATTATTTTATTTTATTCAAAGTGTTATGTATTATGTGATGATTTCTTTTATGGGGTGAATGTTAAGTAGAAAATACTTAAAAGAATTGAGTAATAATCTAATGAGTATATTTTAACAGAAAATGCCTCCAAGACGTTAACCCCGACAAAGAAACACTGAGGGATCTACCAATAACAACAATGTTGAGGTTAAACCAGTTCAGCAGCTGGTGACGTTACTGACGGGTGCACTGCAGAATCAACCGCAGAATCAAGCCGTGACATTTAAGGATTTTAAGACGGATGGACCACAAGAATTCCATGGGTCCATAAATCCAGTTGAGGTATAGACTTAGATCATGGAGATAGAGAAGGTGTTTGATGTAGCTAGGGTAGGGGAGAATCAGAAGACTGCTTTTGCAACATTCATGTAGAAAGCAGAGACTAGTTATTGGTGGCAAGCCAATAAAACTAGAGAAGGACAAGGGGTGATGACATGGAATAGGTTTAAGGAGATATTCTTCGAGACCCATTTCCCAGAGAGTTCGAAGAATCAGATGGAGGTGCAGTTTCTAGAAATGAAGCAGGGAACAATGACGGTATCGGAGTATGCCGGAAAATTTAATGAATTGGTGAGATTTACGCCATATCAAGACAACACGGATGAGCGCAAGGCTAGGAGGTTTGAGCAAGGACTGAAGCCTTGGTTGTACAGTAGCGTCTCACTGTTCCAGCTGAAGACATTCGCAGCGGTGCTTGAGAAGGAAATTCTCGCTGAGGGTTGAGGCGAGGCTGTGATAAAGTACAATCAAGAACAAAGAAAGAAGAAAAATGAGGGTAAAGGTAAGAATGGTGGTGGTAGTGGTGGAAATGGTAACAATAACCTAAAGAGGAAATAGAATGGAAATGTGGGTTCTGGAAACCAACAGGGTAACCAGTAGAAGAAAAAGTTCGAAGCATGTGCTACATGTGGGAAGTTTCACGCGTGTGTGTGCTTAAGGGAGAAGCGTGTATGCTTTAACTGTGGCCAGGAGGGTCACATTGCCCCAAATTGCAGTCAACCTAAGAGGAATGTTTGCTACACGTGCGGGTCAAAGGATCATTTTGCTCGTGAGTGCCCTAAGAAGAAAGCTGAAGAGACGACGGGAAACAAGGGAGGTAGCAATGGAGGCACATTGACCATCATGGGACTAACATCATCCAATGTACTCCACAACCGTAACCTTCAACATGACTGTGCAGGATGCAATGGCAATCAAAAGATGTTGTGTTAGGTATTATCCCAATCAACGATATTGATGCTTATGTATTATTTGATTCGGGTGCTACTTGCTCATTTATATCTGATGAATTTGCTAGGAGGTTAGGATTACCTAGTGAAGAATTGAATTTCCCTTTAAATATAGAAATTGCGAATAGAGAAGTGATTCCTGTTAGGTTCGTATACAAGAATTATAGAGTGAACATTAAGGGAAATGTTATGATGGTAGATTTAATTCTGATAAAACTTGGAGAGTTTGATGTTATTTTGGGAATGGATTGGCTGTTCAATTATGGAGCGATAATTGATTGCCAAAAGAAATGTGTAAACCTTATGACTCCGTCAAAGGTAGTTTTCTTTGGTAGCAGATCGCCTAGACATGCGAGATGTCTAACGATTATGCAGGCCAAGAAGTTGTTGAATCAAGGCTGTGTGGGTTATTTAGCTTATATAGTCGATACTCAGAGGAAGGTGGTGAAACTGGAAGAGATACCAGTGGTTATGGAATTCGTGGATGTGTTTCCGGAAGATTTGCCAGGATTTCTGCCTGATCGAGAAATTGAATTCGTGATCGACTTAGTGCTAGGAGCCGCTCCGATATCAAAGGCCCTGTACAGGATGGCTCCGGTAGAAATGAAGGAACTGATGGTACAATTACATGAGTTGTTAGACAAGAAGTACATTCAGTCAAATGTGTCACCGTGGGGAGCACCAATGTTATTCGTGAAGAAGAAGGATGGGTCAATGCATCTTTCTATTGATTATAGATAGTTAAACAAAGTCACTATTAAAAACAAGTATCCATTGCCAAGAATAGATGACTTGTTTGATCAATTGAAGGGTGCTAGATATTTTTTGAAATAGATTTGAGAAGTGGTTATCACCAACTGAAAGTAAGGAAGGAGGATGAACCAAAGACGACATTTCGAACTCGGTATGGACATTACAAATTTTTGGTGATGTCTTTCGGTTTGACCAACGCCCCTGCAGCATTCATGGATTTGATGAACAGGGTGTTTAAACCATTTTTAGATAAGTTTGTGGTGGTATTTATCGATGATATTTAGGTGTTTTCTAAATCTCAAGAAGAGCACGTGGAACATTTACGTCTGACGCTGGAGACGCTAAGAAAAGAAAAGTTGTACGCGGAATTCTCTAAATGTTAATTTTGGCTAGAACGTGTACAATTTCTTGGGCATGTAATTGATAAGGATGGAATTTTAGTGGATCCATCAAAAGTCAAAGCTGTGATAAATTAGGAACAACCAAGAACTCCATCAGAAGTAAGAAGTTTCTTGGGATTGGCAGGATATTACAGATGGTTTATTCAAGATTTTTCCAAGATTGCCACTCCGTTGACAAATTTGACGAGAAAATTTGTAAAATTTATTTGGATGGAAAAATATGAAGAAAGTTTTACGGAATTGAAGAAGAGTCTTAGTGTGGCACCTGTCTTTTCAGTACCAGATAATACAAAAAATTTTGTGGTATATAGTGATGCTTAACATAAAGGATTGGGTTGTGTCCTTATGTAGAATGGCAAAGTCATTGCGTATGCATCAAGGCAATTGAAAGACTATGAGAAAGGGTATCCGACTCATGACTTAGAGTTGGCTGCAGTGGTGTTTGTTCTGAAGATATGGAGACACTATCTCTATGGAGAGAAGTGTGAGATATACACAGACCATAAGGGTCTGAAGTATATTTTCACATAGAAGGACCTAAACATGCGTCAAAGGAGATGGATGAAATTAATAAAAGATTATGATTGCGAGATCTTTTATCATCCAGGCAAATCAAACGTGGTTATAAATGCCTTGAGTACGAAGGGTCGTGAGAAGTTGATGTTGTTAACCAACCAGGAGGAGCTCATTTCAGCAATGGAAAGACTAGAGTTGGAAATCAAATTTCCAAAAGAAATCGATGAAAGATTGTTCCAGATGGAAGCTAGTTCAACTTTGGTTAACAAGGTGAAGAATGCTCAACTATAAGATGAAGAATGTGGAAAGATCAAAGAGAAAGTGGTTGAGAGTGGTGAAGTGAAATACAAGATCGATACCGAAAGGTTACTAAGATTTGAGGGAAGAATTTGGGTTCTAGCAGTATCAGATACTAAAGAAGAAATCTTGACAGAAGCTCATAAATCAAGATATTTAATACACCAGGGAAGTACGAAGATGTATCAAGATTTACGACGACATTTTAGGTGGCCAAATATGAAAAGAGATGTCACAGAATATGTTGTGAAATGCTTGGCATGTCAAAGAGTCAAAGCCGAGCATCAGAGACCAAAGAGATTACTTCAACCGTTGGAAATACTGGAATGGAAGTGGGAACACATCATAATGGATTTTATGGTGGGTCTTCCAACTACCCAGAGATGATACGATGCAATTTGGGTGATAGTGGACAGACTAACAAAATTAGCACACTTTTTGCCAATAAATATTAGATTCAATCTTGATCAATTGGAAAAGTTGTACGTTAAAGAAATCATTTCGAGACATGGAGTTCCAGTGTCAATTGTGTCAGATAGAGATCCGTGATTCACATCAAATTTTTGGAAGAGATTACAAGAATGCATGGGAACACAATTGAGAATGAGTACGGCGTACCATCTGCAAACAGATGGCCAAAGCGAACAAACAATCCAGACGTTAGAAGATATGCTTAGAGCATGTATCATGGATTTCAAAGGGACCTGGGATGAACATTTACCATTGGTGGAATTTACCTACAACAACAGTTACCACGCAAGCATCGACATGTCGCCTTATGAAGCATTATACGATAGGAAGTGCAAAACTCCACTTTGTTGGGATGAAGTCGGTGAAAGTCAACTATTAGGACCAGAACTGGTACAACAAACTACTGAGGTTGTCAAACTCATCAGAACAAGATTGGTAGTTGCTCAAGATGATGTAAGAAGTATGTTGATCAACATGCATAAGATCATGAGTTCGACGTAGGAAATTACGTGTTCTTAAAAGTTTCTCCTGGAAGGGAAAATTCTTTTTGATAAAAGAGAAAGCTAAGCCCGAGGTTTATTGGACCTTTCAAAGTCTTTGAAGAAGAGGAGAAGTGACTTACGAGGTAGCTCTACCTCCAGAGTTGGAAAACGTCCACAATGTTTTTCATGTTTCGGTATTACAACCGTATAAACCCGATTACAAGCACGTGATCGAGTACGAACCATTGCAGTTTGATAAGGACTTGTCTTATGAGGAAGTTTCTATCGAGATAGTTGACAGGAAAGAACAAGTGCTCAGGAATAAAGTAATACCTTCTGTGAAGGTGATATGGAGGAACCACAATGCTGAAGAAGCTACGTGGGAACTCGAAGATAAAATGATGAAAGATTACCCTGAGTTATTTGTTTAATCCCTGTCTTCAATTCTAGGGACAGAGTCCTTGTAAGGAGGGAAGAATGTGACGAATAATTTGTTTAATTTGTTTGAGTTGTGATTCTGGGGACAGAATCCTTGTAAGGAGGGAAGGATGTAACAATCCAGAATTTTAAATTATAATTTTAAATATTTATTAAATTATATAAATATTTAATGGATGTGTTTAATGTTGAATAAATATTGTTTAATTTGATTTTATTTGATTTGGTTAATTATTTGTTAAATAAATAATTAATGAGTTAAGGAAATTAATTATCATGAGATAATTAAATTAATAATTAAGTTAGAGAGCTTATAATGATTAAATAAATTATTATAATGATATTTTAGTTTGAATTTATAATTAGAATGATGTGTTAATTTATTAAATAAAATTATAATTATATAGAAAATTATAATTTTGTTGTATTGATTTATGTGGTAAATTAATTTAATAAATTGTTATTAGAATTAATTAAATTGAATATTAAAATCTAATTAAATAAAGTGTGACCATAAACTATACTATAAGGGAGTTATTAAAATAAGTTAAAGGAGGTTAATTCAGTTTTGCCAAACAAGGCTTAATGATATTAAGTCTTTAATTTAAATATGTTTTACCAAACAAGGCATAAGGATTTAATTGATTAAATTTTAAAGTAGTTAGCCAAACAAGGCCTTATGGCTTTTGATTTTCAAAAATAAAATAACTAATGTCAGTTAATAGATATATTTATATTATACAATTAATATTATTATATCATATACGTTATAATTTTAAATACGTAAGATAGAAAGAACTCAGAAGAATTCTAGAGAGATTTTGAGATAGGAATTGTTGGGAAGGAAACTTGATAATCAAAGGGTAACCATTATCTTCTAAAACTAAGGTATCATCTTACTCTTACTTTTCAAAATGTTTTAGTTTTATTCTATTCAAAAGAATTCTCTATAAAAATTTATGTGATGGTTAATTATTTGTTATATATAGTTTCTATATTATAATTGGTTGTTATAAAATTATTTTCATAAGATTATAGATGAGTTATAGTAAATTAATTCATGTTATGTATTTATTTGTGAAAGAAATCATGTTACAGTGAATTGGTAGGAAAATATATGAATATGGCTTAGTTAAAGTAAAATTGAGGTTTAATTCTTTGTATAATATATCAATTGACTATTGATTTTGAAAGAAGATGAAGAAAATAAAATAAAGTATTTTGAATTAACTGTTTTGGTTGAAAAACTAAAATCACAGTGATGTTTTTCATTAAAAATGTCAAAAAGTGAAGTTTTAGCAAAAATAGTGAAATTAGAGGTTTTAAATTTGATGTTTATATTGTTGTATGGGTAAAATCATGCTAAGAGACCTTAAATTATGTTTTTTTTGAAGTCTATATATGTATTACTTGTTAATTCAGTTGTTAGAAAGTAGCATGTAGGCCAAAATTAGCTTTGTTTATGTTGTTGCCGAGGTTGGTCGCCTAGGGGAGTCTGGTTAGCATGCTAGCAAGTTACTCACCAAGAAGATAAGTCTCAATACCAGTTTGCCATCACCACGCCGCAATGCCAAGTATTGGTACGTATTGCCTCGTGTAAAAATAGTTAGTCTTGCATTACAAATACGTGCCTATAGTGTAAATCGTGGTGCCAAGAACGCTGAAGTTATAGAATGGTCGACAAAGGTGTTTTAGTTACACAAAGTCTGAAAAAGTTGATTAAGTGAAATAATATGACTGTTAGGATGTAATTTTGATATTACTATACTAAGAAAGAGTATATTATTAATAATTAACGAGTTTTATTACTAATGTAACTTGACTATGTGGTTAAAAATCAAACCATACATGAAATAGATACTTATTTATAGAGTATTTGTAATGACTAATTATGTCATGATGATATGTGTATAGGATATTGAGAATCGAATTGTTACAGTTTAGCTTACATGCAAGGCAAGTTTCCTAAACCTTATTCTTATATTTAGCAAGTTTCTTGTATCTAGTTTGTTTATGATTATGCAAGTTTTCAAATTCTAAACTTTCGTTGAGCAAGTTTCGTAACTCTAAATATATTGTGCAAGCTATTAAGACATTACTTCTTGAGATTGAACAAGTTTCTATAATCTTTAACTTGTTATTTTAGCATGCAAGTTTCTACATTCTAATATATTAATGTTGAACAAGTTTTATCGTTCAATTTACTACTTGTTATGCATGTTCAATTCTCAATTCTAAATAACCTTAGCTTAATATTGTTCAAGCAACGTTTGTTATGTTATTCAATTCTTATGCTCTTAGATTATTCCTAAAGCATGACCTTAGTATACAATGTTGATTCACTTATGATTTATGCCATAGCATAATGTTATTACATTTTTATTCAACTAATCCTTAGTTGATGTTCGTAAACTCTAAATTACCTTGAAACCTATCCAAACCAAACTTACTTTAGTGCGGACTCGTATTCTAAATGCTGAGATGAACAACCCTATTATAGGGGATAATTTATGCATAGCGTTGAAATGTTTGTGCACAATACATTGTACGAAGGGGTGATCCCCTAAGTACGAGGAGTCCTTATAGTCTTATGACTGTTAAAGTTTAAGTTGAAAGATTACTTACAACTATGGACATAGTTCGTGGTCTTATGACCCTCAGATATATATTTTAGATTTTTATTATCATTGATAGAGCATATTGTTCAGTTCTATTGAGCCTATTATTTGGCAGTTGTTATAAAGTTTTGTTCATTACCATTTCAAGTGAGCATTGTTTGCTCACTCTTGCTTTTATAACTAATACAGCTAAAGTTGAGAAGGTCGATGTACCTAGCACCAGTAAAGGAAAAGGAAAGATGAACAAGTATTGAAGACTTGTAAACATATTGACTTTTAATATTGTCAGACTTTATTTTTAGTTATTGTGATGTAATTATTTAATTTTCTGCATATGATGTTTGTGTTTAAAGGTTAGATAACCTGGGAGATTTTTATTGGACTTATTGATGTAACCCTTTAATGGGAAGGTTTATTATTAAATTTTATTATGTTTGGGTAGTTAGATATGAATGTTTTTATCAAGTGAACACCAAATCTGGTGGAAATGAAGTACCCAGATTTGGGGGTGTCACAATGAGGCTGAGAATGTAGCTCAACTCTATGAGGCGAATGTACATGATCTTCAGATGGAAAAGTAGGCAATAAACGCCTATTGGGAGGAGGAGATCCTTGAGAGGCTGAGAGCTTAGGATCAGGTAAAGGATCTTGAGCATAAGGTGATAGTGCATAAAGGTAAGGCTAACAAGATGCACTATGCATATTCGACGTCTATGGATCGTGCCACAGACAAGGTGATCTTCTTTTTGAAAGAGGATGGACATACCTTTCACACCATTATTCAACATGGTGGCTATAGTAGTAGAAGCATGCAATAATGCGGTTGCTAGTGGACTAACATAGATAGTATAAATGAATATGTATATATATATATATATATTTATATATGCGCGTGTGTGTAAATGTATATATGTGTTATGTAAATCCCTGTTTTTTATATATATAGCGGGATAAATTTTGTAATTCTTAACTTTATATAAGTTAATGATTAGAATAGGTAAATCCTTTCTTTTTTGTATTTAATAGAAGGATGTAGAAGTAAATAGTCGGAGGTGCTATGCCATATAAATATAGTGGATAACTATATATATGAAATGTAAAGAATGAATCATAATTAATATAATGTTTTTATTAAATATGCTTGTGATATGAATATATTAGCATTAAATAAGAATGCTTAAAAGAATAAGAAATAAATTAATAAAATAGCATTATTTTATTTTTAACAGAAAATGCTGCTAAGAAGTCGTGAAAGAAATGAAGAGGAAGGATCTCGTAATGAGAATGAAAATAGGGACAGAGATCATGTTCAACAACTTTTAGATTTATTTTTAGGGGCATTCCAACAGAGGAATCTCGCTAACACAAATGCGGTTCCGCCAGCTGTGCTGGGGACTAGTTTTAAAGAGTTTAAGAGTGTGGGATGTGACACCCTCGAATCCAGGTCCTCTTACCCCGGTTCGGTCATCACGATAAAATACAAATATCCACCTCTAAACAACATACGATAACTAAAATGCAGAATATAATAAACGTACATCGTTCATTCAAAAGGTGTTACTAGTCTCAAGATACGATAACCTTAATATCATCTTACAAACATACCCTAAAATAATCATCAGGGTTCATATTACATAACAATAATTTAAACTAAGCGCAAGGTAAAGTCTGCTCCTTGCCCCTATTCTTCATCTTTCCTTTACCCTTGTCTTTCCCTGAGATCTTCGGCTTAGCTGCAATATATTCATGATATAACAAGGATGAGCAACAAGTTTACTCAACAAGTTTAAATACAACAATAAGGATATATCATGATGAATGGAAAAATATCTGGTAATAAATTCAACAATATGAATATATGAAGGATTCAACAATATGAATATCATAAGCAAAGGTAATGATTGCTTTTAGAATAACTGCTAGTCAAGTAGATTTTGAACTATAACACTCCAATGGAATCAATAGCTAATTGACCCTTTAGTTACTGGCTACAGAATAAATACTTGAGGGGATCGAAATTTCACGCATTTCTATGTATATGCATAACATTTAAATATGCTCTTTGTATCTTATATTAGATACCTGGTACTCCCCTGTCATAGAAAGGGGTGTTCTTTCAGTCTAAGAATCCTTACCCTCAATAGGTTTGGATAGCTTTTATAAAACTTCATACGCTTGTCTGACCGAACAAAGGTTCAGACTCTATCTCACATAGTTCAAGAATTATTTGAACTTTAAATGATGTACAAGTCCAAGACTGTACGAACTCAAGTGCACTAAGTGCGAATATCAATAATATCGATGTGGAATAATTGTAAGGTAATTAAACCACTTAATAACATGCTCGGAAATAAGATTCAAGCTTAAATGAATAACTTTCAATTCAACAATAACCTACTCACTACAATATGAGAAGGATAACAATCTTTCACAACAAACAAAGTTCCGTAAGTTAGGAAACTTGCTCAATAATAACTTGAGTAAGGTTAGGGGAAACTTGCATTCAACATACGAATCGTATGAAATTCAAGAACGTGCACAAAATCTAAAGTTTGTGTAAGTTAGGAAACTTGCTCAATAATAATTGGAGTAAGTTTAGGAAACTTCCCTGTTTGCTCAGCTACAATATAATACTAGCTTTAACTAACTTGCGTTGAAACGGCCTAACATTAACAAGTCGGTCTTTCAATTAGTATGCGTAAACTAATACGCGTCTACACTTGCAATAATCAAGTCTTCATATAGCATGCTTCTTAACACATTACAAAGCATTTTGGTCATACATTATTAGGTAAAGAAATCATATAAGCATGCCTTGAAACTTCAAACCAAAAATAGAATCTGCAAGATCAGAGATCTGGGCCAGTAGCCTACGCCTGGGTCTAAGCTTAGGGGACTGGCAGGCAATGCCGTCTCCTCGGCTAGGCCAAGGTTGAGCTTCTGCTCTCCTGACTTCAGTCCAACTCTAACATACACCTATGCATACATATTAACATACATTCATGCTAGAGTTTCACATAACACATGACCATACTTGAGTTTACTACTTCAAGATTAACTTACACTTTATATGTCATTAAAACATAAAAATCATGTAATCATCATGCTTAATACATATGAATCATGTTTAGGAGTAATATAGCTATAACATGACATCTGTTGCCTCCTTTTTAGTTGTAATAAAAGGACTCTAACTCATGTAAGCATATATGGGTCAACAAGTAGTATAGAGTAAGATAAGTATCGATCCACGGAGAAAGGTTTCAAAATTAAATTATTATGCATCAACTGTATCACTATTTTTTATATGCTTAAACGAATGCTATAATTTTGAATTAATTTAAACTCAATTAATGAATTAAAGAAGAAAAATAGAATAATAAATTAAATTTAGAAATAATGGGATTCTAACTTCAATTCATATTTCATCTAAATAATACCATCATGCAAGATTATACATGTATCATGGAAAATTAGCCAAGAGCACAAAAACTAGACATAACCATTTTTCAATGCATTATGACCTACTTACATAACCTCTACGTGCAATAGAAATCATGTAATCATCAATAAAACCAAAATCACTATATTTCTATGTGACTTTGCAGCAATATTGAATTAAAGTGTAAGCTCTTATATAACTACACACGGTGAAACAGTATATTTCTATCTGGTTCACGAAATATAAAGCTAAACAATTTAGCCTCAAAAACGCATGCTATAATGATTACAACCATACTCGCATGTCATTTTTCAATTCCATATAAGTACATAAAATGAATGGTGATCAAACATTCATGCAATCAAATCAATCATAATAGAAATTCCAATGATAACAAACAATCAAGCAATCAGGTCATTGACTTTAGATTACATATCAATATCCGTTAAAATCCCATAATGGAATTTTGTTCATCTCTGAACCGAAAGCCATTATGGGATTATAATAACACATGTAAAATAAATAAAACAATTGTGAGAGGAGATAGAATTGATCAAACCCAATTACAGACTATATTCCACAAATGTTGTTCAAATCTTCAATATTTTCCAGCAGAATAAAAGTAGTTCTTATTCAATGAATCAATCCAAAAGAAGATGAATAAAATATTCAATGTATGCTCAACCCTCTTTGGAAATGTATACAACGCTTGGAACCCTAGTTCTCTAATATCAAAAACTGATAAAAAGTAAAGATAATCACGTCTGATACCAACCAGAGTAGTTTATGTCAATACAAACACTTCAAATTTTAAATTTGAAATAAAGTCAAACAACAAGAATCGATGACGCATACAAGCAATACATGATCCCTATGCAAAAAAGCAGCGGCAAGCGCGTTTATGCAAATTAAGCTTCTTTCGGCTGATGGCACGGCGCCACAGCGTGATCCGGCTTGTATGTAAAATGCTATTGCTACCGCTTCAGGCTCTGCATCCTCGAAGTTCGCTATTGTTGCATCCTTGTCATGCTGTTATTGATCCTTTGACATGCTATTATTGCTTCTTTGTCCATCAATGTTCAGTTTCTTTTCTCCACTCGTCCCTCGTGTCATGCTTCCATTAGTCTCATTGCCACCTACCAACACCGAGCTATAACATTTCTTCCATTTTCACACCAGAGGAGTTCTCATTACATGCAATGCAAAGTAACACGAAATGCAACTAAAAACATACTAAAATGTACTTGAGATGGACATAGTTCGCGTGAATTGATATTCAATAAGTAGGTATAAAACCTACTTATCAAATACCCCCAAACTTGAACTATTACTTGCCCTCAAGCAATGCATACGACATAAAACACAAAAAATGCGACTACATGCTATGCAACTAGATTATGATGCAAATGAGTCTCACATTCTTCCAGCTAGCATAGAATTTCAGTCCAAAAATGCCTCAGTGAATTATCCAGATTCAAGAATGAAACTTCAAACTAAGCCATAGACATAATATCATATACTCAAGTAATCCATACATGCTATAAAAATGTTGTGCGTGTGTGTTGTGTTCACCAAAACTCGACTAAAGCACATAATACACATGCTAAACCGCTTTCAAAACAGTAAAAAAATTACGCCTAAATTAATATTTATGTATACTAATGCAACAAAGACTACTCTGACATATCAAAACCAACTAAGGTTCAACAATGGGTTTAGACTGCTTTCTTTTTACTCACGAGGGCGATTTTCGCACTTTCCCGCAGTGTTTATTGCTATTTTTTATACAGCGAGTGCGTTTTACGCTCCATCTCGCCCCTTCCAAAGAGTCAATAATTCAGCTCAAGAAGGTTTCAAGATAGCTTTTTCTTTTTCTTTTTTTCTTTTTTTTATATAGCATACCCATGTGTCCCCAGAGTTTGATTATCAATATTTTTTATAGTCCAAATCCATTTTCCACATAATTCTCTTTTTAAAACCACATTTCCTATCATGTAATGCAACACATAATTCTTATGCTTACAAGCAATTGTGAACACGGCAGTGCAAATTGAAAGCATCTAAACAGCAACCACGAATTACATCATGTAAAACTTTATATCTAAGCTAAAGATATCCATTAGACTCAACAATCCTTCAAGATTCAAATTCATCACTGGTTGGACATAACTTCCACAAAGCTAGACTTGTGAGACATGCACTAAACATAGAATGCAACTAAACATATACTAACACAAGTAATAATGACTAAAAACCGAAAAATTTTCTGCAATTGTTATATAACACATAAACATGCAAAATTTAAACTAATCATGTAAACACTATATGCAATTACCCTACTACCCAATACCCCCAAACGTAAAATATTCATTGTCCCAATGAATGAAGGTATAGGGTTAGAGAAACTCCCTTATTGATTAGCTGCACCACCCTCTTCGGGTGGTGAATCCGGTGGTGGAAATGGCATGACAGTCCCAAACTGTGGCCACTCAAGTATAGTTCCCTGTTGCGGAAACGCCTCTACTAGTGACCTCGTCAAACCCGTTGCAAACACTGCAAAGTTGTCATACATAGCGTTGACCTTTCGCTCTAACCTTCGGAGCTGTCGATCCCCAGTAGCAGCAATTTCTTAGGTTGACGTGCCTGTTTCATTTGACTTGGAGGGCTGCGATGATGCTGTAGACGATGAGGGCAGCAGAATAAAACCCTTTCCTCTTGGATGCGGGGTACCCCCTTGCCAGTCTTTAAATCTTGCTATTGCGGCATGCATAATGTCCTGGCTTGGGAAATGCAACTACTCATCCGTCCACCTAATTCCTGCCTTAGCACACAAATGGGTCACTATGGAAGCATGTGGAATACTGCCCGTGGTACTACCTCGCATATATCTCATCATGTTCTGATTCATTAGGTAACCTACGTTGATATCCTTTCCCACAACAATCCCCCAAAGTATAATGGCTCGCTCAACTATAATTTCACGCTGATGAGAGGATGGCATGAGTTTGGCACACACAAACAGATTCCAGGCCTTTATATAGCGATTAAGAGTGGACGCCGGAAATGTCTTAGGGTGATTAGTGCCCAGAGTGCATGTCCACTAAGTCCCTAGAATACACAGATCAATGATAACAACGTCCAAATCTGTCTCTAAACGTTCAGCCTCCACCCAATTTGTTCGTCCAGCCGGAGGATCGGGTAAATTGAACACTTTACGAATAGCTCTCGGCCTGTAGTCCACTTGAATTCCACGAACAAAAGAGAACCCATTCATCGTTTCCCTCGCATTAGCATAGAACTCCTGCACAACAGCCATAGGTGTAGCCACTAGCATAGAGCACACACCATGCCAACACCTTTCGCAAATCATTTGCACTAACTGTCCATCCTGTGCGTCGGGCTTGAATCCTCTCTCGTGAATAAATGACTTCCCCACAATGCGATAGTATTTTATTTGAGCATCCAAGTTAATGAACTTTAAAAAATTAACATTGTCCCCACTTTGACTACTAGCAGATGATGATTTCGGGGTACGAGATCTCGCATGCTTAGGACCCGTTTGAGACTGATAAGGAAGAAGAAGAAGACATGCCTGATAGTGAGTGATAACCGATGACTGAATACCCCCAAAACTGATTTTGCACAACCCACTCTAAAACCCTAGTTTATATCAATGTAGCTATTGATTGTGGGTATGAGATTTGATGCAAAAATCACATAGTGGAGAAGAGACGTTATAACTTCAATTGGTAACTGATTAGAGAGAAGGAGGCGTGCATGTAATGGAGAGCAAGGGAATACGACTTCAACTGATGGAAGATAAGTGTTAGAACACGTCTTAAAAACTTAATTTTTTTTTCAAAGTCTGGTGTCGGGCGCGGCCGCGCAGCTTTTCAATGGAGAATTGGCGCGGACGAGCGAATATATTTTTTTCTCTTGCACAGATATGCGGCACGGGTGCGCGGTTTTTCAGGGTATACATCATGCGGACGCACGAGCCTACTTCCTGCACTTCCAATTTTCATTTCCAATACTTCAAGACAGTGATGCCTTCTTTTCATTTCCCTGCATAAACACCAATTAATCATGTCAAAGTATGAACTATTGAATATGCAAAAATGACCATCTAATCATCATACTCTCTATACTATTCTCAAACACATCCCAATTCAAATTTAGCTACCAATGCACTTATGCAGAACAAATCAAACTATCAAAATTAAACATGAAGATGAACTAACAAAAACAACCTAAACTGAATAAATAAAAAGTAGAGATAGAAACAATGGGTTTCCTCCCATCAAGCGCTAAGTTATAGTCAATTAGCTTGACTGTCTCTGCCTTTTCAAGTTATGGTGACTTTCTGTCTATCAACCTCGCCACCAAAGTAATGTTTCAGCCGCTGTCCATTCACTTTAAACGGCTTGTCAGGGAACTTATCAAACACTTCTATTGCTCCATGTGGGAAAACTGTCTTCATTGTGAATGGCCCTGACC
The DNA here is from genome assembly GCA_020205615.1 of Panax quinquefolius. Lineage (NCBI taxonomy): Eukaryota > Viridiplantae > Streptophyta > Magnoliopsida > Apiales > Araliaceae > Panax > Panax quinquefolius. The sequence goes on from CM035152.1 coordinate 60,016,941, forward strand.
ACCTTGATTTGAGCTTCCCAGGAAAAAGTTTAAGTCTAGAGTTGAAAAGCAACACTCTTTGTCTCGGCTCAAATGTTCTCTCTATGATCTTGCAATCATGCTATTTCTTCACCTTCTCCTTATACATCTTTGAGTTTTCATACGCCTGTAATCGGAATTCGTCCAACTCATTGAGTTGGAGTAGGCGTTTTCCTCCTGGAGCTTTTAAATCAAAATTAAGCTTCTGAATCACCTAATATGCCTTGTGCTCTAGCTCTATAAGAAGATGGCATGCTTTGCCATAAACTAGCTGAAAAGGTGACATGCCCAACGGAGTCTTGTATGCAGTCCTATATGCCCAAACAGCATCATCAAGATTTAAGGACCAATCTTTTCTTGTGGGATTCACAACTTTTTCTAGAATTCTTTTAACTTCCCGATTTGACACTTCTGCTTGGCCATTCATTTGGGGATGATAAGCTGTAGCAATGCGATGATTCACCCCATACTTAGCCAACAAAGTTGTGAACTGCCTATTGCAAAAATGACTGCCTTTGTAAGACCCCGAAATTTTTTTAAATAAAAAGGAATTTCCTTTATTTATTATTTTGAAATAGTAAGGGTTGATTTGATTAATGTGGATAGTTAAGGGTTAAATACGCAAATATTTCAAAATAAGCAAGTGGTTATAAAATATTCATTGTTGTTGGGGAATATTCGTTTGGTCGTGGAATATTCAGATCGTCTTGGGAATATTCGCATGACGACAAGCATGACCATGTATGGGCCCCATAACTGGAAAGCGAATGGATGAAGAAAATGACAAATATAAGTTGTTTTTAAATAACGGCGTAGTTGTTCAAGTATTATCTTGTTGGAATAATTCGATGGTTAAAACACACTAATACGCGTTATTGAACAAGAAGATACCAGATTGCACCAATTATTGATTCTTACGTGAAGAAGGCACTACTCAATAATGGTTACATGAATTATCGCTCAAGATTTTATTGAGTTAATAATTGTCGTTGATATTTTATATTTCGTTGTTTTCAATAATTGTCATTACATAGATTTTCATTATCGAAGCAATAATTCATATTATCTCAATAATATTATTAGATAACATTATTGGCAATGTCTAGAAAGTTCTGTCTAAGGAGAGGTTTGGTCACCTAATTGCTGCCGCCAAGAAGAAGAAATTCTTATTCGAAAGCCCCTCTTTCCTGAACCGCACTCGTCATCAATATTGTGATTCTCGTAATATTATTTGTGAATAATTAATTATTGATTTATATGATGAGGAAAATATTAATTTTATGTGGATATAGATGGAGAAAAAGTTTAATGTGACAATTGTTGAAAATTGAAATTTTATCTTTTCTCGATAAAATAATTATTTAAATATATTATTATATTTTAATAATATAATAATGGTGATATTTTTACAACGAATGTGGGATATATGAGTATACGAGGAGGAAGAGTATTTTTGTTGCAATAAATGTTTAAAACATGTTAAACATGTAAATTGGACCCCATTTATTGACTGAAATTTGATTATAGCCTGTAAAATCACCCGTTTGTGGATTTCGGTCAATTTCTATTTGGAATTTGGAAAAACTTTCTTCTGCAAAGTTGTAGAGAATTGAAATTCCTATAAAAACTCGCGAGATTCGAATTTTCTGATGAAAGAGCTATTTATTATTAATTATTGAAGTTCTGAAGCTCCGAAATAATTAATTTTTGGAAGTTTTAATTGTTTTATTTAAGAAAAACGTTTTTTTGCAATCCCACATGTGATATAAATGTGCTGAATTCAGTTGGTCTAAGGTGGGCTTGAATTTGTTTAATTATATTATTATTTTATTAAATTTTCGCTTTGGTGTTTAAGCAATTTCTATAAATAGGTGCTTAGGTTAGAATTGAAAATCACATTTAAACCGAAGTTTTCTCTCTATATTATCGAGCGTATTCTTGTGAGTATTTTGAGTATACTTTGAGTATTGCTATACTGGTGCAAGTCCAAGTCATAGCCTATATCCTGTGTTCAAATTTAGAAGATCGATCTTTCGAGGTAAGTGGATGTTATTTTCTTCTCAAATGATATTATTTCTTCAATATCATTATCTTTGAAATGTTGATCCAAGTTTTATCAAATTTGGAACTTTTTCATGTCGGGATTACTATTCATGATTTACTATTCATGAGTTACTATTCACGAGTTACTATTCATGAGTTACTATTCACGAGTTACTATTCACGAGTACTATTCATGAAGCGTGAAGATGTTTTTTGTGGAATTTCTATCTTTTGGTATCGGAGTTACTATTCACGATATTTAGATTATTCACGATACTCAAGACTATTCACGATACAGTATTATTCAATCGAAAAATAAAATTTCTTCCGTTTCGTCTAAAACATCTATTACGGATACTAACTCTCGAGTGTATCCATGTTTTGATCATTCTTGAATTTTACACCACTATGATTATTTTTGAGGTATTTTTGGACATGGATAAAACCAAGTACGAATCCTTAATCCTTAATCCTTGTCATTTTGTTTCATTGGATTCGTTTCTTTAAAAAATATTTTTCATCATCCTCGCCTTAAATGATGATATTATGGAATATCTTTGGCTCAGTAGTAAAAGATGAATGATTTCTTAAGAATATCTTTGGCACCAGAGTGCAAAAGATGAATGATTTGAAGAATATCTTTGCCCGTGAGTGCAAAAGATGAGCGGTGTTTAAATGAACATGACTAATCGATGAATATCTTTGGCTCAGAGTAAAAAGATGAATATTTGATTCCAGATGTATATTGATTGATGTTACAGGATAAAAGATAGACGATGAACTTTTAAATTCATATATAGAAGATAGTAGTTTGCATTCTCTACTTAACTCTTCTAATGAATTATTATTTCATTGCGAATATTGATTTAAAATTTGTTGTCTATCAGATTCTATTATATTTTTCCTGTTGAAGACTAACGATAATTTGTTGTATATTATCTTAGTCATAATATTCTTTCTTGAGCTAGTTGAGCTCACCCTTTTCTTTTTGTTCCATTTTTTCTCGGAGGCGAGAATATAGCGAGTATTTAGCCTGGGTATGGAATGAAGGTTTTAGAAAGGATTGTTTAGTAGTCCTCACCATTTTTGTAAAATAATGTATCAATAAATGTGATGAGGATTTATTTGAGTATAGATATTGTCTAGAAGATAATATTTGTATTCAAACTCACAGCTTTTCTTGTTGTAATAATAAAGTTGTAGTTGTTTCATGCACCATGTATTGACAACTCGAATAGGTGATGTATATACTATTTTGGGGGGCCATGACCTTCATCACTAATGATGGCCCTTGGAGTCCCAAACCTCGTGAAAATGCTCTTCTGCAAAAATCTGAGGACTACTTTGGCATCATTCATTGGAAGAGCTGCCACTTCTACCCACTTCGACACATTCCATTGCGAGCAAGATGTAAAGATTTCCGCATGAAGAAATGAAAGGACCCATGAAATCTATCCCCCACACATCAAAAATTTCCACTTCGAGGATTGTGTTCAATGGCATTTCATTTCTTTTATAAATATTCCCGACTCTTTGACATCTGTCACATCTCAGGACGAAACTGTAAGCATCCTTGAAAATTGTCGGCCAATAAAATCCTGCTTGTAATACTCTAGCCACTGTCCGCTCTCCACCGTAGTGACCCCCATATAAAGAAGCATGACAATCCTGCAAAATCCCCTTTATCTCGCTATATGGTATACACCTTCTTATCATCTGATCAGCACATTGTTTGAACAAATATGGTTCAGCCCATATAAACCATTTAACATCATGCAAGAATTTCTTCTTTTGATGACCAACCAAGTCAGAAGGTACCATCTTACTCACCAAGTAGTTCGCGTAGTCTGTAAACCATGTCACTTCCCCTTTCACCACAAATAATTGCTCATCTGGAAAGGATTCATTAATTACAACTTTGTCGTCTGCCTCCCTTTCTGGATTCTCTAGTCAAGATAAGTGGTCCACCACTTAGTTCTCAGTTCCCTTTCTGTCCTTGATCTCCAAATCAAATTCCTACAATAATAATATCCATTTGATCAATCGGGGTTTTGCATCCTTCTTTGCCACTAAGTGTCGAATTGCCGCGTGATCCGTGTACACTATCACCTTCGTACCAATCAGATACGCTCGAAATTTATCGAAGGCATACACAACTGCCAATAATTCTTTCTCTATGGTGGTGTAGTTCAACTGCGCATCTGTAAGGGTCTCGCTGGTGTAATATATCACGCGAAAAAGCTTTTCCTTTCGCTGACCCAAAATAGCCCCCACAGCATAATCACTGGCATCACACATCAATTCGAATGACAAGTCCCAATCCGGTGTTGTAATGACCGGTGCTGAGGTTAACTTCCCCTTTAAGTGCTCAAATGCCGACATGCAGGCCTCATCAAATTTATACTGTGCATCCTTCACCAATAAACTACATAGTGGTTTAGTTATCTTGGAGAAGTCTTTTATGAATTTCCGGTAGAAGCCTGCATGTCCAAGAAAATTGCGAACACCTTTTATTGAAGTAGGTGGTGGCAAATTCTCAATAGTTTCTAGTTTAGCCCTGTCCACCTCAAGTCCCCTCTTTAACACCTTGTGTCCCAAAATTATTCCTTTTTGTACCATAAAATGGCACTTTTCCCAATTCAGTACTAAATTTGTTTCAACGCATCTTTTCAAAACCATCACCAAATTGTCAAGACATAAATCAAACGAATCCCCAAAAATTGAGAAATCATCCATAAATACCTCCACATTCTGTTCCACCATATTCGAAAAAAAATAGCCATCATACATCTCTGAAAGGTGGCTGGAGCATTGCACAAACCAAAAGACATCCTTCTGAAAGCAAAATTTCCATATGGACATGTAAAGGTTATCTTTTGTTGATCCTCTGGAGATATCACAATCTGATTGTAACCTAAATAACCGTCCAGAAGGCAATAATACTCATAACCCGCCAGCCTATCCAACATCTGATCGATAAATGGCAGTGGGAAGTGATCTTTCTTTGTAGCTTTGTTAAGCCTGCGGTAATCCATGCAGACTCTCCACCCCGTCACTGTTCATGTTGAAATCAACTCATTATTTTCATTAGAAACCACGGTCATGCAACCCTTCTTTGGTACACATTGCACTGGGCTCACCCATGAACTATCTGAAATTGGATAGATTATGCATGCATCCAGCTATTTTAATACTTCTTTCTTGACCACTTCCTTCATGATCGGATTAAGTCTTCTTTGTTGCTCTACCGACGGCTTGCTATCATCTTCTAGCAGGATCTTATGCATACAAAAAGAAGGGTTGATCCCTTTTATATCTGATATAGTCCATCCAATAGTCGACTTGAACTCTCTAAGGACTCGTAGCAGTTTTTCTTTCTGAAAAGATGTTAGTGCATAAGAAATAATCACAGGTAGCTTTAAATCTTTATTTAAAAATGCATACCTTAAATGATCTGGAAGTGGTTTTAATTCAATTTTTGGAGGTGTCTCAAGAGATAGCTTCAATTTTACTGATGTCTCTCCAGCTTTCTTCAATGACTCAGCAGGAGTTTTGAATTTTCTAAATTGTGGAGTAGTATCAAGAAAGTGCACAAGTTCTTCAAATTCCTCATCCTCTAATTCTGAATTTTCAGCAATAACACTTCTCAACGGTTCATTTTCCATCAGATTCTCTACTTCATCATTTAAGACCTGGTCCACCAAATCAACCATGAAGCATTCCTCTTCATCTGTCGGAAACTTCATTACCTTAAATACAGTTAAAGTGACTTCCTGATCATGAACATGCATAGTGAGTTCCCCTTTCTGAACATCTATCAACGTCATTCCTGTGGCTAGGAATGGTCTTCCCAGTATGATTGGTATACTCCTATCTTCTTCATAATCTAAAATAATGAAAAGCCGGAAAGATGAATTTATCCACTTTTACCAATACATCTTCAACAATTTCCCATGGATAAGTAACGGACCTGTCAGCTAGCTGTAGAGAAATATTCATCGGCCTTAGAGCCGACAATCCCAACAGATTGAATACTGACAAGGGCATCAAATTTATATTTGCCCCAAGATCACACAGACATTTACTAAAGCTCATCTTTCGCATGGAATTGTGAAACTGCCCGGATCCTTCAGCTTTGGAGGTAATTTACGCTGAAGCACTGCACTACATTCCTCTGTCAAGGCCACTGTCTCAAAATCTTCTAGTCTCTTCTTCCTTGACAAGATACCCTTCATGAACTTTGCATAACTAGGCATCTGTTCCAATGCCTCAGCGAAATGTATGTTAATCTACAGCTTTTTAAAGACCTCCAAGAACTTACTGAACTGCTTGTCTTCCCTCTACTTATTCAATCTCTGTGGATACAGAACCAGAGGGTGAACTAGTGGTATTTTACTCACGGGCTTCTCAACTGAACCTGCTTTATTATTCTCTTCCTGCTGTAACTCAGAATCTTCATTATTTTCTTTCTTCTCAGACAAGTTTTCTGCCTCGCGCGGCCGCGCGTCTTCCCCTTGTAAACATGGTATGACAAGCGCGTCTTGATTTTCTCGCAATCATTTCCTGGACACTGAGTGTGATCGCCTGACATTGTTCCTTCCCTTCTCTTCTTGGATTTGCCTCCGTAGTACTTGGCAATGAACCCTGGGGTCTATTATTAAGCATGCTCGCCATCTGACCCATTTGAGTTTCCATATTTTTAATAGCCACTGTTTGGCTTTTAATTATCACCTCTGTATTCTCCATGTACTTCATCATCATTTCCTTCATTTCTAATTTCTTTTCTTGCTGAGGTACAGCTGGAGTGTGATGTTGTTGTTGAGAAAATCCAGGTGGAAAAGGTGGTCTTGGTGCAAACTGTTGCTAAGCTGACTGAAATTGGTTATTCGGCTAAAACTGACTCTGTTGATTTCCCTAATTATTTGACCAACTGATGTTTGGATGGTTGCGGTTGTTGGAGTTGTATGTGTTCTGAAATTGTCCTTGATCCTTCCTATAATTGCTCACATACTGTACAGACTCCGAACTAATAGCACATTGATCTATTGAATGTGACCCTGCACAAATTTCACACACAAAGGCAACTGTCTTCGCCTTGGTCTCTGTTAAAGAATCAATTTTCTTTTCCATGGATGCCATCTGTGCTGAAAATTGAGTGATAGCATCCACTTCTAACAAACCTACAACTCTGGGCTATGGCATCTTGGCTATAGGATTTTGGAAGTCATTAGCTGTCAATGTCTCAATGAGGTTATAAGCTTTGTCATAGCTTTTCGCCAATAAAGCTCCTCCTACAGCTGCATCTATAATCGGCCTTGACTGTTATCCCAATCCATTATAGAATGTGTTGATCACCATCCAATCTGGCATGCCATGGTGTGGACACTTCCTTAGCATCTCTTTGTATCTCTCCCAAGCTTCATATAGAGATTCACCCTGTTGCTGCTCAAACTGTTAAATGGATGTCCTCATCTTTGCAGTCTTAGCCATTGGGAAAAACTTGGCTAAGAATTTATGTGCTAGGTCCTCCCATGTAGTTATAGAACCCGAAGGTAAAGAGTGAAGCCAACTTCTTGCTTTATCTCTCAATGAAAACGAAAACAGTCTAAGTCTGATAGCATCCTCCGTCACCCTGTTATATCTGAAAGTATCACAGATTTCAATAAAACTCAACAAGTGTTCATTAGGATCATCTGTAGTCGCACCCCCAAATTGTGTCGAATTCTGCACCATTTGAATAGTGCCCAGCTTTATCTCAAAGGTATTAGCTGCTATCGCTGGTCTGACTATGTTGGACTGCAATCCATTAATAATAGGCATTGAATAATCTCTCAAATCCCTGTGCTCCTCTCTTTGCTCTTCTCTTTGTCCTTCGACTGCCATATTAGATGTTGTACCCTCTAACTCTGCTTGTATATTTCTACGCGCTCTCAATTTCCAACCTCTACCATTAATGTCGTCCTGTGCAAGTATCAACTCAGAATTGGATGATCGCGTGTGCATAAAATATATACAAGTACCTGAAACAAAAACAAAAACAAAAATAGAAATGAGATAAGATTAGATTTGTCTAAGTCATACAATATAGCTTAAAACTGATGATAATAATGAAAAATTTAAACGCCTTTCCCCGACAACGGCGCCAAAAACTTGTTGCCTCCTTTTTAGTTGTAATAAAAGGACTCTAACTCATGTAAGCATACATGGGTCAACAAGTAGTATAGAGTAAGATAAGTATTGATCCACGGAGAAAGGTTTCAAAATTAAATTATTATGCATCAACTGTATCACTATTTTTTATATGCTTAAACGAATGCTATAATTTTGAATTAATTTAAACTCAATTAATGAATTAAAGAAGAAAAATAGAATAATAAATTAAATTTGGAAATAATGGGATTCTAACTTCAATTCATATTTCATCTAAATAATACCATCATGCAAGATTATACATGTATCATAGAAAATTAGCCAAAAGCACAAAAACTAGACATAACCATTTTTCAATGCATTATGACCTACTTACATAACCTCTACGTGCAATAGAAATCATGTAATCATCAATAAAACCAAAATCACTATATTTCTATGTGACTTTGTAGCAATATTGAATTGAAGTGTAAGCTCTTATATAACTACACACGGTGAAACAATATATTTTTATTTGGTTCACGAAATATAAAGTTAAACAATTCAGCCTCATAAACGCATGCTATCATGATTACAACCATACTCACATGTCATTTTTCAATTCCATATAAGTACATAAAATGAATGGTGATCAAACATTCATGCAATCAAATCAATCATAATAGAAATTCCAATGATAACAAAAAATCAAGCAATCAGGTCATTGACTTTAGATTACATATCAATATCTGTTAGAATCCCATAATGGAATTTAGTTCATCTCTGAACCGAAAGCCATTATAGGATTATAGCAACACATGTAAAATAAATAAAACAATTGTGAGAGAAGATAGAATTGAGCAAACCCAATTGCAGATTATATTGCACAAATGCTGTTCAAATCTCCAATATTTTCCAGCAGAATAAAAGTAGTTCTTATTCAATGAATCAATCCAAAAGAAGATGAAGAAAATATTCAATGTATGCTCAACCCTCTTTCGAAATGTATTCAACGCTTGGAACCCTAGTTCTCTAATATCAAAAACTGATAAAAAAGTAAAGATAATCGCGTCTGGTACCAACCATAGTAGTTTATGTCAATACAAACACTTCAAATTTTAAATTTTAAATAAAGTCAAACAACAACAATGATGATGCCATGCGAGGTCGAAAAGCGATCCCTATATAAAACAGTAGCAAGCGCGTGTATGCAAATTAAGCTTCTTTCGACTGATGGCGCTGGCGTGCGTGTTCCATCTTGCAATTTGTCTTGTACAAGGCTTGGCTTCGTGGCTCTGCATCCTTGAGTTTCGCGCTCATGTTGCTTCCTTGTTATACTGTAATTGATCCTTTGACATGCTACTATTGCTTCTTTGTCCATCAATGTTCAGTTTCTTTTCTCCACTCATCCCACGTGTCATGCTTCCATTTGTCTCTTTGCTACCTACCAACACTGAGCTATACCATTTCCTGCATTTTCACACCAGAGGAGTTCTCATTACATGCAATGCAAAGTAACACAAAATGCAACTAAAAACATACTAAAATGTACTTGAGATGGGCATAGTTCGCATGAATTGATATCCAATAAGTAGGTATAAAACCTACTTATCAACATCTTACTACTTTAGTATCTAAGTACTCACATAATATGTAACTTATGTTTGAAAACATGTCCAAGGTTGTCTTTGAAATCATATTAGCACGGATGATACAATATATGTAACGCCCTCAAATTTAGGTACTTGAAACCCGAACTAGGTGCTTTACGATACCATTTCTATGAGCGAAATAATACTAATAATAATAACAATAATATAAATAACAAACTTATCTTACATTTATCAGAGTCTAATCCCAAGTACGCAACCTTTACTACAATATATTACATGATAGATAATAAATATCATGGTCTAAAATATTGTCTAACTATTACAAAAGATATCATTAATAGTTATTCTATTTGCTTTCCTTTTCACTTGTTCTTGGCCGAACCTTCTAGCTGTTCACACTAAGCTGAAAACATTTAAATTAAGCAAGGATGAGCATTTGAGTGCCCAGCAAGTAATAACAATTATAAATATAATTTGCTGAAAGAAATAAATGTTTTCTTTGCGCGTCACTTCTACAACATATCAATAGTTGTGAAGTAAACTGAACCAATCATAACCATATATTATTTCTATATCAAAGTTTTTGAAACTACGTACTGACTATTTAAATAGGGTTAAGGTGACATACTATGAACATTGTTTTTAATTTTTGAATAGGTTTAGCAGAACTTCATCTGCAAACCTTTATAACTTACGGGCGCGAGGGTGTACATCCCATCAGCCCTGTATTGATCAATACTACATTGCAAGAACGATATTATCGTTCACTCTGTCAGCCTTGGGCACATAAAAATTTTCCCATGTTCGGGATGTTCACACTTAGTCAGGAATCCGAACCAAAACAATTTGATTGGATACAATAGGATTTTATCATATTCAACGATATTTCTGAATCTGAGTCTAGCCGGATCAAATAGCTTAGACGACTTTTACTATATTCATACTGGGGTTCAATATATATATATATATATATATATATATATATATATATATATATTAACATGTGATTAAATACAATGATTACCCAAGTGGGGACACTTGTATAACCATGTTTAGAAAATAACGAACAAAATATATATCTGAATTATATAATATAATATCATGTTGATAAACAATGATCGAATATAAAATATATCACAATAGGTTTAATAATCTAGTATAATAATAATATAATTCTGAAACATTCTTACTCATGTCCATTGCATAAAGAAAATGCAAAGGTAGGATACTTGCCTGGTCTGCTGCTTACAATACGCAACTTAGTTTTATCTTTTATACCGAAACCTATCATTAATAAGATCATTTGATCGATTAGAATAATATACTATAACACATAGCACTGCTTATTACAGTCAGCACATAAACTAATCACATTGTCACACATGTTCCACAGTCCTTGAATCACAAATACACACATATACTGACACATTATGCAAGTCCAGATCAATTTCTGAAACCTGTCGGCGTACCAACGGCTTTATCAGGTAATTATAGAGTCTAAGACTCTATATCAAAGTTTAATATCTATTTAGACTATTTAAATAACAGTCATATCATTTTTAAATGACTTGCAATAATTTTTAAATAATTATTATAATTTATTCTAAATTTTCAAACACCGGAATAATTATAAAATGATTTAAAATCAAATAATTCAATTATCATTAATATTTAATTAATATTAAACTATTAATGAAACCATTGCCAACATATTAAAGTTATTTATAATAACTTAAAATACTTTTAAAGTATTAATATCACCTTTAAATGATTTTTAAAATATTTAAAATCATTTTAAATAATTACCATTAATATTTAAATATTAATGCTTTATCTATCAAAATATTAAAAGTCATTATTTATAACTTAAAATATTTTTAATTCATTTATATCCTTTTTAAATGGTTTTAAATAAATAAAACCATTTTAAAACTATTTATTTAATATAATTTTTAAATAAATTAAAAATCGAGTTAATAATAAATTAATATCATTAATATTAAATTATTACAAAATTATCCTTTAAATGTTAAAAGTTATATTTTATACCTTAAAATATTCTTAAACACTTTATTTTCATTTAAAATGATTTTTCTAATATTAAAATCATTTTTAAACTAATTTATTTAATATAATTATTAAACAAATCTAATATCATTAATATTAAAATATTAATATTTGTCATGACAAAATATCAAAAGTTATATTTTATAACTTAAAATATTTTTTATAACCTTTAAATCATTTTTATATGATTTATAAATCATTAATTCTATTTTTCCATAATTTATTTAATACAATTATTAAATGAATTAATCATCATTAATATTAATTAATTAATGAAATTTCATCACAAAATATTAAAAGTCATTAAAAATAACTTAAAATATTTTCTTATATCATAATATAATTTTAAATGATTTTTCAAGTATTAAAATCATTTTTAAATAATTTATTTAATATTATAATTAAATAAATTAAATACCATTAATATTTCAAAAATATTAAATATTTATGAAATATACTTAAAATAATGAAAAACTAATTTTTGGACTTTAAAATAATTTTTAATAATTTATTATGTATTTTTAATAATTAAAAACTATTTATTACTAATTATTTAATAAAAATAATAATTTCTGAAAAAATCTGTCAATAAAGAGCCCTATAGCGACAGAACCATCGCTATAGGTGTTCTTGAGCTGTTCTTGAGCTTCCCAGAAATCTATGTCAGTTAACGAGGGGGTAGGTTTGACCGTTCATAATTTTCAGTATAGACATGATTTGGGCTATCTTAAACTTTGACCGTGTAGTAAACATGTAACACTAAAATACCCAACCATCATCTTGATTAAACAACAAACTAACAAGAAGATCTGGGCTTGCAAATTTCTTGTCAGAACGTTTTTGGGTTTTCCCAGAAACCCAGAAGTTCGAGGTGCCTCTTTTTAACTTAATTAAATCTCAGTTCTGTTCATTATTTTGGTGGTTTAATGGTTCATATCCGTAGGATACCTGACAAGGAACAACTACCTATCCTCATCACAGTCCAAATCTAACACATTGACCAGATTTAATGTGGTCAAATCTTGTCAGAAGCTCATGCAAAAACCATTTCTGGAAATTCCAGAAAATTCAAGTCATGGCCGAATGGCCTACTTTGACCATTTGATACGTTCGATCTGATGACTATTTTAATGTTCTAAAAGCATGAATCTTGAGTCCACATACCAGGCTACAAGTTGGATACAACACATCATCAAAATACTAAAGTAACTGACATATCAAGGAGCTTAAAAAATTGTCAGATGCTGTTCATACTTTCTGGGTTACCCAGAATTATACTTGGTCATGGTCGGTCAACGACCTTTTGTAAGACCCCAACTTTTATGAATAAAGAATAATTTTCTCGAAATATATTTTTGAATATTATGGTGTGGGTTTGATATAATGTTATAGTTGTTGGTAATATTTACAAATTTTACAAAGTAAGCAAGTGGTTATATAATATTCGATTGACCGGGGAATATTCGTTTTAACAGGGAATATTCGTACGAAGGCACAATCATTGGTGGACCCCACAACGGATGTATTTTCGTAGTAAGAAAATGACAGAATTATCTTTTTATAAAAATAACGGCGGAAGTGTTACCGTTAAAACTGTTGAACTACCCGGTAGTAAAAGTACAAGATGTCTGGTGGTGGGTTGCGTAGTACACATGATATTGGTTATTGATGCTTACGTGAGAAGTCACTCAGTTATACTCAATTATTGCTATAGTAATTGATGCATCATATCTGTAATAACCCAATATTTTCAATAAGAAATTTTGGGATTTAATTTTTTTTTATATATATAAAGGTGAAAATATTTGCAAAGTAAAGTGTATGTGTGACACCCCCAAATCTAGGTACTTCATTCCCACAAGATTTGGTGCTCACTATCCATACATTCATACTATCTACCTAACTAAATAATATTTAAATCATAAATCCTTCCCTTAAATAGGGTTACATTCAAATAATCCCAGGTTATCTAACCTTTAAACATCATTCAAGTGCGGAAAATAAAATTTATTACATCACATCATTATTAAAAAGTCTAAGATCATCTTAATATATACAAGTACAAATCAACATCACTTGTATATTTTCCCTTTCCTTTGCTAGTTGAAGGCTCATCTACCTACTTAACTTTAGCTGCAATGAGTTTATAAATATGCAAGAGTGAGCAAAACAATTGCTCACTGGATATAATAACGAATCAACATGAGAATAACAATAATAATTGCCAACGAATAGGCTCATCAAAACTGAATAGTACTCTAACAATGATAATCAGGAACTGGAATCCAAAATATGGAATATACATAACTGAGGGTCATAAGACCATGAACTATGTCCACAATTGCGAGTAATCTTTCAACTCCAACTTTAACAGTCATAAGACTATAAGTACTCCTCGTCTTTAGGGGATCGATCCTTCAGATATAATGTATTGTGCACAAACATTTTAACGCTAAGCGTAAATTATCCCCTAATAATAATAGGGTTGTTCATCTCAGTATTTAGAGTACAAGTCCGCACCAAGGAAAGTTTGGTTTGGATAAGCTTTCAAGGGTAATTTGAAGTTCAACGAACATCAACTAGAGGACTAGTTGAATTAACAGTGTTTGGTAATCACAACAGATGTTTAATAACAACATAACATAGAACAATTGAGAATCATAAATGAACTGATTATACATATTAAATTCATGCTTGAAATAACTATAGAGTGTAAGTATTCAATAAAATGAATAAAATGGTTAACCTTTGCTTGAACAGTAAATAAGCTAAAGTTAAAGTCTTATAACATTAGAAATGAAATCACAGAACGTACATTAACTGATAGCAAGCTGGAAACTAAAAACTTGCCAAAGAATTAAAACAGTTCAATAATAGGAACGACAATTCAGAAACTGTTTTCATTATACAATAATAAAACTTAAGAAACTTGCTTAACTATAAACAAGTTAGAATGAATCAATCAAATGAGAATTTCCAATAATGCTAGAGTTAAAGTTTGCTCAATCAAAAGAATAAAGTTACACAATATAGTAATAGAACTAACTCCACGAAAGTGTAGAGTTAGAAAAACTTTGTCAATGTAAAAAGATAGGGTTTAGAAACTTGCCTTGAGCGTAAGCTATAAAATTAAACTCACGATCACCTACATATAGGTTTAGAACCATCATCTATTAGATATACCACAACATATACATTTCTAGTTAGACTTGTTATGATAACACAAGTCTTAAGCTACTATTCAAATATTAGAAAATCCAGGTGTTTTACTTCGCAACACTTGTCTAACGCTCATTATGTATACTAAGTTACCAAATAACGTGTTCTCGATTTACTAACCATTTTTGCAACTTTGAACTTACTAACCCAAATTCACTATGTTATGTTAACCTTAACATTACACATTTAACATGCTAACATAATTTCAGACCATGCTATGATGCTAATCCAAGACTGCAGCAGCAGCAGAGAAATCAGAATCTCAAACCAGTGTATGGAGCAGTAACGCCATACAAAGGCTTAGGACCGGCGTAGCTGCACCGGTGTTCAGACAGACGAAGAGAAGGCTAATGAACAGTAGCCGACTTTAGCCCAACAAACACAATTTTCACCCACCAAACAGTGATACTAACACGTAAAATAATTATACAACTATCCTAAACATGGTTGCTCACCTATTCAATCACTTAACACAATTTAACAAAGCTCAGAACATTTCATAGCTTGCTAAGGATCAGAATCAAAAGTCAGATTCAAGGATCAAAGCTAAAAAGGTATAAAAACCCTAAACTTAGAAATTTATGTGATTCATGTTATTTGTTGTTGTTTATTGTTTAAAGTTATGTTAAAAGGTGTCATTTAGTGATCTGGGTTGTTATAACTCAGATCCATAACACTTAAATGCTCGAAATTGATGTTTTTAGAATTCTGGAAATATTAGAAACTATGGTCTGACAATGAATGTCAGAGCCTCTAGATCTTTCTATGTTAAGTGTTATGTGTGTTTTATGTAATGGATATGTTCTTTGTCATGTGGTTTATGATCTAAAACTTGAATCAGGGTCAGATCTACCATATATTGAAAGTTATTGATGGTCAAAGGTTGTTGACCGACCATGACCAAATGAATTCTAGGTAACCCAGAAACTTATTTTCAGCGTCTGACAATGTTTTGAAAGGCATAGATCCGTCAGCTTTTAAGTGATATGATGATGTTATAATATCTATTGTGTAGCTTGTAATATGTTCTTTATAACTGTGTCTTTAGATCCTTTAAACAAACAACCTGTAGAATTTAATTGATGGTCAAAGTGATTGAAATGATCACGAAAAACCATTTTCTGGAATTTCCAGAAATGGGATGAACAGCCTCTCTGACCATGTTTGACCATACCGAATCTGGAGAATTAGATGTTGTTAAACTAATATGTTGCTATGAAACTGTTATATGAAATGAGTACTAGCGATTTAGACCTTAATAACATCATTATGATGACTAGATCATGGAGAGAATCGAGCCACAAAGTAAGAAGAAGTCGGCATGCGGGTTTCGGGTAACCCGTAAAGCCCGTAAGCTTCGACGCCTACTTTGGGGCTTTGAATCTTGCTGGATTGTTAAGTTATGGCTCTGGTGATGTTTGATAATTGTAGTCCTACATGTATACTACAAGAGCAATGTTTTATTTTGCCTTGAAACATCATTGAATAAAAGTTATCACTGGTCAAAGTAGTTCACTCGTTAACTGCCAAGAATTTCTGGGTTTACTGATGAACACTCAAGAACACCTATAGCGACAGTTTCGTCGCTATAGGGCCCTTTAGCGACAGTTTATTTATGGAAATTATTATTTTTGTTAAATAATTATAGAAAATTAGTTTTTAATTATTAAAAATACACAATAAATTATTAAAAATTATTTTAAAGTCTAAAAAATAGGTTTTTAATTATTTTGAATATATTTCATTAATATTAATTATTTTTAGAATATTAATGGCATTTAATTTATTTAATTATGATATTAAATAAATTACTTAAAAATGATTTTAATACTTGAAAATCATTTAAAATTATCTTATTTTATAAGAAAATATTTTAAGTTATTTTTAATATTTTGTGATGAATTTCATTAATAAATAAATATTAATAATAATTAAGTTATTTAATAAATGTATTAAATAAATTATGAAAATAGAATTAATGATTTAAAAATTATATAAATAATGATTTAAAGGTTATAAAAATATTTTAAGTTATAAATTATAACTTATGATATTTTGTCATGAAAAATATTAATATTTTAATATTAATGATGTTAGGGTTATTTTATAATTATATTAAATAAATTATTTCAAAAATGATTTTAATATTATAAAATTATTTTAAATGAAAATAAAGTGTTTAAAGATATTTTAAGTTATAAAATATAACTTTTAATATTTAAAGGATATTTCATTAATAATTTATTATTAATAATATTAATTTAATATTGAATGATATTGGATTTATTTAATAATTATATTAAATTAGTAATTTAAAGAAATGATTTTATTTATTTAAAAATCATTTAAAAGGATATAAATGAATTAAAAATATTTTTAAGTTATACTTAATGACTTTTAATATTTTGAGGAATACTACAATAATATTTTAATATTAATGGTAATTATTTAAAATAATTTTAAATATTTTAAAAATCATTTAAGGGTAATATTAATACTTTAAAAATATTCTAAGTTTTTATAAATAACTTTAATATTTTGGCAAGAGTTTCATTAATAGTTTAATATCAATTAAATATTAATGATAATAGAATTATTTGATATTTAAATCATTTTATAATGGTTCCGGTGTTTGAAAATTCATGATAAATTATAATAATTATTTGAAAATTATTATAAGGCTATGAAAAATAATATGACTGATACTTAGGTTGTTCAGAATAATATTAAGGGTTTTGAATAGAGTTTTAAACTCGGTATGTACTCGATCACGCACGCTTCGGATAATCAAGCGTATCTTTCAAATTGATCACGGGCTTAGATAGTTTGATTGTATATGTGTTTATTTGTGATTTAATGATTGTGAAACATGTGTGCCAATGTGATTAGGTTATGTCTTGTCAATCGCAATAAGCGCGTTACTATGTGTTATGATATGTGATTCTAACCGCAAAAAGAATGATCTTATTAATGATAAAGTCATGATATAAAAGATAAAACTATGTTACGTATTATTAAGCGGACTGTGCAAGTATCCTACCTTTGCATTTTCTTTATATGCAATGGACATGAGTAAGAAGTTTCGTAATTATATTATTATCAGACGATTATTAACCCTATTGTTATATATGTTATATCCGATCATTGATTATCAACATGGTACTATATGATAATTCAGATATATATATTCTGTTCGTTAATTTCTAAATATGGTTATTCAAGTGTCCCCACTTGGATAATTATTGTATTTATTCACATGTTGATATATATATATATATATTTATATATATACCTCTAAGCTATTTGATCAGCTAGACACAGAATTAGAAATATCGTTGAATATGATAAAACCTTTTTGTATCCAATTAAATTGTTTTGGTTCGGATTCCAGACTAAGTATGAACATCCCAAACATGGGAAAATTTTTATGCGCCCAAGGCGGACAGAGTGAACGATAATATCATTCTTACATGTAGTATTGATCAATACAGGACACATTGGGCAGATCACCCTCGTGTCCGTAAGTTATGACGGTTTGCGGATGAAGTTTTTCTAAACCTTAGCGAAAATGAAAAAAATGTTCATAGTATGTCACCTTAACCTATTTATAGTCAAGACATAGTTTCAAAAATTTGATAGAGAGTTGTTATATTATTATTGGTTCAGATTACTTCACAACTTTTAATTTGTTGTAGAAGGGTAGTATAAAGAAAACATTTAATCCTTTCAGCTAATATTTATAATTGTTATTACTTGCTGGACACTCAAATGCTCATCCTTACTTAATTTAAATGTTTTCAGTTAAGTCTGATCGGCCAGAGGGCTCTGCCAAGAACAAAAGGAAAGGAACGCTACCCGAATAAGTTTATGTTATCTTATGTAATAGCTAGACTTAAATAAGATGATTATATTTATTATCTATCATGTAATAAAATGTTTTACGGATGCGTACTTAGGATTTAGAAAACTCGGATATGTAAATTAAGTTAGATAATTATGACAATATTATTATTTTCGCTCATAGAAATGGTATCGTAATGCACTGAGTTTGAGTTTCAAGTATCTAAATTTGGGGGTATTACAATTTGGTATCAGAGCTTTAGGGTTAGAAACCTTAGGTGGGGGTAGACCTTAGGCTATAACCATAGAGTAGAGGAAAACATTGAAAGTAAAAATAACTCGCATAGAGTTTAAAAGGAGATGAATCGAATAAACTCATCGTCAAACAAAAATAAAAGATAACTTAAATAGAACTATTAATTGTTGTATGTATATATTATATGCTAATCAGGATAATTTATGTGTAGATGTCAGATAGAAAAGGATTAGGATACCCTCAGATCGTAAAGAAGGAGTCAACCTCCATAACCAAGCCAATATCAAAGCTGATAGCTGAAATAGAGGCTTACATTGAAAGAAACCTTGATGAGGTGATTATACTGGAAAAATATAGTAAAGTTTGACAAACTAGGTATAGTTAGGTGTGAATGGATTATTAAGGATAATGAGAATATACAGAATACTAAGCAATTGATCCTTAGTGAAGGCGTAAGAAATAAGTAGTATTAGTTTAACATGAATATGTATGATTATATGATGCGTATATGATAGATATGTAGGTATAATGTAATATTATTAACTTCTGTATAAGTTATGGTAGCGAATCCCGACTTTCGAGTCATAAGGGGATAGCGGATGTTTAAAGAAGTATGTGTTATGGTATGTCAAGCGCTATGAATATGAATCTATATTGGATTAATGAAATAAGTTGGTATAAAGATAGTAATTATCTATCTGAACAATGGTTAATATAGCAAACCAAGTTTTTAAAATATAATATTTTGAATATATGATTATTTGAGTAGAAAATTTCGCGTTATAGAAGGTAAGTCGATAAAAGATCAATTATGATCAGATAATGCCGCCAAGATATAAACGAAACCAAAGGGGAGAAGAACTTGTCAACCAAGCTGGAGGACAACCAGACCCGATGCAGAATTTTGCGAAATGGTCATTTCAAGATATGCGAGAATGGAATGCCAATGGCGGAAATCGGCCAGCATAATCGATTTGCGAACTTTAAAGATTTTAAGGCTATAGGTAAAATCAGATTTAGAGGGTCAATGACCTGTAGAGAAGTAGTTGTGATAGCTAGGGTAACGAAGGGGCAAAAGACAGCTTTTGCCACCTATACGATGAAAGGGGAGGCGAATTTTTGGTGGGAGTCAAATCAAGCTAGAGCCAGATAAGGGAGTAGTGGTAGTAGGACTGGAAAAAGGAAAGGAGATAATTCCTGGAATACCAAAATTAGGCCAAGAGGGGGAAAAAATCAGATTGTGCAAGGAATCACTTAGGAGAGTGTCTCAAAGTTAAGTTAGTGTGTTATGAGTGTGGGCAGAAGGGACATATCTCTCCCAACTGCCCCAATCCTAGGATGAATAGAGGGTGTTTCAGGTGTGGATCAATGGAGCATAAGGTGAAAGACTGTCCAAAAAGGAGAAGGGATGCAGGAAGTGTGATTACGGAGAAAAGTAGCGGGACGCTGGCGATAACGGGACCAACTTCAAGAAACAACCCAACTGAATCAACCGCAAGAGCTTTCAGCATGATCGTTCAAGATACCGTGGCAGATGGGGATGCGACTCCAGGTATTATTCGAGTCAATTGTATTTTCTTATATATGATTTTCGTATATATATATATATATATATATATATATATATATATAGTAAATTATTTTATAAAGAAATTTTGAAGGAGGAATTTGAGTTCTATTTGAAATCAAATTTCTGTTTAAATAGATAGACAAACTTTATGCTGAATAGTTAAAGATCGGTTCGATCAATTATGATCGAGATCTACTTGCAATGACTGTGGATGCTATTTTCCCTAATGTCTATAGGTTTTAAAGCGGTGATTCCGGGGACGGAATCCGTATAAGGGAGGGTGGATGTAATAACCCAATATTTTCAATAAGAAATTTTGGGATTTAAATTTATATATATATATATAAAGGTAAAAATATTTGCAAAGTAAAGTATATGTATCTATATGATAAATAAATTTATTTATTAGATGTAAATAATTTTTTATTATACTTATTGATCATTATAGATTATATTCTTATAATAAATTAATTTTGTAATAAAAACATTTATTATTTATTTTCTATGAAAATATGATTATGGTATATATGATATGATTATTAGGATTATTATGATATGTATTTTATTATATTGGTTAAGTTAATTATTTTAACAGAATTAATGATGGTATGCATGAAGGTTATGTTAGATATGAATTCAAAACCATAAGTCTAGATTTTGAATAAGGAATAAGAATAATAATATAATATTATTTATATTTCAGTGATATAGATATGCCTGATATGTGTGTAATGTTAATTTGTAGATCAGTTATAGTAAAACAGTTCAAACCCTAGCATTACTGATAAACTATAGTATAGAAGTCAGTTATGACTGTAAGATCTGTTAAGTTGTGTGTTATGTAATTAATGACCATTATTATGTTTACTGTTAATTAGGTAAACCCTAATTAATATCTAGAAACCCTAATTTCTAAATTAGAACCCTAATTGCTAAGTTATAAACTCTAAGTATTAATTTAGAAAGGTTAATAGTAATTAATATATTATAATAGTTAATTTACAAAACCTAAGTGATTAGGAAACCTGGGAACCATAATCAACATTTTTAGAAACTAAGATTTCTATTTTTGCCCTTCATACACAATCCTAGAAAATAAGCTTATGAAACCCTAGGGTTAAACCCTAAGGGTTAAAACCTAATGGTTGTGAGAAGTTACCAAGTTGCCATTCACTTTATAAGTTAAATGACCAAACTACCCTTTTATTATTTTAATAAGGTGGAGTGTAGATCTAGCCCTAGTAAGGAGTTGGTGACCAACTCTAGCTAGCCACATGGTCTAGTAAGCAACTTTAATCATCCAACTTGCTAGATTAAATACATTACATCATAGATCAAGAGCATACAAGTAAGTAAAGTAAGTTACTTTACTTCTCAACCTATCCAAGTCTTCTCTCTCTCTCCCATCCAAAAATTTTGAGTGATACTGAATGAAAAACAAAGCTCAGAACACTTCATAGCTTGCTAAGGATCAGAATCAAAAGTCAGATTCAAGGATCAAAGCTAAAAAGGTATAAAAACCCTAAACTTAGAAATTTATGTGATTCATGTTATTTGTTGTTGTTTATTATTTAAAGTTATGTTAAAAGGTGTCATTTAGTGATCTGGGTTGTTATAACTCAGATCCATAACACTTAGATGCTCGAAATTGATGTTTTTAGAATTCTGGAAAAATTAGAAACTATGGTCTGACAATGAATGTCAGAGCCTCTAGATCTTTCTATGTTAAGTGTTATGTGTGTTTTATGTAATGGATATGTTCTTTGTCATGTGGTTTATGATCTAAAACTTGAATCAGGGTCAGATCTACCATATATTGAAAGTTATTGATGGTCAAAGGTTGTTGACCGACCATGACCAAATGAATTTTAGGTAACCCAGAAACTTATTTTCAGCGTCTGACAATGTTTTGAAAGGCATAGATCTGTCAACTTGAAAGTGATATGATGATGTTATAATATCTATTATGTAGCTTGTAATATGTTCTTCATAACTGTGTCTTTAGATCCTTTAAACAAACAACCTGTAGAATTTAGTGGATGGTCAAAGTGACTGAAATGATCACGAAAAACCATTTTCTGGAATTTCCAGAAATGAGATGAACAACCTCTCTGACCATGTTTGGCCATACCGAATCTTGGGAATTAGATGTTTATATGACATGAGTACTGGCGATTTAGATCTTAATAACATCATTATGATGACTAGATCATGGAGAGAATCGAGCCACAAAGTAAGCAAATGAAGGTATGCGGGTTTCGGTAACCCGTAAAGCCTGTAAGCTTTGTGACTACTTTGGGGCTTTGAATCTTGCTGGATTGTTAAGTTATGGCTCTGGTGATGTTTGATAATTGTAGTCCTATATGTATACTACAAGAGCATTGTTTTATCTTTCCTTGAAACATCATAGAATAAAAGTTACCATTGGTCAAAGTAGTTCACTCGTTAACTGCCATGAATTTCTGGGTTTACTGATGAACACTCAAGAACACCTATTACGACAGTTTCGTCGCTATAGGGCCCTTTAGCGACAGTTTATTTATGGAAATTATTATTTTTATTAAATAATTATAGAAAATTAGTTTTTTAATTACTAAAAATACACAATAAATTATTAAAAATTATTTTAAAGTCTAAAAAATAGGTTTTTAATTATTTTGAATATATTTCATTAATATTAATTATTTTTGGAATATTAATGGCATTTAATTTATTTAATTATGATATTAAATAAATTACTTAAAAATGATTTTAATACTTGAAAAATCATTTAAAATTATCTTATGTTATAAGAAAATATTTTAAGTTATTTTTAATATTTTGTGATGAATTTTATTAATAAATAAATATTAATGATAATTAAGTTATTTAATAAATGTATTAAATAAATTATGAAAAATAGAATTAATGATTTAAAATTATATAAATAATGATTTAAAGGTTATAAAATATTTTAAGTTATAAAATATAACTTATGATATTTTGTCATGAAAAATATAAATATTTTAATATTAATGATGTTAGGGTTATTTAATAATTATACTAAATAAATTATTTAAAAAATGATTTTAATATTATAAAAATTATTTTAAATGAAAATAAAGTGTTTAAAGATATTTTAAGTTATAAAATATAACTTTTAATATTTAAAGGATATTTCATTAATAATTTAATATTAATGATATTAATTTAATATTGAATGATATTGGATTTATTTAATAATTATATTTAATAAGTAATTTAAAAAACGATTTTATTTATTTAAAATCATTTAAAAGGATATAAATGAATTAAAAATATTTTTAAGTTATACTTAATGACTTTTAATATTTTGAGGAATACTACAATAATATTTTAATATTAATGGTAATTATTTAAAAATAATTTTAAATGTTTTAAAAATCATTTAAGGTAATATTAATATTTTAAAAATATTCTATGTTTTTATAAATAACTTTAATATTTTGGAAAGAGTTTCATTAATTGTTTAATATCAATTAAATATTAATGATAATAGAATTATTTGATAATTAAATCACTTTATAATGGTTCCGGTGTTTGAAAATTCATGATAAATTATAATAATTATTTGAAAATTATTATAAGGCTATGAAAAATAATATGACTGATACTTAGGTTGTTCAGAATAATATTAAGGGTTTTGAATAGAGTTTTAAACTCAGATGTAATATACCGATCATTAGTCATTTAATGCATAATGTCTTTGAAATTGATACGGGCTTAGATAGTTTGACTGTATATGTGTTTATTTGTGATTTAATGATTGTGAAACATGTGTGCCAATGTGATTAGGTTATGTGCTGACTGCAATAAGCAGTACTATGTGTTATGATATGTGATTCTAACCGATAGAATGATCTTATTAATGATAGGTCATGATATAAAAGATAAAACTAAGTTCACGTATTGAAGCAAAGAGACCGTGCAAAGATATCCTACCTTTGCATTTTTTTTCGCAATGGACATGAGTAAGAAGTTTTTAATTATATTATTATTGTATCGATTATTAACCCTATTGTTATATATGTTATATCTCGATCATTGATTATCAACATGGTACTATATGATAATTAGGATATATATATTACATTCATTAATTTCTAAATATGGTTATTCAAGTGTCCCCACTTGGATAATTATTATATTTATTCACATGTTGATATATATATATATATATATATATATATATATATATATATATATAAACCTCTAAGCTATTTGATCAGCTAGACACAGAATTAGAAATATCGTTGAATATGATAAAACCTTTTTGTATCCAATTAAATTGTTTTGGTTCGGATTCCAGACTAAGTATGAACATCCCAAACATGGGAAAATTTTTATGCGCCCAAGGCGGACAGAGTGAACGATAATATCATTCTTGCATGTAGTATTGATCAATATAGAGCACATTGGGCAGATCACCCTCGTGTCCGTAAGTTATGACGGTTTGCGGATGAAGTTTTTCTAAACCTTAGCGAAAATGAAAAAAAATGTTCATAGTATGTCACCTTAACCCTATTTATAGTCAGTACATAGTTTCAAAAATTTGATAGAGAGTTGTTATGTTATTATTATTGGTTCAGATTACTTCACAACTTTTAATTTGTTGTAGAAGGGTAGTATAAAGAAAACATTTAATCCTTTCAGCTAATATTTATAATTGTTATTACTTGCTGGACACTCAAATGCTCATCCTTACTTAATTTAAATGTTTTCAGTTAAGTCTGATCGGCCAGAGGGCTCTGCCAAGAACAAAAGGAAAGGAACGCTACCCGAATAAGTTTATGTTATCTTATGTAATAGCTAGACTTAAATAAGATGATTATATTTATTATCTATCATGTAATGAAATGTTTTACGGACGCGTACCTAGGATTTAGAAAACTCGGATATGTAAATTAAGTTAGATAATTATGACAATATTATTATTTTCGCTCATAGAAATGGTATCGTAATGCACTGAGTTTGGGTTTCAAGTATCTAAATTTGGGGGCATTACAATTTTGTATCAGAGCTTTAGGGTTAGAAACCTTAGGTGGGGGTATACCTTAGGCTATAACCATAGAGTAGAGGAAAACATTGAAAGTAAAAATAACTCGCATAGAGTTTAAAAGGAGATGAATCGAATAAACTCATCGTCAAACAAAAATAAAAGATAACTTAAATAGAACTATTAATTATTGTATATATATATATATATTATATGCTAATCAGGATAATTTATGTGTAGATGTCAGATAGAAAAGGATTAGGATACCCTCAGATCGTAAAGAAGGAGTCAACCTCCATAACCAAGCCAATATCAAAGCTGATAGCTGAAATAGAGGCTTACATTGAAAGAAACCTTGATGAGGTGATTATACTAGAAAAATATAGTAAAGTTTGACAAACTAGGTATAGTTAGGTGTGAATGGATTATTAAGGATAATGAGAATATACAGAATACTAAGCAATTGATCCTTAGTGAAGGCGTAAGAAATAAGTAGTATTAGTTTTACATGAATATGTATGATTATATGATGCGTATATGATAGGTATGTAGGTATAATGTAATATTATTAACTTCTTTATAAGTTATGGTAGCGAATCCCGACTTTTGAGTCATAAGGGGATAGCGGATGTTTAAAGAAGTATGTGTTATGGTATGTCAAGCGCTATGAATATGAATCTATATTGGATTAATGAAATAAGTTGGTATAAAGATAGTAATTATCTATCTGAACAATGGTTAATATAGCAAACCAAGTTTTTAAAATATAATATTTTGAATATATGATTATTTGAATAGAAAATTTTGCGTTATAGAAGGTAAGTTTATAAAAGATCAATTATGATCAGATAATGCCGCTAAGATGTATACGAAACCAAAGGGGAGAAGAACCTGTCAACCAAGCTGGAGGACAACCAGACCCGATGCAGAATTTTGCGAATGTGGTCGCTCAAGATATGCAGAATGGAATGCCAGCCGCGGGAAATCAGCCAGACAATCGATTTGCGAACTTTAAAGATTTTAAGGCTATAGGGCCATCAGGATTTAGAGGGTCAACTGACCCTGTAGAAGTAGTTGTGATAGCTAGGGTAACGAAGGGGCAAAAGACAACTTTTGCCACCTATACGATGAAAGGGGAGGCAAATTTTTGGTGGGAGTCAAATCAAGCTAGAGCCAGATAAGGGAGTAGTGGTAGTAGGACTGGAAAAAGGAAAGGAGATAATTCCTGGAATACCAAAATTAGGCCAAGAGGGGGAAAACTCAGATTGTGCAAGGAATCACTTAGGAGAGTGTCTCAAAGTTAAGTTAGTGTGTTATGAGTGTGGGCAGAAGGGACATATCTCTCCTAACTGCCCCAATCCTAGGATGAATAGAGGGTGTTTCAGGTGTGGATCAATGGAGCATAAGGTGAAAGACTATCCAAAAAGGAGAAGGGATGCAGGAAGTGTGATTACGGAGAAAAGTAGCGGGACGCTGGCGACAACGGGACCAACTTCAACAAACAACCCAACTGAATCAACCGCAAGAGTTTTCAGCATGATCGTTCAAGATACCGTGGCAGATGGGGATGCGACTCCAGGTATTATTCGAGTCAATTGTATTTTCTTATATATGATTTTCGTATATATATATAGTAAATTATTTTATAAAGAAATTTTGAAGGAGGAATTTGAGTTCTATTCGAAATCAAATTTCTGTTTAAATAGATAGACAAACTTTATGCTGAATAGTTAAAGATCGGTTCGATCAATTATGATCAAGATCTACTTGCAATGACTGTGGATGCTATTTCCCTAATGTCTATAGGTTTTAAAGTTATTTGATTAGGGGACGGAATCCAGTATAAGGGAGGTGGATGTAATAACCCAATATTTTCAATAAGAAATTTTGGGATTTAAATTTATATATATATATATATATATAAAGGTAAAAAAATATTTGCAAAGTAAAGTATATGTATCTATATGATAAATAAATTTATTTATTAGATGTAAATAATTTCTTAGTATACTTATTGATCATTATAGATTATATTCTTATAATAAATTAATTTTGTAATAAAAAACATTTATTATTTATTTTCTATGAAAATATGATTATGGTATATATGATATGATTATTAGGATTATTATGATATGTATTTTATTATATTGGTTAAGTTAATTATTTTTAATTAATTAATGATGGTATGAATGAAGGTTATGTTAGATATGAATTCAAAACCATAAGTCTAGATTTTGAATAAGGAATGAGAATAATAATATAATATTATTTATATTTCAGTGATATAGATATGCCTGATATGTGTGTAATGTTAATTTGTAGATCAGTTATAGTAAAACAGTTCAAACCCTAGCATTACTGATAAACTATAGTATAGAAGTCAGTTATGACTGTAAGATCAGTTAAGTTGTGTGTTATGTAATTAATGACCATTATTATGTTTACTGTTAATTAGGTAAACCCTAATTAATATCTAAAAACCCTAATTACTAAATTAGAACCCTAATTGCTAAGCTATAAACTCTAAGTATTAATTTAGAAAGGTTAATAGTAATTAATATATTATAATAGTTAATTTACAAAACCTAAGTGATTAGGAAACCTGGGAACCCTAATCAACATTTTTAGAAACTAAGATTTCTATTTTTTCCCTTAATACACAATCCTAAAAAATAAGCTTATGAAACCCTAGGGTTAAACCCTAAGGGTTAAAACCTAATGGTTGTGAGAAGTTACCAAGTTGCCATTCACTTTATAAGTTAAATGACCAAACTACCCTTTTATTATTTTAATAAGGTGGAGTGTAGATCTAGCCCTAGTAAGGAGTTGGTGACCAACTCTAGCTAGCCACATGGTCTAGTAAGCAACTTTAATCATCCAACTTGCTAGATTAAATACATTACATCATAGATCAAGAGCATACAAGTAAGTAAAGTAAGTTACTTTACTTCTCAACCTATCCAAGTCTTCTCTCTCTCTCCCATCCAAAAATTTTGAGTGATACTGAGTGAAAAACAAAGCTCAGAACACTTCATAGCTTGCTAAGGATCAGAATCAAAAGTCAGATTCAAGGATCAAAGCTAAAAAGGTATAAAAACCCTAAACTTAGAAATTTATGTGATTCATGTTATTTGTTGTTGTTTATTGTTTAAAGTTATGTTAAAAGGTGTTATTTAGTGATCTGGGTTGTTATAACTCAGATCCATAACACTTAGATGCTCGAAATTGATGTGTTTAGAATTCTGGAAAAATTAGAAACTATGGTCCCGATTAAATGAATGTCAGAGCCTCTAGATCTTTCTATGTTAAGTGTTATGTGTGTTTTATGTAATGGATATGTTCTTTTGTCATGTGGTTTATGATCTAAAACTTGAATCGGTCGGATCTACCATATATTGAAAGTTATTGATGGTCAAAGGTTGTTGGCCAACGCTAATGAAAATGAATTTTAGGTAACCCGAAACTTATTTTCAGTCGTCGACAATGTTTTGAAAGGCATAGATCTCGTCGACTTGTAAGTGATATGATGATGTTATAATATCTATTGTGTAGCTTGTAATATGTTCTTCATAATCTTGTGTCTTTAGATCCTTTAAACAAACAACTGTAGAATTTAGTGGATGGTCAAAGTATTTGAAATGATCACGAAAAACCATTTTCGGAATTTCGAGAAATGAGAGACAAATGACCTCTCGACCATGTTTGACCATCTACGAACCGAACTGGAGAATTAGATGTTTATATGATATGAGTAATTGGCGATTTAGATCTTAATAACATCATTATGATGACTAGATCATGGAGAGAATCGAGCCATGACTAAAAGCAATAAGAAGCAAGTGCGGGTTTCGGTAACCGAGAAAGCCTGAAAGCCAAAGACAATACTTTGGGGACTTTGAATCTTCTTTCTTGATTGTTAAGTTATGGCTCTGGTGATGTTTGATAATTGTAGTCCTACATGTATAGTACAAGAGCATTGTTTTATCTTGCCTTGAAACATCATAGAATAAAAGTTACCATTGGTCAAAGTAGTTCACTCGTTAACTGCCATGAATTTCTGGGTTTACTGATGAACACTCAAGAACACCTATTATGAGACGAGTTTCATCGCTATATAGGCCCTTTAATGACAGTTTATTTATGGAAATTATTATTTTATTAAATAATTATAGAAAATTAGTTTTTAATTACTAAAATACAAAATAAATTATTAAAATTATTTTAAAGTCTAAAAATAGGTTTTAATTATTTTGAATATATTTCATTAATATTAATTATTTTGGAATATTAATGGCATTTAATTTATTTAATTATGATATTAAATAAATTACTTAAAAATGATTTTAATACTTGAAAAATCATTTAAAATTATCTTATGTTATAAGAAAATATTTGAAGTTATTTTTAATATTTTGTGATGAATTTCATTAATAAATAAATGTTAATGATAATTAAGTTATTTAATAAATGTATTAACTAAATTATGAAAAATAGAATTAATGATTTAAAAATTATATAAATAATTATTTAAAGGTTATAAAAATATTTTAAGTTATAAAATATAACTTATGATATTTTGTCATGAAAAATATAAATATTTTAATATTAATGATGTTAGGGTTATTTAATAATTATACAAAATAAATTATTTCAAAAATGATTTTAATATTATAAAAATCATTTTAAATGAAAATAAAGTGTTTAAAGATATTTTAAGTTATAAAATATAACTTTTAATATTTAAAGGATATTTCATTAATAATTTAATATTAATGATATTAATTTAATATTGAATGATATTAGATTTATTTAATAATTATATTAAATAAGTAATTTAATGAAATGATTTTATTTATTTAAAATCATTTAAAAGGATATAAATGAATTAAAAATATTTTTAAGTTATACTTAATGACTTTTAATATTTTGAGGAATACTACAATAATATTTTAATATTAATGGTAATTATTTAAAATAATTTTAAATGTTTTAAAAATCATTTAAGGGTAATATTAATATTTTAAAAATATTCTAAGTTTTTATAAATAACTTTAATATTTTGGAAAGAGTTTCATTAATTGTTTAATATCAATTAAATATTAATGATAATAGAATTATTTGATAATTAAATCACTTTATAATGGTTCCGGTGTTTGAAAATTCATGATAAATTATAATAATTATTTGAAAATTATTATAAGGCTATAAAAAAATAATATGATGATACTTAGGTTGTTCGTAATAATATTAAGGGTTTTGAATAGAGTTTTAAACTCAGTATGTACCGATATGCCGTCTTTCAGATAATCAAGCGTATCTTTTGAAATTGATCTGAGCTTAGATAGTTTAATTTGTATATGTGTTTATTTGTGATTTAATGATTGTGAAACATGTGTGCCAATGTGATTAGGTTATGTGTTTGATTTATAATAAGCGATACTATGTGTTTATGATATGTGATTCTAATCGATAAAATGATCTTATTAATGATAGGTCGTGATATAAAAGATAAAACTAAGTTCGACGTATTGTTAGCAGCAGACTAAGTAAGTATCCTACCTTTGCATTTTCTTTATGCAATGGACATTGAGTAAGAAGTTTTAATTATATTATTATTATTATGCGATTATTAACCCTATTGTTATATATGTTATATCCAGATCATTGATTATCAACATGGTACTATATGATAATTCGGATATATATATTGCATTCGTTAATTTCTAAATATGGTTATTCAAGTGTCCCCACTTGAATAATTATTATATTTATTCAAATGTTGATATATATATATATATATATATATATAAATATATATATACCTCTAAGCTATTTGATCGACTAGACACGTAAATTAGAAATATCGTTGAATATGATAAAACCTTTTGTATCCAATTAAATTGTTTTTGGTTGGATTCCGGACTAAGTATGAACATCCCAAACATGGGAAAAATTTTTATGCTACAAAAGCGAATGAGTGAACGATAATATCATTCTTGCATGTAGTATTGATCAATATAGAGCACATTGGGCAATCACCCTCGTGTCCGTAAGTTATGACGGTTTGCGGATGAAGTTTTTCTAAACCTTAGCGAAAATGAAAAAAAATGTTCATAGTATGTCACCTTAACCCTATTTATAGTCAGTACATAGTTTCAAAAATTTGATAGAGAGTTATTATGTTATTATTATTGGTTTAGATTACTTCACAACTTTTGATTTGTTGTAGAAGGGTAGTACAAAGAAAACATTTAATCCTTTCAGCTAATATTTATAATTGTTATTACTTGCTGGACACTCAAATGCTCATCCTTACTTAATTTAAATGTTTTCAGTTAAGTCTGATCGGCCAGAGGGCTCTGCCAAGAACAAAAGGAAAGGAACGCTACCCGAATAAGTTTATGTTATCTTATGTAATAGCTAGAATTAAATAAGATGATTATATTTATTATCTATCATGTAATGAAATGTTTTACGGACGCGTACCTAGGATTTAGAAAACTCGGATATGTAAATTAAGTTAGATAATTATGACAATATTATTATTTTCGCTCATAGAAATGGTATCGTAATGCACTGAGTTTGGGTTTCAAGTATCTAAATTTGGGGGCATTACAATTTGGTATCAGAGCTTTAGGGTTAGAAACCTTAGGTGGGGGTAGACCTTAGGCTATAACCATAGAGTAGAGGAAAACATTGAAAGTAAAAATAACTCGCATAGAGTTTAAAAGGAGATGAATCGAATAAACTCATCGTCAAACAAAAATAAAAGATAACTTAAATAGAACTATTAATTATGTATATATATATATTATGGATAATTAATCGGGATAATTTATGTGTAGATGTCTCGGATAGAAAAGGATTAGGATACCCTCGGATCGTAAAAGAAGGAATAGACCTCCATAACCAAGCCGATATCAAAGGCGATGGAAAAATGTGAAATAGAGGCTTACATTGAAAAGAAAACCTTGATGAAGTGATTATCTTTGGAAAAATATAGTAAAGTTTGACAAACTAGGTATAGTTAGGTGTGAATGGAATGGATTAAGGATAATGAGAATATCTGAGAATACTAAGCAATTGATCCTTAGTGAAGGCGTAAGAAATAAGTAGTATTAGTTTTACATGAATATGTATGATTATATGATGCGTATATGATAGGTATGTAGGTATAATGTAATATTATTAACTTCTATATAAGTTATGGTAGCGAATCTCGACTTTCGAGTCATAAGGGGATAGCGGATGTTTAAAGAAGTATGTGTTATGGTATGTCAAGCGCTATGAATATGAATCTATATTGGATTAATGAAATAAGTTGGTATAAAGATAGTAATTATCTATCTGAACAATGGTTAATATAGCAAACCAAGTTTTTAAAATATAATATTTTGAATATATGATTATTTGAGTAGAAAATTTCGCGTTATAGAAGGTAAGTTTATAAAAGATCAATTATGATCAGATAATGCCGCCATGATGTAAACGAAACCAAAGGGGAGAAGAACACATCGACAAGTGGAGGACAAGGACAAATCTGCAATTTTGCGAATGTGGTCGCTCAAGATATGCAGAATGGAATGCCAGCCGCGGGAAATCAGCCAGACAATCGATTTGCGAACTTTAAAGATTTTAAGGCTATAGGGCCATCAGGATTTAGAGGGTCAACTGACCCTGTAGAAGTAGTTGTGATAGCTAGGGTAACGAAGGGGCAAAAGACAGCTTTTGCCACCTATACGATGAAAGGGGAGGCAAATTTTTGGTGGGAGTCAAATCAAGCTAGAGCCAGATAAGGGAGTAGTGGTAGTAGGACTGGAAAAAGGAAAGGAGATAATTCTGGAATACCAAAATTAGGAAAGAATAAGGGGGAAAAATCAGATTGTGCAAGGAATCACTTAGGAGAGTGTCTCAAAGTTAAGTTAGTGTTATAAGTGTGGTAAGGTAAGGACATATCTCTCCCAACCGCCCCAATCCTAGGATGAATAGAGTGTGTTTAGTGTGTGGATCAATGGAGCATAAGGTGAAAGACTGTCCAAAAAGGAGAAGGGATGCAGGAAGTGTGATTACGGAGAAAAGTAGCGGGACGCTGGCGACAACGAGACCAACTTCAACAAACAACCCAACTGAATCAACCGCAAGAGTTTTCAGCATGATCGTTCAAGATACCGTGGCAGATGGGGATGCGACTCCAGGTATTATTCGAGTCAATTATATTTTCTTATATATGATTTTCGTATATATATATATATATAAAAATTATTTTATAAAGAAATTTTGAAGGAGGAATTTGAGTTCTATTCGAAATCAAATTTCTGTTTAAATAGATAGACAAACTTTATGCTGAATAGTTAAAGATCGGTTCGATCAATTATGATCGAGATCTACTTGCAATGACTGTGGATGCTATTTTCCCTAATGTCTATAGGTTTTAAAGCGGTGATTCCGGGGACGGAATCCGTATAAGGGAGGGTGGATGTAATAACCCAATATTTTCAATAAGAAATTTTGGGATTTAAATTTATATATATATATATATATATATAAAGGTAAAAATATTTGCAAAGTAAAGTATATGTATCTATATGATAAATAAATTTATTTATTAGATGTAAATAATTTCTTATTATACTTATTGATCATTATAGATTATATTCTTATAATAAATTAATTTTGTAATAAAAACATTTATTATTTATTTTCTATGAAAATATGATTATGGTATATATGATATGATTATTAGGATTATTATGATATGTATTTTATTATATTGGTTAAGTTAATTATTTTAATTAATTAATGATGGTATGTATGAAGGTTATATTAGATATGAATTCAAAACCATAAGTCTAGATTTTGAATAAGGAATGAGAATAATAATATAATATTATTTATATTTCAATTGATATAGATATATACGATATGTGTGTAATGTTAATTTGTAGATCGGTTATAGTAAAAGCAGTCAAAACCCTAGCATTCTTGATAAACTATAGTATAGAAAGTCGATTATATGTAAGATTTGTTAAGTTGTGTGTTATGTAATTAATGACCATTATTATGTTTATTTGTTAATTAGGTAAACCCTAATTAATATCTAGAAACCCTAATTACTAAATTAGAACCCTAATTGCTAAGTTATAAACTCTAAGTATTAATTTAGAAAGGTTAATAGTAATTAATATATTATAATAGTTAATTTACAAAACCTAAGTGATTAGAAACCTAATGTAATTAGGGAACCCTAATCAACATTTTAGAAACTAAGATTTCTATTTTTTCCTTAATACACAATCCTAGAAAATAAGCTTATGAAACCACACAGGTTAAACCACAGGGTTAAAACCTAATGGTTGTGAGAAGTTACCAAGTTGCCATTCACTTTATAAGTTAAAAATGACCAAACTACCCTTTTATTATTTTAATAAGGTGGAGTGTAGATCTAGCCCTAGTAAGGAGTTGGTGACCAACTCTAGCTAGCCACATGGTTCAGTAAGCAACTTTAATCATCCAACTTGCTAGATTAAATACATTACATCATATTATATAGAGCATACTGAGTAAGTAAAGTAAGTTACTTTACTTCTCAACCTATCCAAGTCTTCTCTCTCTCCCATCCAAAATTTTGAGTGATAATTGATTGAAAAACAAAGCTCAGAACACTTCATAGCTTGCTAAGGATCAGAATCAAAAGTCAGATTCAAGGATCAAAGCTAAAAAGGTATAAAAACCCTAAACTTAGAAATTTATGTGATTCATGTTATTTGTTGTTGTTTATTGTTTAAAGTTATGTTAAAAGGTGTCATTTAGTGATCTGGGTTGTTATAACTCAGATCCATAACACTTAGATGCTCGAAATTGATGTTTTTAGAATTCTGGAAAAATTAGAAACTATGGTCTGACAATGAATGTCAGAGCCTCTAGATCTTTCTATGTTAAGTGTTATGTGTGTTTTATGTAATGGATATGTTCTTTGTCATGTGGTTTATGATCTAAAACTTGAATCAGGGTCAGATCTACCATATATTGAAAGTTATTGATGGTCAAAGGTTGTTGACCGACCATGACCAAATGAATTTTAGGTAACCCAGAAACTTATTTTCAGCGTCTGACAATGTTTTGAAAGGCATAGATCATCGACTTGTAAGTGATATGATGATGTTATAATATCTATTGTGTAGCTTGTAATATGTTCTTCATAAGCGTGTCTTTAGATCCTTTAAACAAACAAACAGTAGAATTTAGTGGATGGTCAAAGTGGTGAAATGATCTGAAAAACCATTTTACGGAATTTCGAAATGAGATGAAACGACCTCTCGACCATGTTTGACCATAACGAATCTGGAGAATTAGATGTGTTATATATTATGCAATGATGATTGGCGATTTAGATCTTAATAACATCATTATGATGACTAGATCATGGAGAGAATCGAGCCACAGTAAGTAGCGATCGTGGTATGCGGGTTTCGGGTAACCTGAAAGCCCAAAGCTCAGCGACTACTTTGGGGCTTTGAATCTTCTTTGGATTGTTAAGTTATGGCTCACGGTGATGTTTGATAATTGTAGTCCTACATATATACTACAAGAGCAATGTTTTATCTTGCCTTGAAACATCATAGAAGAAAAAGTTACCATTGGTCAAAGTAGTTCACCTCGTTAAGCGCCACGAATTTTACAGGTTTCTTGATGAACACTCAAGAACACCTATTATGACGAGTTTAAATCTTATAGGGCCCTTTAAATGACAGTTTATTTATGAAAATTATTATTTTATTAAATAATTATAGAAAATTAGTTTTTAATTACTAAAATACACAATAAATTATTAAAAATTATTTTAAAGTCTAAAAATAGGTTTTAATTATTTTGAATATATTTCATTAATATTAATTATTTTTGGAATATTAATGGCATTTAATTTATTTAATTATGATATTAAATAAATTACTTAAAAATGATTTTAATACTTGAAAAATCATTTAAAATTATCTTATGTTATAAGAAAATATTTGAAGTTATTTTTAATATTTTGTGATGAATTTCATTAATAAATAAATGTTAATGATAATTAAGTTATTTAATAAATGTATTAACTAAATTATGAAAAATAGAATTAATGATTTAAAATTATATAAATAATTATTTAAAGGTTATAAAAATATTTTAAGTTATAAAATATAACTTATGATATTTTGTCATGAAAAATATAAATATTTTAATATTAATGATGTTAGGGTTATTTAATAATTATACAAAATAAATTATTTCAAAAATGATTTTAATATTATAAAAATCATTTTAAATGAAAATAAAGTGTTTAAAGATATTTTAAGTTATAAAATATAACTTTTAATATTTAAAGGATATTTCATTAATAATTTAATATTAATGATATTAATTTAATATTGAATGATATTAGATTTATTTAATAATTATATTAAATAAGTAATTTAATGAAATGATTTTATTTATTTTAAAATCATTTAAAAAGGATATAAATGAATTAAAAATATTTTTAAGTTATACTTAATGACTTTTAATATTTTGAGGAATACTACAATAATATTTTAATATTAATGGTAATTATTTAAAATAATTTTAAATATTTTAAAAATCATTTAAGGGTAATATTAATATTTTAAAAATATTCTAAGTTTTTATAAATAACTTTAATATTTTGGCAAGAGTTTCATTAATAGTTTAATATCAATTAAATATTAATGATAATAGAATTATTTGATAATTAAATCATTTTATAATGGTTCCGGTGTTTGAAAATTCATGATAAATTATAATAATTATTTGAAAATTATTATAATGCTATGAAAAATAATATGACTGATACTTAGGTTGTCCAGAATAATATTAAGGGTATTGAATAGAGTTTTAAACTCGGTATGTACCCGATACGCCGTCGGTACACCAACATGTCTTTGAAATTGATACGGACTTAGATAGTTTGATTGTATATGTGTTTATTTGTGATTTAATGATTGTGAAATATGTGTGCCAATGTGATTAGGTTATGTGCTGACTGTAATAAGCAGTACTATGTGTTATGATATGTGATTCTAATCGATAGAATGATCTTATTAATGATAGGTCATGATATAAAAGATAAAACTAAGTTTGCAGAATTATCAAAGTTTCCTATACTTATCCAAGACCGAGCAAGTATCCTACCTTTGCATTTTCTTTATGCAATGGATATGAGTAAGAAGTTTCAAAATTATATTATTATTGTATCAGATTATTAACCCTATTGTTATATATGTTATATCCGATCATTGATTATCAACATGGTACTATATGGTAATTCAAATATATATATATATATATATATATATATATATATATATTCATTAGTTAATTTCTAAATATGGTTATTCAAGTTTCCCCACTTTGGATAATTATTGTATTTAATCATTGATATTATATATATATATATATATATATATATATATATATATATATATATATATATATATATACCTCTAAGCTATTTGATCACCTAGACATGATTTAGAAATATCGTTGAATATGATAAAACCTTTTGTATCCAATCAAATTGTTTTTGTTTGGATTTCGGACTAAGTATTAACATCCCGAACATGCGAAAATTTTTATACTGGCAAATGGGCCAGAGTGAACGATAATATCGTTCTTGCTTGTAGTATTGATCAATACTGAGGCACATTGGGTGAGATCTTCCTCGTGTAAAAGTAAGTTATGACGGTTTTGCGGATGAAGTTCGCTAAACCTTAGCGAAAAATGAAAATAATGTTCATAGTATGTCACCTTAACCCTATTTATAGTCAGTACGTAGTTTCAAAAATTTGATAGAGAGTTGTTATGTTATTATTATCGGTTCAAATTACTTCACAACTTTTGATTTGTTGTAGAAGGGTAGTACAAAGAAAATATTTAATCCTTTTACCTAATATCTAAAATTTTTATTACTTAATGGGCACTCAAATGCTCATCCTTGCTTAATTTAAATGTTTTCAGTTAAGTATGATGGCCAGAGGGCTCTGCCAAGAACAAAAGGAAAGAAAAGCTACCCGAATAAGTTTGTGTTATCTTATGTAATAGCTAGACTTAAATAAGATGATTATATTTATTATCTATCATGTAATGAAATGTTTTATTGTCACGTACCTGGGATTTAGAAAACTCGGATATATAGATTAAGTTAGATATTTATGATAATATTATTATTTTCACTCATAGAAATGGTATCGTAATGCACTGAGTTCGGGTTTCAAGTATCTAAATTTGGGGGCGTTACAATATCTCTCATATTATTGATTCAATTATTGTCACAGTATCATCTGCATAATATGATATATTATTAAATCAATAATTGAGACGACAAAGTTATTCATATTATTAAATTTCAATATTGATAATGTCTAGAAGTTCTGTCAAGGAGAGGTTTGGTCACCTAATTGCGCGTCAATAAGGAGAAATCCTTATCGGAAAGCCCCCTCTTTCATGGGAACGACTTGGTTATTAAATATTATGAGTTATAATATTAATGATGAATAAGTTCATATTGATTAAAGATGAAATTGATAGTTCCATTATGTTGGAATTATTAGTGTTAGTGGAAATCGACATTTATTTCGATAATAATTGATGTCTAGAGGTTATATTGACCAATCGGGTAATTAATCGGATAAATGAGAAATTAATTGATATTAATTCACATGATTATAACTATTTGTTCTCATGTGTATACTATTGTTTCACATTCTTGTACTATTAGGGGAAGTGGTGCAAGATTGATAATACTTACATAACTAAGTTAAAAATTAAGGTATAGATGGAGGTATTATACTGTAATTCATATTTTCACATGTCTAGAACTATTGATTCACATGATTTACTATTAGCGGAGGTGGTGCAAGTTTGATAATACTTGCAAGACTAAATTAAAAATAAAGGAAAGGAGGAAGGTATTATTCTGTAATATTTCGAGCCCTAAAACGTGCAATTATCGAAACTATATTTTCCTATAAATAGAAGCTCATTCTTCCTTCATTTCTTACCAATTCACTAAAGCTATAGAGCAATTATTATAGAGAGAAATTATAGAGAGAAAGAAGAAGAGAAGTACGCTACCTCACTATTCCAAAGATCCGCTTTTTTTCTAAGGTAAGGGTATTATTCTTTCAGATTCATGAAGAGAGTTATTTTCTTTCAATACTCGTAAGGGTTGTTATTCCATTCTTTATTATTATGTTGGGATAAACTGTACATCTAAATACCGCATATATGGTGAAATTCTTACATTATTCCATTCTTTACTATTTTGTTGGAATAACACGTCTGTGTGGTCTCTAT
Organism: Panax quinquefolius; assembly: GCA_020205615.1. Lineage (NCBI taxonomy): Eukaryota > Viridiplantae > Streptophyta > Magnoliopsida > Apiales > Araliaceae > Panax > Panax quinquefolius. The sequence goes on from CM035152.1 coordinate 60,057,062, forward strand.
CACACGTACTGGTGAATTTCTGTTGTTATTCCATTCTTTATTATTACATTTGGAATATCCCATGCATGCAATGATGCATGACTGGTTCCATACTTTATTATTACATTAGAATATCACATGCGTGCGGAGTTACGGCATGACTCGGTTCCATTCTTTATTATTACATTGGAATAACACATGCATGCGGATTATACACGCCTGGTGAATTCTTCTATTATTCCATTCTTTATTATTTTGTTGGAATAACCTGTCTATGTGGATTACCGCATGCATGGTGAATGATCCTTCGTATTCATTCCTTATTAAATTGTGGAAATGATCTGTCTATGTGGATTACCGTATGGCAGGAAAAAATCCATTTGCAGTTTTATATATTCTATTATACTTAGTTGGTTAAAATGTTGTCTTCTTTACTCCATGAAATTAGTGGAATATTCTTGATATTTGCGCTTCATCCAGTATCTTTTCATGGAAATATTCTTCTGAGCATTCTTGAATTTTACTCCACAAAGAAGTATCATGTTGACAATTTGGACGTTATTGATTTCTGGATAAATTAAAATTATAAATCTTTAAAATTTATCCTTTAACTTGTTTTATTGAATTATTATGTCATTGTCATCATCCTCATGCTTATATTGTGATGAAAGTCATTTTTAGCTTACGTGCATAGATGGACTTTGTATAATTATGACCAGGGATTATTCGGTATAATCATGACCGTAATGTGACGAATGATGTGGTAAAAGTCCTCATTGGCATGTAGTTCATTGATGGATAGTTGTTAGTATGATTATGACAAGGGATTATTCTGAAAGTATTATGCATACAAGCCAATCATGTATGATGATAAAGCATATACTGTGTAATCAATCTAATTTATTTATTAATAAAAGAATTATTTAAGGCATTTATTATCCACATGGTGCTGTTTTAATAATATGTGATAAACCCATAGTTTTATGCAATGCTTTTAGAATCATGATAAGATCATGATAATGAGATCTAAATTCTTAGATAGCTTAAAACTAAAATGTTCCCAATCAATGGATTACTAAAAGGGATTAATGAATGGGATAGATTGAATACGTCGTTGTTTGCTCATTGGATGAGGATGATTGATCTCATGATCATTTTGTGGAGACACTAAAGCAAGTATGTAGGTGCTTATTAGAGAATAAGTTCACTTTGACGTGACTCGCTAAGGAATACCTAATGGAGTTTTACTTACCGTCGATAGGAATTCTGTAGTGATAGTAGTACTGAAATGATCCTTAGACTTGAGATCATCATAGTATCTTATATATAATGAATTACACTTTGACTTATTCCTTAAGACTCTTAGAGTATATCAAAGGGTATGCTTGGGTGTAATAAGTTATATATGAAGATAGTGAATGACCAATAAAGAATCTACCACTTCTAGTAAAAAGGGAGAAATGTCCTATGCGATTCGATAAATGACAACCTAGGAATCCTTGGCCAAGGTGGAATGAAATTAGAAAGTAGTTTCTAATATGCATTCATTAAGAGTTGTTCATTTAGGAATCGAAATACATATAATTAAATAAAATAAGACTTGACAGTAATTCCATGTCTTATATTTAATTGGGACATTGTATGGTGGAAGGATTGAATTATGCGGTAACTATTTACTCAAAGGTTCTTTTATGATTAATGTTGAAATCTATATTATCCGGAAAGTCGATTTGATCGCTAGGAGAGGCTTATCCCTATTGTAGAATAAATATTATTTATTTAAATAAATTATTTGTTTAATTTATTTATTTAAATGAGATTAGAATTGTTCTAATTGATTTATTCACAATAGGTTTAATATGGAGAACCTAAAGGGTCACACCATAAAATGAAGAATAATTATTTAAGAAGTTAATGGCATAAATGTAATAATATTTTAAGTATATTTAATTTAATCTATGGTGATAGAATAAATTAAATAGCTTAATATTATTATTTAATATTTTAGAAATATTAAATATAAATTAATAAGTGGAGTCTTATTAATATTATTGCAATTATTATTATTTTAATTTCTAAAAGGTTTAGGAATTAATTTAATATAAGTACTCTCATTTATTCTAATTGGATTAGGAAAGAAAATTAGTTAAAGGAGTTTAATTAATTACCCTAATAGGATTAGGAGCCCATTTAATTAAAGAGTTTAATTAAATAAATAATACCTTATTTTAATTAAAATAGGGTTACATGATATCTTTATAAGAGAGTCTTATATCGGATATCTAATATACGTAATTCTAGAGTTGGAAATCGCCTCCTTTTCTATCTGAGATAGGAAAAACTAGGGTTTGAGCAATACCCTTCTTCTTGAAAATTCTTCTTCTTTGGTGGATCATCTCTAGAGGCCATACATTTGGGTGGCTTACATTGATCAAAGGAAGGAATCTACTTGGAGATTCAAGGAGATCGCGGAGAAGTAGGAGGTGAACTCGTACCTAAGGAAGCTCGTTTCTACAAGGGTATGATTTCATAATTTCTTATTCTTCGTTTAATTAATAATATGCATAAAGGATGATCCGGGTAAATGGTTTGTGAAAAATTTAAAAATCTGATTTTATTTCGCTTCCGCTTATTTTTCAATTTGATTGCTACTTTGATTTTCACAAAACCTAACAGTGGTATCATGAGCCAAACTTTGTGCGAATTATTATTTATTTTAATTTTATATATGTATGGGTATGCATTTAGAATAATTTATTGGGCATAAATTGTTGTATAAAATTATTATTTTATATAAAAAAAAAAACTGTTCGCTTCATAAAGGATTTCGCGAAGTCTCTGTTGCTGAATCATTTTTTTTAAATTGCCAGAAAACATTTTCGGAATATCCGTGGGTGATTCAATCCGTGGGTGTGAATCAGGATGACATGTCATGATTGAGTCACGTGGTTGATTTGTTAAGGGCGAATTTTTTTTTCTTTCAAAGTCACATGAATCTGCAGGTTGGCAGGTTCTTAATCAGGATGCTTTGTAATGTTTTTTAAACGTTTTTTTATAATATATAATATATTTGATATATATATATTAATTAATCTATAATAGTATACAGTTTCTTAACTGTAAGTTTTCAAGCTCCTGAGCTTCACGTGATTTTGGTATATTATATATATATATATATATAATAGTTATATATATATATATATTAATCTTATTAATTTTATAATTAAAATAAAAGAATTTATTTTAATCTTGAAATTGGATTTCATGCAACATAAAATTGCCCATGAAATGATACTCATATATATATGGAATGATTTAATTTATTGATACATATGGTGATATGTATGATAATAAATGGGATTGATTATGGACAATTGACGATGTGATTGGATTTATTTTAGTTGGATGTTTGAATGAATGGGTTTTATTAAATGGATTCTGCGTACCTCGTCTTTTTTGGTTTTCTTCTTGATGTAAATTCTATATCTCTCTCTATGTACTTCCCTTGATTTAGCGATCAAGGTTTCTATTTAAATTAAATAATTTATGTAATAGGACTAGTTAGAATTTTTCGAAGAACCGAAGATCAAGGAGCAAGGAGCGCTAAAAGACCCATTTGTAATGGAGCCTGGGTTTAAATGTAATAGTTATATTTAAATGTTTATTCTTTGCACCCTAGGGTTTGACCTTTTGGTTCACTTGGTGGCTCTAGTGAACCAAACTAGAATAAAAGTCCATAATCAATCCGGGTAGAATATAGTATTCTATATGTGCATGCTAGTATTATATATATTATATATTATGCAAACATGCTTCGCATGTTTAATAATATGACGCGTATTTTATATATATATTTGCATGCGCGCTAAACAAGATGAGACAAATAATAACAAATCCCTCAAAGTTTTTTTTTTATTAAGTCTTAAGCGTTCAAAGATATTTAGAATATCGAACGTCGCCTTCTAGCATGATAAAATTAATAGAGTATTAAATATTTAATATGAGTTTGTTGTGTCACCACAATGAGTATTAAGTATTTAAGATGTTAATTTATCACATTTGATATTTATAAAGAAAATTGAACAATATTGTTTTGTTGTGTCACCCAAGAGGCGATATTTTTCTTTTATGAATATATGGAAGTGCTAGGTTGGACTTAACTTAGATAATTTTGATTCGGATGTGCCACCACTTGATCGAAATAATCTATGAGGCAAAACATAAGGAGTTACATGTTGATGTAATTGACAAGGAGTTGTCTACCTATTTATTTATATATAGTTTGTTGTGTCACCACAAGGCTATATATATTTGAAATGGGATCCTTATTCTCACTAGCAAAAACTTTAATTAGATTTTTTTGCCGAACTATATAAATGAGGTAATATAGTTTGAAGAAAATAGTGGGAGATACCAATATAAAATAAGACCTAATTTATTTTGGTAATTAATTAAATGAATGTTTGCTAAAATATTATCTTTTTACATGCGCAGAATTTTGAAAATGTCACATTCACTAATTTCCTTTGCGTAGCATACTTGATCTTAACAAACTAAATGGGATAGAACTACTACGGATTTGGTTAAAGAAATCGAGAATTGTTCTCTTTCTTTGAAAAGATTTCTTATGTCTAAATTCGCCTGATACTGCAAAAAAGTTGAGAGGCGACCTCTGAGGAAGAGATTGCTACTTTTAAAGCGTGGCAATATGATGCATCGTGGCTCGATGCATCATGCTCGCATCCGTGAGTAACGAGCTTGCGTCGACGTGAAAACATGGATGCTCCTTATCTTCTTGCACCTTCGAGAGTTGTATGGTGAACAAAGTAGGGCGCTAGATATGAAATATCTAAGGAGCTCTTAGATCTCGGATGACCGAGGGACACTACCGTTGAGACTCATGTCCTAAAGATGATCAATCTGATTGAGCGTCTTGGGCGACTTGGGTTCGTCATGGATGGGGAATTGAGTCAAGATTTAGTCTTGCGATCACTCCCGGACACCTTCTCACAATTTGTTGTGAATTTTCACATGAATAAGTTGGATATCGACTTGCACGAATTACTTAACATGTTGAAAGCTATTTGAAGGTCACTTCCCATCCAAGAAGAACCATGTCTTCTTGGTGGATGATTCTTCCAAGAAAAGGAAGAGGCCCAAGGTATCTTCGAAAAGAAGAAATCCAAGAAGGCTAAGGAAAGCGAAAGTGAAGGATCAAAAGAAACTGATCCATTTAGCAAAGGAATTTGCTTCCATTGCAATAAGTAGGTCCTTTGGAAGAGGGGCGCAAGGATTATCTCGCAGAACAAAAGAAGAAGAAGCTTGGAGAAGCTTGAATCCTAATCAAGGTTTATTTATGATTGAAATTAATTTTTACGAAAGTCGATCTTCTACTTGGGTATTGGATCTGGGATGTGGTTCTCACATATGTAATAATATCACGAGGACTGGTCAAAAGTAGAAAGTTTGAGCAAGGATGAGGTCGATCTACGAGTGGGAAATGGAGCAAAGGTTCTTTGCATTAGGTAGAGGACTTATTGTTTAGCACGCCTATGGGCAAGTTCATTAATTTAAATAATTGTTATTTTGTTCCAAATATCATTAGAAACATTATTTCTATCTCTGTATTGGATATGGATGGTTTTAATATTATAATAAAGAACAACGGTTGTTCTATTTATAATGATAATGTTTTATATGGTGTTGGTAATTTGCGAAATGGACTTTATATACTTGACTTGCATGAAAATATATTTCAAATTGAACAAACTAAGAAAAGGAAAGAGATGATGTTAATTATACCTTCATGTGTGTACTTTGTAGACTTCGGTCGTATTAATGAAACAAGATTATCCAAGTTGCATAAAGATGGGCTCTAGAGCTATCGATTATGAATCATATCCAACTGTGAATCTTGTCTCATGGGTAAAATGACTAAATCTCCTTTTAGTGGAAAAGGAGAAAGAGTTCTGAGTTGTTAGCATTGGTACACGGATGTATGTGGACTATAACAACAACCGCACTTACGAGGAGGTATTCTTATTTTATTACATTCATGACTACCACTCAAGATTTGGATATGTGTATTTAATGAAATATAAATGAATCATTTGAAAAGTTCAAAAGAGTTCGGAAGTGAAGTTGAGAAGCAAGCTGGTAAGAGTATTAAAGATTCTCGATCGATCGAGGAGGAGAATACTTAAGTGGTGAGTTTCTCAATTGTCTCAAAGAAAATGGTATAATCTCACAATGGACTCCACCAAGGACGCCATGATGATGAATGGTGTATCTCGAAAGGAGAAATCGAACATTGTTGGATATGGTTCGATCTATGATGAGCTTTTCTGAGCCTTCCGGTTTCATACAGGGGATATGCCCTAGAATCGGTTTGCATACCTACTTAACAAGGTACCTACAAAATCCGTCCCCAAGACCCATATATGAGTTATGGAATGGGGAGAAACCAAATCTTAAGCATGTTAAGACTTGGGGTTGTCCAAACTTATGTCAAAAAGTTTGAAAAGCGATAAAGCTGCAGACTAGATCGACAAATGTAGATTTGTGGGATACCCTAAAGAAACATCGGGGTATTATTTCTATCATCAAGTGATCAAAAGGTGTTTGTTGCGAAACATGTTGCCTTCTTGGAAAAGGAGTTTATCCTTGAAGGGGTCGATTGGGAGTAAGATATATCTTGAAGAGGTTCAAGAACCACAAAATACTACTGAGATCAAAGTGAGGTACCTAACCAAGTAGAGATTCATACATGCCACACCCTATTCATAAATCCGGAAGAGTACCAAAGATACCAGACATGTATGGACTTGTCATAGAAGATGACAATGAGGTACGCATCATAGATGATGATGATCCATTGAATTACGAACAGGCTATGAGTAGTAAAGACTCAGAGAAGTGGCAAGAAACCATGAAATCCGAAATGGACTCCATGTATGAGAACCAAGTATGGACTTTGGTCTCACCACACGAAGGCATTAAGCTATTGGGTGTAAATGGGTCTTTAAAAGAAAGGCTGGAGCGAGGCGGCAAGGTAGAGACCTATAAGGCTCGATTTGGTTGCAAAATGTTTCAAACAAAGACAAGGAGTTGACTATGACGAAACCTTCTCACCGATAGCAATGCTCAAGTCCATTCGGATTTTGCTTGCGATTGCGACTTACCATGACTACGAAATCTGGCGGATGGGCGTGAAAGCGGCCTTCCTCGATGGGAAACTTGAGGAGGATGTGTATATGACACAACCAGAGGATTTGTTTCAAAGGTTGGAACAAATCAAGTCTGTAAGCTTCTGACGATCCATTTATGGATTAAAGCGAAGCTTCTCGTGGGTGGAACATCCATTTTGATGAGACAATCAAAGAGTTTGATTTTATCAAAAATGAGGATGAACCATAATGTGTACAAGAAGGTTAGTGGGATATTTGTTTCATTCCTTGTATTATATGTTGATGATATATTGCGATAGGGAATGATATTCTATCTTTGTAATCAATTAAAAATACGGTTATCTAAACACTTCTCCATGAAGGACTTGGGAGAAGCATCCTATATTTTGGGGATAAAGATCTATAGAGATAGATCTAAAAGGATGCTTAGCTTGTCCCAAGGAACATACATTGACTTCGATGCTAAAAAGGTTTAGCATGGAAGATTCCAAAGAGGTCTCATCTTGAGAGTGAGCCATGGAATACATCTCTCAAGAAACAAGCCCCAAAGACACGAGGAGAGAAAGCCGTATGAGTAAGATTCCTTATGCTTGATAATAAGATCTATCATATACGGTATGATATGTACTAGACCAGATGTCGCTCATGCACTTAGTGTAACATGCGAGATATCGGTCGAATCCGGAGAAGAACTTTGGAAGGCGGTGAAAAATATCTAAAGTACTTAAGAAGAACTAAGGATGTATTTCTTGTCTACGGTGGAGTACGAATTAAAACTAGAGGGCTTCACGGACTCAAGTTTTCAAAGCAGACCAAGATGATGATAAATCCGTTTTGGGGTATGTGTTTACCTTAAATGGTGGCGCATGATGAGTTGGAAAAGTTCAAGCAAAACGATTCTTGATTGATTGATGATGAGGCAGTACATAGCTGCAAGTGAAGCTGCAAAGGAAGCTGTTTGGATGAAGAAGTTCATTATCGAACTTGGTGTGGTTTCTAGCATTAAAGGACCAGTGCCTTTATTCTGTGACAACACTGGAGCTGTTGCACAAGCTAAGGAACCCAAGTCTCATCAGAAATCCAAACACGTGTTGCGATGATTTCATTTGATCGGAGAGATCATTGAAAGAGAGGCGTCACCACTGGGGCGTGTGGACTCTCGAGACAATATTGCGAGATCCATTTACTAAAGCGTTAACACAACAACAGTTTGATCGTCACTTACTTGGAAGATGGGTATGAGATACCACGGCGATTGGCTTTAGTGCAAGTGGGAGATTGAAAGTATTATGCATCTGAGCGATCATGTATGATGATAAAGCATATCTTGTGTAATCAATCTTATTTATTTTTAATAAAAAAAAGAATTATTTAAGGCATTTATTATCTACATGGTCTTTGTTTTAATAATATGTGATAAACCCATAGTTTTAAGCAATGCTTTTAGAACCATGATAAGATCATGATAATGAGATCTAAATTCTTAGATAGCTTAAAACTAAAATGTTCCCAATCAATGGATTACTAAAAAGGGATTAATGAATCCGGATAGATTAGTACGTACGTTGTTTGCTCATTGGATGAGGATGATTGATCTCATGATCATTTGTGTGGAACACTAAAGCAAGTATGTAGGTGCTTATTAGAGAATAAGTTCTTTGAGCGTGACTCGCTAAGGAATACCTAATGGAGTTTTACTTACTGTCGATAGGAATTCTGTAGTGATAGTAGTCTACAAATGATCCTTAGACTTGAGATCATCATAGTATCTTATATATAATGAATTACACTTTGACTTATTCCTTAAGACTCTTAGAGTATATCAAAGGGTATGCTTGGGTGTAATAAGTTATATATGAAGATAGTGAATGACCGATAAAGAATCTACCACTTCTAGTAAAAAGGAGAAATGTCTATGTGATTCGATAAATGACAACCCGGGAATCCTTGGCGAGGTGGAATGAAATTAGAAAGTAGTTTCTAATTTGCATTCATTAAGAGTTGTTCATTTAGGAATCGAAATACATATAATTAAATAAAATAAGACTTGTGAGTAATTCCATGTCTTATATTTAATTGGGACATTGTATGGTGGAAGGATTGAATTGTGCGGTAACTATTTACTCAAAGGTTCTTTTATGATTAATGTTGAAATCTATATTATACGGAAAGTCGTTGATCATTTAGGGAGGCTTATCCTATTGTAGAATAAATATTATTTATTTAAATAAATTATTTGTTTAATTTATTTATTTAAATGAGATTAGAATTGTTCTAATTGATTTATTCACAATAGGTTTAATATGGAGAACCTAAAGGGTCACACCATAAAAGGAAGAATAATTATTTAAGAAGTTAATGGCATAATTGTAATAATATGTTAAGTATATTTAATTTAATCTATGGTGATAGAATAAATTAAATAGCTTAATATTATTATTTAATATTTTAGAAATATTAAATATAAATTAATAAGAGAGTCTTATTAATATTATTACAATTATTATTATTTTAATTTCTAAAAGGTTTAGGAATTAATTTAATATAAGTACTCTCATTTATTCCTAATTGGATTAGGAAAGAAAATTAGTTAAAGGAGTTTAATTAATTACCCCTAATAGGATTAGGAGCCCATTTAATTAAAAGAGTTTAATTAAATAAATAATACCTTATTTTAATTAAAATAGGGTTACATGATATCTTTATAGAGGAGTCTTATATCGGATATCTAATATCGTAATTCTAGAGTTGGAGAGTGCACGCCTCCTTTTTTCTATCTGAGATAGAAAAACTAGGGTTTGAGCGATACCCTTCTTCTTGAAAATTCTTCTTCCTTGGTGGATCACCTCTAGAGGCCATACATTTGGGTGGCTTACATTGATCAAAGGAAGGAATCTGCAGGAGATTGAGGAGATCATGGAGAAGTAGGAGGTGAACTCGTACATGAGGAAGCTCGTTTCTACAAGGGTATGATTTCATAATTTCTTATTCTTCGTTTAATTAATAATATGCATAAAGGATGATCCGGGTAATTGGTTTGTGAAAAATTTTAAAATCTGATTTTATTTCGCTTCCGCTTATTTTTCAATTTGATTGCTACTTTGATTTTCACAAAACCTAACATATTCGATATAGTCATGACCATTTATGATTACATGAATATCCTTGGCCGTGATGCAGGGATGATTCGATTTTATTTATTGTCGAGTGAGTCGTGGATAAAGTTGATGAAAAACTTTTTAAATCATAGAAGATAGTAGATTTTATGCTCTACTTGACTCTTCTAATGGATTGCTTGTTCCGCTATAGTTAAACTTGTTGTCTATTATATTCTATCAGTTTAACATTGTTGAAGGCTAATGATAATTTATTCTGCATTATCTTAGTCATAATATTTCTTACTGGGCTAGTTGAGCTCACCCTTTCTTTCATTGTTCTCTTCGTGAAATGAGAAGCGTAGCTTGAGACTAGTGGGAAGGCGGGTGATGGTCCAGATGATAGCATTAGTAGTCCTCACTATTCTGTTAAATAGTGTGACAATAAATGTAATGAGGACTCCATTGAGTGTGGATATTGTCCAGATGACAATATTCTTATTAAAACTCTTAGATTATGTTTTGTCGTATTTTACACGACTGTTGTATAATTAAGTTATATTTGAATTTTGTACCATGTATTTGGCTACACAAGATGGGTGATGTATACCTATTTTGGGGGCATCATAGTTGGTATCAAAGCTTAGGGATATGATCCCTAGCTAAGATGTGAGATAAGAACTAGGAGGGGAGAGACGAGGAATTCCTTCACTAGTATGACCTACCTAAGTTTATTTGGTATTTAATTGGTCGGTCAGAGTATAGGGATAATATGTGATACGTTAATTAACATGAGACCGTTGAGTCACCACAGATTAATACCCAGGATAATGTGCAACAGGAGGACAATAATCCTCAGGTAAACAACAACGATTAAATGATGAACGATGTGATGTTCAGAGGTTTTATGCAATTCATGAAACATCAAGAGAGGGCGGCTCCTGTCCAAAATGCAGGTGGAAACACTGATAACTCTCGTACGGTCACCACTAAGCAGTTCAAGGAGCTGGTTCCACCGGAGTTTTTTGGAGAGCCAAAACCACTTAAGGCGGAGACATGGATAAAGCAGATCAACTAGATATTTGATGTCTTGGGATGTTTCGAGGAGCAAAAGGTTCCCTTTGCCACCTTCATGTTGCGAGCAGAGGCAGATTATTGGTGGGAATCTGTAAAGCGTACTCAACCTGCCGTACTGAGGATGTCTTGGGAGAAGTTCCAAAAACTGTTCAACAAAAAATACTGTCCTAAAAGTATTCGTCACATTAAGGAGGTAGAGATCATCAAGCTTGAGTAAAATAATATGACCGTGGCGCAGTACAAAGCTAAGTTGACCGAGTTGTCTCGGTTTGCATCCTACTTGGTTGATAATGAGGAGAGAATGACGCGGATGTTTTTAAGAGATTTGAAACCCGAGATACGTCAATACCTAATTTCTCATAAACTGTGTTTATATTCGGATGTTGTGAATAGGGCTCAGTTATTGGAGCGCGATAATGAGTCAACCCAACCAAGAGAGAGCAACCGACAAGTCGATAATACCAGTGGTAACAGTCATCAAAGCGGTGACAACAAGCGTGGAGGGAATCAATATACCAGAAATGGTAATCACTTTGGTGGTAATCATGGCTATGACAATAAGAGTGGACATTTCAAGAAGAGGGGATTCAACAATGATGGAAAGACGTCAGCACCAGCACCTGTTGTTAAGGAAGGAGAACGATCGCCAGTCGAATGTTACAAATGCGGAGGGGAGGGACATATCAGTCCAAACTGCGTGATGCAGTCCAAATTGTGGAAGAGAAGGTCACCTAGCCCGATTTTGTCATTCACCAAAGTCAAGTCCAGCTGGGATGGAGATATCAAAGGCCGTCCCAGACAAGATAAAATCGATAGTTCAAGGGAGAGCATTTGTTGTAACCTCCTAAAAAGCGAGGAATCTGAACGAGGTGATCACGGGTAAGCTAATCATAAACTCTAGTGAAGTATATACCTTATTTGATATCGGTTCTACGCATTCTTTTATTTCTCCTACTTGCGTTCAACGTTTAAATTTGACTCCGGAGAAATTAGACTTTGACTTATTAGTTGAAACTCTGTTGGTAGAAACCTTTATTACATCCACTGTTTATAAGTCTTGTTTGATTCAAATTGGTAACCGCACGTTACCTATCGATCTTATTTCTTTGAAAATACTTGCATTTGATGTAATTTTAGGGATTGATTGGTTAACTACTCATCATGCTAAAATCGATTATTTTTGTAAGGTTGTTAGCTTTCATATTCCTAACCAACCTATTATACGAATTCAAGCAACCAAACCACTAAAGTCAATCACTATCATATCAAGTCATAAAGCTATTCGTTTATTGAAAAACGGATGTCAAGCTTTCTTAGCCCATGTCACGGATTTAAATAAAAATACGTCAGATTTGAATGATATTTCTATTGTTAATAAATTTCCCGATGTATTCCCTGAAGAACTTCCTGGCCTACCCCTAGAGCGTGAAATTGAATTTTTTATTGACCTTGAATTCGGTACAAAACCCATTTCCAAATTCCCATATTAAATGGCTCCTATTGAACTTCAGGAGTTAAAAACCCAACTACAAGAATTGTTAGACATCAGTTTCATTCGTCCTAGTACGTTTCCTTGGGGTGCTCCTGTTCTATTCGTGAAGAAGAAAGATGGAAGTATGCGACTTTTGTATTGATTATCGGGGAGTTGAATCATGTCACCATCAAAAATAGGTACCCGTTGCCTCGCATTGATGACTTGTTTGACCAGTTGCAAGGAGCCAAAATTCTTTTCAAAGATTGATCTTCGTTTGGATATCATCAGTTGAAGATTAAAATTGATGACATTCCAAAGACTACTTTCAGAACTCGGTACGGGCATTATGAATTCCTAGTCATGTCTTTTGGATTGACTAATGCTCCTGCTGCCTTCGTGGACATGATGAACCGAGTATTCAAGGAATATTTGGATCACTTTGTGGTCGTTTTTATTGATGACATCCTCATATACTCCAAAACCCGTGAAGACCATGAGCAACACTTGAGGCTGATACTCCAAAAGCTTTGTGAAAACAAGCTATATGCCAAGTAGAAGAAATGTGACTTCTGGCTTGAGGAAGTTGCATTCCTTGGGCACGTGATATCAAATCATGGAATATCTGTTGACCCAACGAAGATTGAAGCAATTCAAACCTGGGAGCAACCAAAGTCAGTGATCGAAGTACGTAGCTTTCTCGGCTTAGCTGGTTATTATCGGAGATTCATGGAAAGATTTTCTCGAATCACCGCTCCATTAACTCAGCTGACTCAAAAAGATACAAAGTTCGGTTGGAGCGAGGAATGTGAGAAGAGTTTTCAAGAACTCAAGAGAAGACTAATTTCAGCACCTGTTCTGACAATACCATTTGGCTCGGAGGATTTTTCATTTTACGTTATTCTTTAACAAAGAGTTAGGATGTGTTCTCATGCAACATGCGAAAGTCATAGCCCTTATGTCTCATGACAACTCAAAGAATATGAGAGGAATTATCCTACTCATGATCTAGAGTTAGCGGTGATATTTTAACGCTTAAGATTTGGAGGCATTACATGTATAGAGAGAAGGTGGAGATCTATACGGATCATAAAAGCCTCAAATATTTCTTCACTCAAAAGGAACTCAACATGCGGTAACGACGATGGCTTGAGTTGTTGAAAGATTATGATCATACCATCCAATACCATCATGGAAAAGCAAACGTAGTAGCTGACGCATTGAGTAGAAGATTATATGCGGGTACGAGTGCAATATTGTCAACACAAAGGCCAATTTTATATGACTTGGAAAGGATGGAAATAGAGTTAAAGACTGCAGGGACCCATGTGATGATGGCGAATATACGTGTAGAACCGACTTTAATTGATAAAGTTAAAGCTGCTCAACTTACGGACCTGGAGCTGATGCGTATGAAGAAGAAAGTGTAAGAAGGTGCTATTCTAGAAGCAAGAATCGATGAAGAAGGAATACTTCGAGTTAACTCCATACTTTGTGTTCCTAACAATTCTGACTTAAAGTATAAAATCATGATGGAGGCGCACAACACACCGATTGCAATCCATCCTGGGAGTACCAAAATGTATCGTGATCTTCGACATACGTTTTGGTGGAGCAATATGAAGAGAGAGATAGCGTGGTTTATCTCAAGGTGTCTAACTTGTCAACGAGTCAAGGCGTAGCATCAAGTGCCAAAAGGTCCATTGCAACCACATGAAATTCCAGAATGGAAGTGGGAGCACATTACTATGGATTTCGTTACTGGTCTTCCCAAGGTTTCTCAAGGCATAGATGTGATTTGGGTCATTGTTGATAGATTGACCAAGTTTGCTCATTTCTTACCGATACGAGAAACTTATACACTTGAACATCTTTCTAGTATATACATAAATGAGATTGTAAAATTACATGGTATGCCAGTATCCATAGTTTCTGATCGAGACCCAAGATTCGCTTCACGATTTTGGGTTAGTTTGCAAAAAGCTATGGGCACGAATTTATGATTTTGTTCGGCATATCATCCTCAAACGGATGGGCAGTCGAAAAGGACTATTCAAACTCTTGAAGATTTATTAAGACTCTGTGTCCTTAACTTCAAGGAAAGTTGGGACAAGTTCTTACCATTGGTGGAGTTTTCCTACAACAATAGTTATCAAGCAAGTATTGGCATGGCTCCATTTGAGGCGTTGTATGGAAGAATGTGTCGTTCTCCAGTATGCTGGAATGAGGTGGGTTAAGCAATGTTGTTAGGACCGGAGTTGGTACGTATGACTATGGAAAAAGATTCAAACAATCTGATAACGTATAAAAACCTCACAAGATCGACAAAAGATTTATGATGATCTTCATCGAAAGGATGTGGAATTCAATATTGAAGATCATGTGTTGTTACGTGTTGCTCCATGGAAAGGAGTTACGAGATTTGGAAAGAGAGGAAAGCTCAATCCTCGATTCATTGGCCCATTTATAATTCTCAAACGAGTAGGAACTGTGGCCTATAGACTCGCCTTACCGACAAGTATGTCTCATGTTTATAACGTTTTTCACATATCTATATTACGTAAATATATGAAAGACCCAAATTATATTATTGAACTAGAACCAGACGAGATAGAGGAAGATTTAACATATGAAGAGTTACCTGTTAAAATCTTGGATAAGAAGGATCATATTCTACATTCCAAGGTTATACCTCAAGTCAAAGTTTTGTGGAGAAACTACGATGTGGAGGAAATGACCTGGGAGTTAGAATCTGAGATGAAGTCAAGATATCCTAACCTCTTCGATATACCAGGTACGTACCCTAATTTCGAGGATGAAATTTCATAAGAAGGGGAGGTTTTAAGACCCCAACTTTTATGAATAAAGAATAATTTTCTCGAAATATATTTTTGAATATTATGGTGTGGATTTGATATAATGTTATAGTTGTGGATAATATTTACAAATTTTACAAAGTAAGCATGTGGTATTATAATATTCGATTAGTCGGGGAATATTCATTTTAACAGGGAATATTCGTACGACGGCACAATCATTGGTGGACCCCACAACGAAAGTATTGTCGTAGTAAGAAAACGACAGAATTATCTTTTTATAAAAATAACAGCGGATGTGTTACTGTTAAAACTATTGAACTACCCGGTAGTAAAAGTATAGTAATACACGTGGTTGCATTGTAGCACACGATATTGGTTATTGATGCTTACGTGAGAAGTCACTCAGTTATACTCAATTATTGCTATAATAATTGTTGCATCATATCTCTCATATTATTGATTCAATTATTGTCACAGTATCATCTGCATAATATGATATATTATTAAATCAATAATTGAGACGAAAAAGTTATTCATATTATTAAATTACAATATTGAAAATGTCTAGAAGTTCTGTCAAGGAGAGGTTTGGTCACCTAATTGCGCACCAATAAGGAGAAATCCTTATCAGAAAGCCCCCTCTTTCCTGGGAAAGACCTGGTTGTTAAATATTGTGAGTTATAATATTAATGATTAATAAGTTCGTGTTAATTAAAGATGAAATTGATAGTTCCATTGTGTTAGAATTATTAGTGTTAGTTGAAATCGACATTTATTTCGATAATAATTGATGTCTAGAGGTTATATTGACCAATTGGGTAATTAATCGGATAAATGAGGAATTAATTGCTATTAATTCATATGATTATAACTATTTGTTCACATGTGTGTACTATTGTTTCACATTCTTTTACTATTAAGGGAGGTGGTGCAAGATTGATAATATTTGCATGACTAAGTTAAAAATGGAGGTATAGATGGAGGTATTATACTGTAATTCGTATTTTCACATGTCTAGAACTATTGATTCACATGAATTACTATTGATTCACATGATTTACTATTAAGGGAGGTGGTGCAAGTTTGATAATACTTGCAAGACTAAATTAAAAATAAAGGAAAGGAAGAAGGTATTATTCTGTAATATTTCGAGCCCTAAAACGTGCAATTATCAAAATTATATTTTCCTATAAATAGAAGCTCATTCTTCCTTCATTTCTTACCAATTCACTAAAGCTATAAAGCAATTATTATAGAGAGAAAGAAGAAGAGAAGTCTGCTACCTCACTATTCCAAATTATCGTTTTTTTTTTAAGGTAAGGGTATTATTCTTTTCGTATTCATGAAGAGCGTTATTTTCTTCAATAATTTGGTAAGGGTTGTTATTCCATTCTTTATTATTATGTTGGAATAACACATACATGCAAAAGTACCGCATACATGGTGAAATTCTTACATTATTCCATTCTTTACTATACATTAGAATAACTTTTATGCATCTTGATGCATCGCATGTACAGGGAATTTTGTTGTTATTCCATTCTTTATTATTACGTTAGAATATCCATGCGTCTGTCTTGATTACGGCGTGACTGGTTCCATTCTTTATTATTACATTTGGAATATCACATGCATGCGGAGATTCGCATGACTTTGGTTCTATTCTTTATTATTTTGTTGAATAAATAATACATTTTCATGCGGATTTACGCATGCACAGTGAATTCTACGTTATTCCATTCTTTATTATTACATTGGAATAACTTTGTCTATGTGGATTACAGCATGCATGGTGAATGATCCTTCGTATTCATTTCTTATTAAATTGTGGAAATGATCTGTCTACGTGGATTATAGTATGGCGTGCAAAAATCCATTTGCAGTTTCATATATTCTATTATACTCAGTTGGTTAAAGTGTTGGCTTCTATACTACATGAAATTAGTGGAATATCCTTGATATTTGCACTTCATCCAGTATCTTTTCATGGAAATATTCTTCTGAGCATTCTTGAATTTTACTCCACAAAGAAGTATCATGTTGACAATTTGGACGTTATTGATTTCTGGATAAATTAAAATTATAAATCTCTAAAATTTATCCTTGAACTTGTTTTATTGAATTATTATGTCATTGTCATCATCCTCATGCTTATATTGTGATGAAAGTCATCTTTGGCTTACGTGCATAGATGGACTTGGTATGATTATGACCAGGGATTATTCGGTATAATCATGACCGTAATGTGATGAATGATGTGGTAAAAGTCCTCATTGGCCTGTAGTTCATTGATGGATAGTTGTTGGTGTGATTATGACCAGAGATTATTCGGTATAGTCATGACCAATGATGATTACATGAATATCCTTGGCCGTGATGCAGGGATGATTTAATTTTATTTATTAAGCTGAGTCTCATCGATAAAGTTGATGAAAAACTTTTTAAATCATAGAAGATAGTAGATTTTATGCTCTACTTAACTCTTCTAATGGATTACTTATTCCGCTGCAGTTAAACTTGTTGTCTATTATATTCTATCAGTTTATCATTGTTGAAGGCTAATGATAATTTATTCTGCATTATCTTAGTCATAATATTTCTTACTGGGCTAGTTGAGCTCATCTTTTCTTTCATTGTTCTCTTCAGGAAATGAGAACGTAGCCGGGACTAGTCGGGGAATGAAGTGACGGTCCAGATGATAGCATTAATAGTCCTCACTATTCTGTTAAATAGTGTGACAATAAATGTAATGAGAACTCCATTAAGTGTGGATATTGTCTAGATGACAATATTCTTATTAAAACTCTTAGATTATGTTTTTGTCGTATTTTACACGACTATTGTATAATTAAGTTGTATTTGAATTTTGTACCATGTATTTGGCGACTCAAGATGGGTGATGTATACCTATTTTGGGGGCGTCACACCTTTGACCATCAATAAAATGAAATCTTTACATGCTACGACCCTAATTCCAGTTCCAAATCACAGACCACATAACATACTACAAGATCAAACACTTAAACAACAACAACACATAACAGGCTTATGAGATTTACAGCCTCTGACATTCGTAGTCAGAACACAAAATGAAATTTTTCCAGATATTGAAAATCATAAAATCCGAGCCTATAGATGTTATGGATCTAACATCTATCAACCCAGATCACTTATAGACACTATATAGAACATATTTTAACACTTAAATTCAACTTTTAACAGAGGATCAATGATTAGATTTCTAGGTTTAGGTTTATACCTTTATGCAAAAATTCTTGATTCTTGGCTTCTGATTTGTTGTGGGTGTTAGTGGGGCTTGAATTGTAACCAAACTAACACTAGAATTTCGTGGGTTTGGGTGAGAGAAAAGTGAGTTGGGTGTATGGATAGAAATGAGACAAAAATGAGGTTTTTCTCTCTTTTGGATCTTATAAACAACAATTTGCAATGAATTGGTTGAGTTGTAGTGGCTGTCAAGCATTTAATTTCAGTCACAAGAAAGTCAAGAGTTGGTAACCAACTCTAATTTTGCTAGATACACAAGTAATCCTCAATTATGAAATAAGGGCATTTTTGTCATTTGGCTTAAAAATTTAATGGCATTTTGGTAACTTGTCAAACCCTTAGGGTTTAACCCTAAGGTTAAGCACAAAAATTATGGAATTTCTAGGATTTTGTAACTTAGGTTAAAATAAAAATTTAATTTCTTAAAATTTGTAATTAGGGTTTCTAATTACATGAAACGTGATAATTAGGTTTATGTTTTACTAATTATCATTAAGCGTACCAAAATAGCAATTAAGGTTTACAATAAACAATTAGGGAAAATAACTTAGCAATTAGAATAGAAATTTAGCTTTCTAAAAATGAAAAATAGGGTTTTCTAAAATAATTATATTTTCTAATTACATTATACATGAACATTAAAGTTCACTAATTAGCATTAAGCTTTATCATTTAATGATTAGGATTTACAATTAGTAATTAGGGTGTTTAATTAATTAGGTTTCCTAAATAATAATTAGGGTTTTCCTAATTAGCTTTAAATTCTATATTACGCGACATAAATCACATCACACAATCATTACACAATCTTGGATCTCCAATTTGAGTTTTACAGTAGGGTTAGACAAATTAATATTAGGGTTTAGTCATGATACATTAAAATTGTTCCACATAGTAACATTACACACATACTGTACACATCTACAACCCTGACAAATAATAATATAATATTATAATAAATGTCATTAATCACATAACATAATTACTAGACAGATTTTAAAGTCTCGCTTGAGTTCAAAACTAGGGTTTATCAGTAATACGAGGGTTTCCAAATACTGCACCACCATTGACCAATCATTAACAATACGTACATACAATACTTATTTATAGCACTGAAAAATCAAAATATAATTAATATTATATTACTATTCTCATTCCTTGATCAAAATCCAAAATTTAGGGTTTGGATTTCATATCTGATTTATCTGCCATATATAACTTTATTAATTAAGTTAAATAATTAACTTAATTAATCTGAAATAAATTCATATAATAAAATAGTTATTATAATAATGATGTAATCATTTCATATATTTTTAAATAATATAATAATCATATTTTCATGAAAAATAATTAATAAAAACATTTCTAATATAAAATTAATTATTATAAGAATATAATTTATAATGATCAATAATTCTAAAATAAAATTATTTATAATCATTCATGTAATAAATATATTTTATATTCATCACATAAATACATACACATTATCTTGCACATATCCTTACCTTTAAAATAAAAAAAAAAATTAAACGTAAAATTTCTGATTTAATATATAGAAAAATATCGGGTTATTACATTCACCCTCCCTTATAAAGATTCCGTCCCCGGAATCACCGTTTTAAAACCTATACATACCAGGGTACATAACATACACAATCATTGCGAGTAGATCTTGATCATAATTGATCGAACCGAGCTTTACTATTCAGCATAAAGCTTATCTATCTGCTTATACAGAGAATTGATTTCTAATAGAACCCAATTTCCTCCTTCAAAATAATTTATAAAATAATATATTATATATAAGAAAATATAATTGATTAGAATATTACCTGAAGTTGCATCCCCGGCTGCCACGGTATCTTGAACGGTCATGCTGAAGATGCTTGCGGTTGGTTCTGTTGGTTTTCTTGTTGAGGTTGGTCCCGTTATCGCCATTGTCCTACTGCCTTTTCCCGTATTCGCATTCCTTTCCTCCCTTATCCTTCTTGAACAGTCTTCCACCTTATACTCCATTGATTCACAAATAAAACACCCACTATACATTCTTGGATTGGGGCAGTTAGGAGAGACACATCCCTTCTGCCCACACTTATAACACACAAACTTTCCCTTTATCTTCTTTCCTTTTTCCAGTCCTACTACCACTACTCCCTTTTCCAGCTCTATCTTGATTTGCCTTCCACCAAAAATTTGTTTTCCCCCTTTCATCGCATAGGTGACAAAAGCTGTCTTTTGCCCCTCCGTTATCCTAGCTATCTGATAAGTAGGTTTTATTCCTACTTATCCGGTATCTTTTACTTGAATTAGTTGCTTATATTCATGTGTCTTAGTTACTTCTTATGCATTTTGTTTTTATTTTGTAGGTTATACGTTTGGAAGCGGTGTGAGCGACTATTGGTAAGGAAAAACACGGAAAATGCAAAGAAAAACAATCCGGACATCATTTGGACTTTTATGTTCTTGGCTTGGAACTTGAACTACATTTTAGATCTTCTTCTTAGCTTTCTGGAACATCTTGAATCATTCCAATCGGAGTTCGAATGAAAGAGTTATGATATTTCTACCAACAGACGTCGTTGAACTTCATTGTTTTGGGTGGCCATTTGCATAGCAGTCACTTCCAGTCCAATTTCAACCTTCATCCGTTCGTTATTTCTCAAACCTCAAAAAATGAAAGTTGTAGGGATCTTCGATAGCTTCGATTTGATAGGTGGCAGGACCCGTAACGCCTCTCGGTTTAAAAGTTATGGCAATTTTAGCAGAGGACGTTCCAGCAGGAAAAGTAATTGACAGATTGGGGGCAAGCTGGGGCTGGATCTTTTGTGCCTTAGGACCCAATCGGGGCTGGCTATTTTCAAGGCAAATAGCAAGCCGGGGCTTGGGTACGCGCAGAATGAGTAGATTTGGTCCAAATTTGAGTCCGAGAAAGATTGGTTCGAGCTGTTTGATTCAAGGACTTCCAAGAGGACTTAAATACATATAAAGAGGCTTATAAAAGGAGGAGATTTGCAAGGATTAGGTGATGTTTTTGGGAGAATTCCATTAGATTAGATTAGAGTAAATTAGATCAAAACCCTAGTTCTTATTAAATTTGGAGATTGAAGCAACTTGGAGATCATTGAAGATTCAAAGTAGGAGCAAGGAGGGAGCGTCAAATCTACAGACAATAGATTCTATCTTCTTATCTTCTTCTATCTTTATCTTTTAATGTGTATTCAATTGTGGATTCTTAGTTTTAATTCAATAATCATGAACTAATTCTTTGTTTGAGATTACAATGGATCTTATTGTGTAGTTTATTTAAATATGCTTCGTTATCAATTGTTATGTTCTATTGTGAGGATTGTCTATTGAGATTTGGACTTAATTGTTTAATTGCCTGGCTATCAATTACCGTGATAATCTATATGAACTTGAGAGATGAAGTATAGATTTAGATCTAATCATGATAGCATGTGTTCATGATTTTGTTAATAGCTTAAACTTGATGAGTGTTAAGGTAGAGATATGCTTGACATCGCATGTAATTGGATAGAGAACTTATGCTTAAACCTTCTTCAATTGTAATTCACATAGAGATATAGGGGGTTAGTTGATTAAGGTGTTTAACGGATTTCTATCTTAATTGTGGATTGACATTAATACGGTATTAGTGCATCGAGAGGTGGTTAATACTACTTTAGTGTTCTTGATTAACAATTCGGGATAAAGAATAATTGATGAGAAGTGTGTTAACTTAAATGAAGCAATAAGTGAAGTTGTGGTCTTAAATCTCCGTTATCTTAATTTAACTAGTGGAATTTAATAGTAGTTTAATTTATATAATTTGAAATTCATTCGTTTAAATAAGATTGAGTTTGTTACGGGTTAGTACTTGGTGATTTTTATTAAATAATTCTCTGTGGGAACGATACTCTACTTATCACTTTATTACTTGTTGACCACGTATACTTGCGTGTTGTGCGTAATTAGATTTTACCCACCAAGTTTTTGGCGCCGTTGCCGGGGAATTAGTTTAATACATTTTTACCAATATTAGCTTCAATCAAATTAGTCTTAATTTAAACATTTTTATTTTTATTTTTAATTCTCTTTCTATATTTCTCTCTTTTCAGGTACCATGGATGACTTTGCGTATCAATGGCCATACATGAACATGACTCAACCAAAGGAAGGAGATTGACGGACTCGCGACACTCTCGCAATGTCAAGACAAATTGAAGAACTTTCGAGGAAGTTCAGACGTTATCACATGACCCAACAGAGTCGAAGGATGGCGATTCGATATGTGGCTATTGTGCTGGAAACCATCCGAGTCATCAATGCACCATCAATCTTGGACCTATACAGTATGGTGGTAACGACGTCAATCAGTATGCATATGATAATTACCATCAAGTTTGGCGGTATCACCCGGATTCGTCATGGAGCTACAATTATGAAGACCAATACTACGCTCCAAATTCAACATACAAACTGAGAATTTTCATGTCCACCTCCATTACCACAAGAAGAAAAGCCAATCGAGGGATGTAATGTTGAAGTGTATAGCAAAACATAGGAGATGAGTATTAGCCAAGAGTTGTCAACCCAAAATTTTAATAATTGGATGGAACAACGTGTCACAACCTCAACCAATGGTCATCAGTACATGGCTTCCGAGACTGAAATAGAAGATTCAAGGTTAGAGGAATTATTTTCCAAGTTCGTAGCATCAACTGAGGAGAGAATGAAGAATCTAAAGCGGTCAATTCAGAATCAAGAGATATCAATTCAAAATCTGCAGAATAAGATAGATCAAATGACCAAAGCCGTAAGCAACCTTCCTCCAAACACTTGGCTTTATGACATGGATGACGAAATTGATGGAGAACCCGAACCAAATCTACAACTGGATGAGCCTCGAGATGTTGAAAAAGAGGAGACAAGTGGGGATAATGACAACAAGGTCGGTGAAGAGCTAACTATGAATACTAACGAGGATGAGCTGATGTTATTAATGCCTCAAGTGCTTTCTCCACCAAAGTTCAAGAATCTGGTTAGATTTGCAAAACATTGTCCGCTAGGTAGTCATGTCGTCGGCGAAGCTCTTTATGACATAAGAGCGAATACAATTTTGAATCCATGGTGGGACAAGAAAGAGAAGATAGATGAAGAGCTCATTGTGTGTGACAAGCTTCCATGCCCCAAAGTGATCCCATACACAATGGAGAAAACACCTAAATGTTGGACGTTCTTGAATGTATTTTTATCTAAAGAAAGCATGTTAGGTGACTTTAATACAATGGCTATCACAAATGGGAACCTACCAAAAGCTATATTATTTCCGATGGATGGAGGGTTCCTCAACTTTTGAAGAGGAATTGAATAGCATTGACTAGACAAAGTCAGGCTGAAAGACTATAAATCAATCGCTGACTGGGAGGCAACCCATGAATTTTTATATTTATATGCTTTACTAGTTTATTTAGTAGATAGGAATTAAGTTGCTTATTAAGTTCTCTTATAATCTAATCCATGTTGTCTCTGTTCATTGCAGGTATTGGAGGTCCAATGGATAGCAAAATGATCGTCGCAGCCATTGCCACCATCAACTCACGCTTAGCTGATTACAGGGAAGTTCTCTTCTACTTACCGCTATATTCTTACAATGAGGTTATTTTAATTGCTAAGTTTGGGGGAGTTTAGTTTAGTTCGTTATTGCATGTTTAGTTTCATGTCTATGTTATGTTATTTTTCATATGTTGTTAATATAGTTTAGGTTCATTATAAAAAAAAATCAAATCAAAAATTCAAAAATAATAGTTAGTTACTATGTTCATCTTGCATGAGTCCAGCTGTTTGATAAGTTACAGTCTATTTTAGCCAATGATGAGAATGGGATTGAGTAAGCAAGTATAGTACTGACTATTAGAGCTTTGATGTGATTTCTTGTTAGGAATTGAGTCTTTTTCTGTTTGAAACTGGTATAATAAGGATATCACAGTAAAAACAACTTGTTAATTGATTGAGTTTAAATTGATACATAATGGGACTCTAAATGATAATGCTAGTTTAAATGAAAGAATGACAAGAATAAGTAGTGATGGCTAAAGTTAAACAAGAACCTAAGTTTGGGGGAATATGTGAGATATATAAGCTATTGAAAAAAAAGAGAAAAAGAAAAAGAAAAAAAAAGTATGAATAAACACCGTGGCGTGCTTGTCTAGTTTTGTGGCCTTTGTTACTTGAGTAAGTAAGCCTAAGGGAATTGTCTCTACACCTAGCGCCCTAAGGTCTTAATGGTCTTGAAGTCGTTGGTCGAAATCTCGTTAAGGTAGCATTGAAAAGCCTAAGGGAATAAGACATTGCATAGCTATGTGTATAAAAAAAATACAAAAGAAAAAAAAAAGAATGAAAAGGGAAATAAGAGCAAAAAGCCCTCGTAGATGAAAAATAAAGCATAAGTATCCCATGTTAACCCTCAATATTGGTAATTGTTTGATTTTAGTTGGATCTAGCTTGTTTTTGGATTTCATGAGTTTACACTGTATGATGCCTTCGAAGAGACTTGTTATGTGTTAAATCTGATTTTATATCAGTTAACATTGTTGTGGAGCAGACACGTACTATACCAGTAATAACAATTTAAGACCTGATGATTGACTAGGAAATTGTTGATTGGTTTTGATATGAAGTATTATCGTGTTTGCTTGATTTCTCTAAGGCCGGTTGAATAGACTTGTCTTTGTTAATACTGCAGGATTCGTAGGCATATAGATTAGTTGCATTTCAATGCATTGCATTGCATTATGTTGTGTTGCTTGGGGACAAGCAACGGTTTAAGTTTGGGGGTATTTGATAAGTAGGTTTTATACCTACTTATTCAGCATCTTTTACTTGAATTAGTTGCTTTTATTCATGTGTCTTAGTTACTTTTCATGCATTTTGTTTTCATTTTGTAGGTTATACGTTAGGAAGCAGTGTGAGCGAATATTGGTAAGGAAAAGCACGGAAAATGCAAAGAAAAGCAATTCGGACATCATTTGGGCTTTCCTATTCTTGGCTTGGAACTTGAACTACATTGTAGAGCTTCTTCTTCGCTTTTCGGAATATCTTGAATTATTCCAATCGGAGTTCGGATGAAAGAGTTATGACATTTCTACCAACGGACGTCGTTGAACTTCATTGTTTTGGGTGGCCATTTGCATAGTAGTCACTTCCATTCTAATTTTGACCTTCATTCGTTCGTTATTTCTCAAACCTCAAAGAATAAAAGTTGTAGGGCTCTTCGATAGCTTCGATTTGATAGGTGGAAGGACCCATAAAGCCTCTCGGTTTAAAAGTTATGGTAGTTTTCACAGAGGAGGTTCCAGCAGGAAAAGTAATTGATGATTAGGGGCAATTTGAAATTTGGATCTTTTGTGCCTTAGGACCTAGCCGGGGCTGGGGTCCTGGGCGTGAAATCGATAGCATAGCATGGCAAGTCGGGTTGGATATTTGCAAGGCAAATAATAAGTAATGGGGAGCTTAGGTCTGCCATGAGAATGAGTAGATTTGGTCCGAATTTGAGTCCGAAAAGGATTGGTTCGAGCTGTTTGATTCAAGGACTTCCAAGAGGACTTAAATACATATAAAGAGGCTTATAAAAGAAGGAGATTTACAAGGATTAGGTGAAGTTTTTGGGAGAATTCCATTAGATTAGATTAGAGTAAATTAGATCAAAACCCTAGTTCTTATTAAATTTGGAGATTGAAGCAACTTTGAGATCATTGAAGATTCAAAGTAGGAGCAAAGAGGGAGCATCAAATCTACAGACAATAGATTCTATCTTTTTATCTTCTTCTATCTTTATCTTTTAATGTGTATTCAATTGTAGATTCTTAGTTTTAATTCAATACTCATGAACTAATTCTTTGTTTGAGATTACAATGGATCTTATTGTGTAGTTTATTTAAATATGCTTCGTTATCAATTGTTATGTTCTATTGTGAGGATTGTCTATTGTGATTTGGACTTAATTGTTTAGTTAATTGGCCATCAATTACTTTGATAATCTATATGAACTTGAGAGATGAAGTATAGATTTAGATTTAATCATGATAGCATGTGTTCATGATTTTGTTAATAGCTTAAACTTGATGAGTGTTAAGGTAGGGATATGCTTGACATTGCATGTAATCAGATAGAGAACTTATTCTTAAACCTTCTTCAATTGTAATTCACATAGAGATATATGGGGTTAGTTGATTAAGGTGTTTAACAGATTTCTATCATAATTGTGGATTGACGTTAATACGGTATTAGTGCATCGAGAGGTGGTTAATACTACTTTAGTGTTCTTGATTAACAATTCGAGATAGAGAATAATTGATGAGAAGTGTGTTAACTTAAATGAAGCAATAAGTGAAGTTGTGATCTTAAATCTCCGTTATCTTAATTTAACTAGTGGAATTTAATAGTAGTTTAATTTACATAATTTGAAATTCATTCGTTTAAATAAGATTGAGTTGGTTATGGGTTAGTACTTGGTGATTTTTATTAAATAATTCTCTGTGGGAACGATACTCTACTTATCACTTTATTACTTGTTGAATACGTATACTTGCGTGTTGTGCGTAATTAGATTTTACCCAACACTATCACAAATGCTTCTAGCGGGTCAGTTGATCTTCTAAATCTAGGCGATACGATTTCCTTGGAATCTTTGAAGTTTTGTCGGTCGATTATTTAGCTAATCTTTCACGACTGGTATTCCATTCTGCATAGCTTGATCGTCCATATTCGTAAAATTCTGTATTGGGTCTGGTTGTCCTCTAGCTTTGTTGACAAGTTCTTCTGCCCTTTGGTTTCGTTTTCGTCTTGGCAGCATTATCATAAATTATTCTTATTATCTTACATTCCAAGCCCTATCGTATACGTTTAACATATCACGCAAAATTTTCTACTCAAATACTCAAAATTTTGAAAATTTGGTTTACTGTATCAGTGTTCAGATAAATAATTACTATCTTCATACCAACTTATTTCATTAATCCAACATAAACTCATATTTATAACACTTGATATACCATAACACATATTGCTTTAAACATCCACTATCCCTTTGTGACTCAAGAGTCGGGAATCGCTGCCATAACGTATACAAAAGTTTAAAATATTACCTTATACAGACATACTTATCATATACACCACATAAAATCATACCTATTCAAGTAATACTAATACTACTTATTTCTTACGCCTTCACTAAGGATCAATTGCTTAGTAATCTATATATTCCCATTATCCTCAATAATCCATTCACACCTAACTATACCTAGTTCATCAACTTACAACACATTATAAGTTTAAGAACTCAATACAAACATATGAGTTTAAGAACTCGACATTGACCACATATTCTTTAACTATACTCTATCTATCAGTTATATTATCATTTCTAGGTCTAATACTACACTTTCCAAAATAACCACCTCATTGAGGTAGCTTTCAATGTGCGCCTCTATTTCAGCTATTGGCTTTGATATTGGCTCGGTTATGGAGATTGACTCCTTATTTACGACCTGAGGGTATCCTAATCCTTTCTATCTAACATCTACACACATAGATTATCCTGAGTATCAACTAATATATATACACAGAAAATAATGGTTTTATACAAGTTATCTTTTATTTTGTTTGACGATGAACTTATTCAATTCATCTGCTTTTTAAACTCTATATGAGTTATTTGTATTTTCAACGTTTCCCTCTATTTCAAGGTTATAGCCTAAGGTCTAACCCACCTAAGGTTTCTAACCTTAAAGCTCTGATACCAATGTGAGACCCCAAATTTTATGAATAAAGATTTAAATTTCTCGAAATATTATTTTTTAATGTTATGGTGTGGATTTGATATAATGTTATAGTTGTGGGTAATATTTATAAATTTTGCAAAGTATGCAAGTTGTTATAAAATATTCGTTTGGTCGGGGAATATTTTTTTTGTCGGGGAATATCCGTACGACGGCACAATCATTTGTGGACCTCACAATAGAAGTATTGTCGTAGTTAGAAAATGACAGAATTATCATTTTATCAAAATAACGGCGAAAGTGTTACCGTTAAAACTGTTGAACTACCCGGTAGTAAAAAGTACAATAATACGCGTCGTTGCATAGTAGCACACGATATTGATTATTGATGCTTACGTAAGAAGTCACTCAGTTATACTCAATTATTGCTACAGTAATTGCTGCATCATATCTCTCATATTATTGATTCGATTATTGTCACAGTATCATCTGCATAATATGATATATTATTAAATCAATAATTGAGACGACAAAGTTATTTATATTATTAAATTTCAATATTTACTTTGCTCTAGAAGTTTACGCAAGGAGAGGTTTGGTCACCTAATTGCGCGCCAATAGGGAGAAATCCTTATTGGAAAGCCCCCTCTTTCCTGGGAATGACCTGGTTGTTAAATATTGTGAATTATGATTAATGATGAATAAGTTCATGTTGATTAAAGATGAATTTGATAGTTCCATTGTGTTGGGATTATTAGTGTTAGTGGAAATTGACATCTATTCCGATGATAATTGATGTCTGGGGGTTATATTGATAAATCGGGTAATTAATCGGATAAATGAGCAATTAATTGCTACTAATTCACATGCTTATATAACTATTTGTTCACATGTGTGTACTATTGAATCACATTCTTATACTATTAGGGGAGTTGGTGCAAGATTGATAATACTTGCATGACTAAGTTAAAAATGGAGGTATAGATGAAGGTACTATACTGTAATTCGTATTTTCACATGTCTAGAACTATCGAGTCACATGATTTACTATTGATTTACATGATTTACTATTAGGGGAGGTGGTGCAAGTTTGATAATACTTCCAGGACTAAATTAAAAATGAAAAAAAAGTTAGAGGTATTATACTGTAATATTTCGAGCCCCAAAACGTGCAATTATCGAAACTATATTTTTCTATAAATAGAAGCTCATTCTTCATTCATTTCTCACCAATTCAGTAAGTCTCACAAGAGCAATTATTATAGAGAAATTATAGAGAGAAATTATAGAGAGAAAGAAGAAGAGAAGTCTACTACCTCACTATTCCAGTTTTCAGTCTTCTTTTGAGGTAAGGGGTATTATTTATTTCGTATTCATGAAGAGAGCTATTGTTATTCCATCCCTTATTATTCTGTTGGAATAACCTGTTTATGCGAAGTACCGCATACATGGTGAAATTCTTTTGTTATTCCATTCTTCATTATTATATTGGAATAACTTTGCTTATATCACAATCTTTGCATACATGGTGAAATTCTTACATTATTCCATTCTTCATTATTATGTTGGAATAACTTTGTTTTATGCAAAAGTACCGCATACATGGTGAAATTCTTCTATTATTCCGTTCTTTATTATTACTCGTTGAAATATCACATGCAATGCGTTTACGCTAGAACACAGTTCCATCATTTATTATTCTGTTTTGAATATCACATGCATGCGTTCTGGCGGGACATGGTTCCATTATTTATTATTCTGTCGGAATATCCTGTTAGTGTGTTTACGCATGACCTGGTTCCATTCTTTATTATTCTGTTGGAATAACCTGTCTGTGCGGTCTATCGAATGCATGGTGATTTCTTTTGTTATTCCATTCTTTATCATTCTGTTGAAATAACCTGTCTATGTGGATTATCACATGCATGATGAATGATCCTTTGTATTCATTCCTTATTAAATTGTGGAAATGGTCTATTTACGTGGATTATGATGGAAAGTCATAATAAAAGCATTGGAATGATGAAAATCATGGGTATATGTAGTATTAGTAAGTGTTATAATGAGTTATGTTAGTTATTATGTGAAAACATGAATGTTTCTTAGAAATCACAAAGGGTTGAAAATTAGATTTTGGTGAAAATGGAACATGAAATTCAATTGACCATATCTCCTATTATATTTCAAATTTTTGAGTGTGGTCAAGTTCTAGAGTTAGATCTATGAGTTTTCGAACTTATCCAAGTGGAATCACTGAAAAAGGTTTTGTAGATTTTCGTGTGGACTGATTTTAGCAAAGGAGTCAAAAACTGCAAATTACCAAAAAACTACTGCCCAGAAATTTAAAAGGGCAATTTTGGCCACTTAAATTGTGAGAAAAATTTCGGCCTTTTGGGACATGGAAATATATGGTATAAAGTACCTCCTGTCCAAAAATGAGCTCATTCCGACTTAAAATGAGCAAGTTATGACTATTTTAATATTTAGGTTTTTTTGACGAAAAATTGTATAACCGGAGTTCTATAACTCCGATGACCATGAAATTTAAACTGGAAGCTCACGTTAACATGTGCAAGATCCTTTCAAGATTTGGGAATTTCTGGAGTTAAACTTGAGGTAGCTAATTTCTTAAGGAAGTAATTAGAAATTGATTTTTGAAAAATAGTAAATGAATTTTAAAATTAAGAGAAAATATATGTTCAATATGGGACTATATTACGCTAAATCCCAGAAAAGAATAATTTTTGGGACTGATTTGGTATTTTTCATGAAAATAATTTAGTTACGAACATATGAGTTAAATATGTTAAGTGAAGTTGAAAAATTCGTAAATAGGATTTTATGGCTTGAAAATCCTATATAAGTTATATGGAAATTTTTGATAAGGGATTTGATCATTGGTGATGAAATCTTATGAGTATGGCATTTTTGAATGATTAAATGCATTATTTGGTAAAGTGTAAACAATTGAAATAAATTATTTATAAGTTTAAGAAGTGATTAAATTATTGTTATAATATAAATAATATTAGATTATGAGTTTAGTAAGTGATTGATAATATTTGAATAAATTTAAAGTCTTTAATATTTATCCTTGTTTTCGTTTGATTAATGCTTATATCGTTGTCATCACCCTCATGCTTATATGGTGATGAAAGTTATCTTTGGCTTACGTGCAAAGATGGACTTTTGATTATTGAATTGTATATCTTTGGCTTACGTGCAAAGATGGATTGTTGATTATTGGTTTATTGTTGTATATCTTTGGCTTACGTGCAGAGATGGATTTGATATGATTATGACCTTGGATTATTCGGTATAGTCATGACTATTGATGATTTAATGAATATCCTTGGCCCGTAGTGCAGGGATGATTCGATGATGTAGTTTATTTATTAAGCTGAGTCTCAGCGATAAAAATTGATGAAAACATTTTAAATCATAGAAGATAGTAGATATCATGCTATATTTGAGTCTTCTAATGGATTGCTTATTCCGCTACAGTTAAACTTGATGTCTATTATATTTTATCAGTTTAACATTGTTGAAGACTAATGATAATTTATTTCGCATTATCTTAGTCATAATATTTCTTCTTGGGCTAGTTTAGCTCACCCTTTCTTTTCTTTGTTCTCTTCGAAAATGAGAATATAGCTAGGGCCGAGTCGGGGAGCGGAGTGATGATCCAAATGATAGCATTAGTAGTCCTCCTTTATTACATTAAATAGTGTGACAATAAATGTAATGAGGACTCCATTGAGTGTGGATATTGTCTAGATGACAATATTCTTATTAAAACTCTCAGTTTATGTTTTGTCGTATATTACACGACAGTTGTATTACTAAGTTGTATTTAGATTTATGTACCACATATCCGGCGACCCAAGATGGGTGATGTATACCTATTTTGCGGGCGTCACACCAAGATGTAACGCCCCCAAATTCAGGTACTTGAAATCTGAACTTGGTGCTTTATGATACCATTTCTATGAGCGGAATAATACTAATAATAATAACAATAATATAAATAACAAACTTATCTTACATTTATCAGAGTCTAATCCCAAGTACGCAACCTTTACTACAATATATTACATGATAGATAATAAATATCATGGTCTAAAATATTGTCTAACTATTATAAAAAGATATCATTAACAGTTATTCTATTTGCTTTCCTTTTCACTTGTTCTTGGCCGAACCTTCTAGCTGTTCACACTAAGGTGAAAACATTTAAATTAAGCAAGGATGAGCATTTGAGTGCCCAACAAGTAATAAAAATTATAAATATAATTAGTTGAAAGAAATAAATGTTTTCTTTGCACATCACTTCTACAACAGATCAATAGTTGTGAAGTAAACTGAACCAATCATAACCATATATTATTTCTATATCAAAGTTTTTGAAACTACGTACTGACTATTTATATAGGGTTAAGGTGACATACTATAAACATTATTTTCAATTTTTGAATAGGTTTAGCAGAACTTCATCTGCAAACCGTCATAACTTATGGGCGCGAGGGTGTACATCCCATGAGCCCTGTATTGATCAATACTACATTGCAAGAACGATATTATCATTCACTCTGTCTGCCTTGGGCACATAAAAATTTTCCAATGTTCGGGATGTTCATACTTAGTCAGGAATTCGAACCAAAGCAATTTGATTGGATACAATAGGGTTTTATCATATTCAACGACATTTCTGAATCAGTGTCTAGCTGGATCAAATAGCTTAGACGGCTTTTACTATATTCGTACTGGGGTTCAATATATATATATATATTAACATGTGATTAAATACAATGATTACCCAAGTGGGGACACTTGTATAACCATGTTTAGAAAATAACGAACATAATATATATCTGAATTATATAATATAATATCATGTTGATAAATAATGATCGGATATAGAATATATCACAATAGGTTTAATAATCTAGCATAATAATTGTGACGCCCCCAAAAATAGGTATACGTCACCCATCTTTGGTCGCCACTTACATGGTACATAAATTCAAATACAAACTTAATTATACATCTGTCGTGTAACATACGACAATACATAAACTGAGAGTTCTAATAGGAATATTGTCATTTAGACAATATCCATACCCAAGGAGTCCTCATTACATTTATTGTCACACTATTTAACGAATAGTGAGGACTACTAATGCTATCTTGGGACCATCACTCTTTCCCAGGCTCGTCCCGCCTATATTCTCATTTCACGAGAAACGGTGAAAGAAAGGGTGAGCTCAACTAGCCCAAGAAGAAATATTATGACTAAGATAATGCGAGAATAAATTATCATTAGCCTTCAACGATGTTAAACTAATAAAATACAATAGACAACCGGTTTAAGCTGCATGTTGAATATACAATCCATTAAAAGAGTCAAGTAGAAAATAAAGTCTACTATCTTTTAGGTTTTAAAAGGTTTTCATAAATTTTTATCACTAAGACTCAGTTTAATGAATAAACCACAATATCTAATCATCCATGTACCACGGTCAAGGATTTTCATCAAATTATCAATGGTCATGACTATCTACCGAATCACCCCTGGCCATAATCATACCAAAACTATCCATCATTTGCATTACAGAGCCACCGAGGACTTTTGTCACATCATTTATAACAAGCCATGATTATACCGAATGATCCTGGTCATAATCATACTAAGTTCATCTATGCACGTAAGCCAAAGATAACATAATATAACATGAGGATGATGACAATGACATAATAATTCAATAAAACAAGTTCAAGAATTATTTTATCCGGGAATTATTAACGTCAAATTGTCAACAAGATCTTTGTTTTGTAGAGTAAAATTCAAGAATGATCGGAAGAATATTTCCATGAAAAGATCTTTGGATGAAACGTGAATATCAATAATATTCTACTAATTTCATGGAGTATAGAAGTCAAAGTTTTAACCAATTTGGGTATAATAAAGAATGGAATAACAAAGGAAATCACCATGCATGCGGTACTTCACATAGGCAAGTTATTCCAGCGAATAATAATAAAAATTCACTGCAAGCGAGGATGATCCAAGCAGAATAATAAATCTTTGAATAATAAACAATGGAACAGTGCAGTGTAAAACACATGCATGGATATTCCAAAGAATAATAAATTGAATAATAAACAATGGAACCGTGTGCCGTGTAAAACACATGCATGAGGATATTCCAATGTAATAATAAAGAATGGAATAAAAGAAGAAGATCACCAAGTATAGGGGATTCCAAGCGTATACTGAGTTATTCAATGAGAATAAATAAGAATGGAATAATATAAGGATTTCACCAAGTATAGGGTATCTGGCGTATACAAAGGTTATGTATAGGGTATGCCACTTTTACTGAGTTATTCGATAGAATAATAATGAATGGAATAATGAAGTTCTCTTCATGAATAAGAAAGAATAACACCCTCTTACGAATTACAACAAATAATATTCCCTACCTTAGAAGAACTGAATATTGGAAAAGTGAAGTAGCAGAATACTTTTCTTCTTTCTCTCTATAGATTTTCTCTCTATAGCTTCTCTCTATAATTTCTCTCTCTAGAGTTTCAATGAATTCGTAAGAAAATAATGAAGGAATGAGCTTCTATTTATAGGAAAATAGAATGCATAGTAATTAATCCATGAACGGTCCAGATTGATTTACTTTAATCTGACGGTCCATATTTAAAGCAAAATCTTTTAAATAAAATATCATATATTCTATTTATATAAAAACATTTTACTATGCAAACACTATGCAAAATACTATGCAAAACACTATGCAACACTATGCATAATAAAATATAATATATTCTATTTATAGAATAACTTTAATAAAGTATTACATTTTATATAAAAGATGTTTACGTTTTTTATTACGTTAATAATATGAATAAAACAAAAGCGTCATTATCGCTATAATAATTCATATTATTAATCGACAATAATGGAATCAAACCGAGTGACTTCTCACATAAGCATCAATAATCAATACAGGTATGTGCTACTATGAAACCACACGTATTCATTGTACTTTTTACTACCGAGTAGTTCAACGGTATCAAGCAGTAAAACTTAGTAGTTATTTTCATAAAATATTTTGTTGGGTGAATAGTAACTCATGAATAGTAATTCGTGAATAGTAACTCGTGAATAGTACTCTGACACAAAAAGTGTCCCAAATACTCGAGTGAACAATACTAGAGTGAATAGTAATTTCGGTGAATAGTAACCCGTGAATAGTAACTTCGTGAATAGTAACTAAAATTATTTTATGACAACTTGTCTACTTTGAAAAATTTTCAAATATGACTCTTAACTTTAAACTTTTATCAATTTAACTATTCACCAAAATAGAAAAATTGAACACTTTTATTTCATAAAATTTGGGGTCTCACAATAATAATATAATTCTGAGACATTCTTACTCATGTCCATTGCATAAAGAAAATGTAAAGGTAGGATACTTGTCTGGTCTGCTGCTTACAATACGCAACTTAGTTTTATCTTTTATACCGAAACCTATCATTAATAAGATCATTTGATTAATTAGAATAATATACTATAACACATAGCACTACTTATTGCAGTCAGCATATAACCTAATCACATTGTCACACATGTTCCACAGTCCTTGAATCACAAATACACACATATACAGACACATTATGCAAGTCCAGATCAATTTTTGAAACCCGTCGGCGTACCAACGGCTTTATCGGGTAATTATCGAGTCTAAGACTCTATATCGAAGTTCAATATCTACTTAGACTATTTAAATAACAGTCATATCATTTTTAAATGACTTGCAATAAATTTTAAACAATTATTATAATTTATTCTAAATTTTCAAACACCGAAATCATTATAAAATGATTTAAATATCAAATAATTATATTATTATTAATATTTAATTAATATTAAACTATTAATGAAACCATTTCCAACATATTAAAGTTATTTATAATAACTTAAAATACTTTTAAAGTATTAATATCACTCTTAAATGATTTTTAAAATATTTAAATTCATTTTAAATAATTACCATTAATATTTAAATATTAATGCTTTATTTATCAAAATATTAAAAGTCATTATTTATAACTTAAAATATTTTTAATTCATTTATATCCTTTTAAATGATTTTTAAATAAATAAAACCATTTTAAAACTTTTTATTTAATATAATTATTAAATAAATTAAATATCATTTAATATTAAATTAATATCATTAATATTAAATTATTAACAAAATTATCCTTTAAATATTAAAAGTTACATTTTATAACTTAAAATATTCTTAAACACTTTATTTTCATTTAAAATGATTTTTCTAATATTAAAATTATTTTTAAACTAATTTATTTAATATAATTGTTAAGCAAATCTAATATCATTGATTTTAAAATATTAATATTTTTCAATACAAAATATCAAACGTTATATTTTATAACTTAAAATATATTTTATAACCTTTAAATCATTTTTATATGATTTATAAATCATTAATTCTATTTTTCCATAATTTATTTAGTACATTTATTAAATGAATTAATTATCATTAATATTATTTAATTAATGAAATTTCATCACAAAATATTAAAAGTCATTAAAATAACTTAAAATATTTTCTTATATCATAATATAATTTTAAATGATTTTTCAAGTATTAAAATCATTTTAAATAATTTATTTAATATTATAATTAAATAAATTAAATACCATTAATAGTTCAAAAATATTAAATATTTATGAAATATACTTAAAATAATAAAAAACTAGTTTTTGGACTTTAAAATAATTTTTAATAATTTATTATGTATTTTAATAATTAAAACTATTTATTACTAATTATTTAATAAAAATAATAATTTTCGAAAATATTTGTCACTAAAGGGCCCTATAGCATGACAGGCAAATGCGTTATAGGTGTTCTTGAGTCGTTCTTGAAATTTTTGAGAAATCTATGTCGATTAACGAGGGGTAGGTTTGGTGTTCATAATTTTAAAGATATAAACGTGATTTGGGCTATCTTAAACTTTGATCGTGTAGTAAACATGTAACACTACAATACCCAACCATCATCTTGATTAAACAACAAACTAACAAGAAGATCTGGGCTTGCAAACTTCTTGTCAGAACGTTTCTAGGTTTTCCCAGAAACCCAAAAGTTCGAGTGTGCCTCTTTTAACTTAATTAAATCTCGATTACATTTCATTATTTTGGTGGTTTAATGGTTCATATCCGTAGGATACCTGACAAGGAACAACTACCTATCCTCATCACAGTCCAAATCTAACATATTGACCAGATTTAATGTGGTCAAATCTTGTCAGAAGCTCATGCAAAAACCATATATGGAAATTCCAAAAAATTCAAGTCGTGGCCGAATGGCCTACTTTGACCATTTGATACGCTCGATCTGATGACTATTTTAATGTTCTAAAAGCATGAATCTTGAGTCCACATACCAGGCTACTAGTTGGATACAACATATCATCAAAATACTAAAGTAACTGACATATCAAGGAGCTTAAAAAATTGTCAGATGTTGTTCATACTTTCTAGGTTACCCAAAATTATACTTGGTCATGGTCGGTCAACGACCTTTGACCATCAATAAAATGAAATCTGTATATGCTACGACCCTAATTCCAGTTCCAAATCACAGACCACATAGCATACTACAAGATCAAACACTTAAACAACAACAACACATAACAGACTGAGATTTACAGCCTCTAACATTCGTTGTCAGAACACAAAATGAATTTTTTTTAGATTTTGAAAATCATCAAATCCGAGCCTATAGATGTTATGGATCTAACATCTATCAACCCAGATCACTTATAGACATTACATAGAACATATTTTAACACTTAAACAGAACTTTTAACAGAGGATCAATGATCAGATTTCTAGGGTTAGGTTTATACCTTTATGTAAAAATTCTTGATTCTTGCCTTCTGATTTGTTGTGGGTGTTAGTGGGGCTTGAATTGTGACTGAACTAACACTAGAATTTTGTGGGTTTGGGTGAGAGAAAAGTGAGTTGGGTGTTTGGAGAGAAATGAGACAAAAATGAGGCTTTTCTCTCTCTTGGATCTTATAAACAACAATTTGCAATGAATTGGCTGAGTTGTAGTGGTTGTCAAGCATTTAATTTTAGTCACGAGAAAGTCAAGAGTTGGTAACCAACTCCAATTTTGTTAGATACACAAGTAAGCCTCAATTATACAATAAGGGCATTTTTGTCATTTGGCTTAGAAATTTAATGGCATTTTGGTAACTTGTCAAACCCTTAGGGTTTGACCCTTAAGGTTTAACCCTAAGGTTAAGCACAAAAATTATGGGATTTCTAGGATTTTGCAACTTAGGTTAAAATAAAAATTTAGTTTCTTAAATTTTGTAATTAGGGTTTCTAATTACATGAAACATGATAATTAAGTTTAGGTTTTACTAATTATCATTAAGTGTACCAAAATAGCAATTAGGGTTTACAATAAATAATTAGGGAAAATAGCTTAGCAATTAGAATAGAAATTTAGCTTTATAAAAATGAAAAATAGGGTTTTCTAAAATAATTATATTTTCTAATTACATTATAAATGAACATTAAAGTTCACTAATTAGCATTAAGCTTTATTATTTAATGATTAGGGTTTACAATTAGTAATTAGGGTGTTTAATTAATTAGGTTTCCTAAATAATAATTAGGGTTTTCCTAATTAGCTTTAAATTCTATATTACGCGACATAAATCACATCACATAATCATTACACAGTATTGGATCTCCCATTTAAGTTTTACAGTAGGGTTAGACAAATTAATATTAGGGTTTAGTCATGATTCATTAAAATTGTACCACACAGTAACATTACACACATACTGTACACATCTATAACACTGACAAATAATAATATAATATTATAATAAATGTCATTAATCACATAACATAATTACTAGACAGATTTTAAAGTCTCGCTTGACTTCAAAACTAGGGTTTATCAGTAATACGAGGGTTTCCAAATATTGCACCATCATTGACCAATCATTAACAATACGTACATACAATACTTATTTATAGCATTGAAAAATCAAAATATAATTAATATTATATTATTATTCTCGTTCCTTGATCAAAATCCAAAATTTAGGGTTTGGATTCCATATCTGATTTATCTGCTATATATAACATTATTAATTAAGTTAAATAATTAACTTAATTAATCGAAATAAATTCATATAATAAAATAGTTATTATAATAATGCTATAATCATTTCATATATTATTTAAATAATATAATAATCATATTTTCATGGAAAATAATTAATAAAAACATTTCTAATATAAAATTAATTATTATAAGAATATAATTTATAATGATCAATAATTCTAAAATAAAATTATTTATAATCATTCATGTAATAAATATATTTTATATTCATCACATAAATACATACACATCATCTTGCACATATCCTTACCTTTAAAAAAAAAAATATACACAATTTCTGATTTAATATATAGAAAAATATCAGGTTATTACATTCACCCTCCCTTATAAAGAAAAATATCGGGTTTCTAACCTCTCACGGGGTAAGTCTAACTATTTAGCAAATTCTTCAGAAATAAAAGAGCAGTTAACTCCTGAATCAAATAACATGTATGCATCTATATCATTGATCAGAATGATACCTGACACCACGTCCTTAGACTCTACCGCATCCTGTATGGTCATGTTGAACGTTCGTACCGTTGGTCTGTTGGCTTGACTAGCTGACCCTCCAATGTTCAGTCCATTGTTATTATTGTTGCGGTTGCCGCTAGCTGCATTGCCCTTTTTCTTTGGGCAGTCCTTAATTTGATGGTCCGTGGCTCCACACGAGAAACATTCTCCTTTCTGCTTATTCGGACACTGAAGAGCCATGTGCCCCGGTTGTCCACAACGATAACAAACACTCTTTCCCTTCATGCATTCCCCCGAGTGATTCCTCCCACAGTTGTTTCACTGTATACTTTTCTTGGCCTCCCCTCCGGACTTATTGCCTCCAGAGGATTGGCTCTCCATCCATTTACGCTTGTTGGGGTTGCTGCCTCCGCTGCTTCCCCCTTTTTGAACTTTCTGACCGCTCTTCTTTTCTTGTTTAAATCGCGTGATGGCTTCATTGCCTCCTTCGGGAATGATAGCCCTTTCCAAAAGATCAGAGTAAGTTTTGATCTTCAACACAGCCACTGCCTTCTACACCCATGGTTTCAGTCCTAATTCGAACCTCCTTGCCTTCCTGGCCTTCGTGTCAACCTAATGTGAAGCGAATCGGGCTAACTCTTTAAATCTCGCCGCGTACTCTGCGACAGACAAACTACATTGTTTCAGTTCCAGAAACTTAACTTCCATATCCTGTTGCGTATTCTCCGAGAAGTAATTCTCAAGGAATAGCTCCTTAAACCTCTCCCAAGGAATGACTCATTCGTCTGCTCGGCCCCTATTGGCTTTCCACCAATAGTTAGCTTCGCCCTTCATCATGAAAGTGGCAAAACTCATCTTCTGTGCTTCGGCCACGTGTGTGACCTCAAACACCTTCTCCATCTCTTCTATCCATGTCTGGGCTTCAATTGGGTCCGGGGTTCCTCAGAACTCCGGTGGTCCTACCAATTTAAAGTCCTTAAAGCTAGCCAAGTGTTGTCCTGGCTTCCCTACTGCTGGTGGGGGTCTGTTTTGCATTGCCTCCGTTAACAGGTTAACGAAGTTCTACATTGGATCGACATTTGCCCCTCCACCATTGTTAACAGATCCTTCCTCCCTCTAATTCCGCTGAATTCTCCTAGGCGGCATGATCTGAGGAAAGGAAGAAAACTATTAGGCTTCATGTGATATGCTATACATGTTAGCATTAAGAAGTTTAAGACGTCTATTAATCATTTTTGATTTAAATAAACAACTTCAGTATCACAATAAAACTCGATGAATTTCCTCAACCCATCCTAACATACTCTACTAGAGTTTTCTACTAAGGTTATAACCTAGGTTTCGCATTCCTAACGTTTATAACCTACAGCTTTGATACCAACCTGTGACGCCCCTAAATCCAGGTCCTCTGACCCTGATTCGGTCATCACGATAAAATACAAACATCCACCTCTAAACAACATACGATAACTAAAATACGGAATATAATAAACGTACGTCGTTCATTCAAAAGGTGTTACTACTCCCAAGATACGATAACCTTAATATCATCTTACAAACATACCCTAAAATAATCATTAGGGTTCATATTACATAACAGTAATTTAAACTAAGTGCAAGGTAACGTCTGCTCCTTGCCACTATTCTACATCCTTCCTTTACCATTGTCCTTCCCTGAGGTCTCAGGCTTAGCTATAATATATTCATGATATAGCAAGGATGAGAAACAAGTTTGCTCAATAAGTTTAAATACAACAATAAAGACATATCATGATGAATGGAAAAATATCTGGCAATAAATTCAACAATATGAATATCTGAAGGATTCAACAATATGAATATCATAAGCAAAGGCAATGATTACTTTTAGAATAATTGCTAGTCAAGTAGACTTTGAACTATAACACTCCAATGGAATCAATAGCTAATTGACCCTTTGGTTACTAGCTACAAAATAAGTACTTGAGGGGATCAGCCTCACGTACTATATGTATATGCATAACATTTAAATCTGCTCTTTGTATCTTATATTAGATACCTGGTACTCCCCTATCATAGAAAGGGGTGTTCTTTC
Source organism: Panax quinquefolius (assembly GCA_020205615.1). Classification (NCBI taxonomy): domain Eukaryota; kingdom Viridiplantae; phylum Streptophyta; class Magnoliopsida; order Apiales; family Araliaceae; genus Panax; species Panax quinquefolius. The sequence goes on from CM035152.1 coordinate 60,099,548, forward strand.
TGTCTAAGAATCCTTACCCTCAATAGGTTTGGATAGCTTTTATAAAACTTCATACAACATGCGATTGAACAAAGGTTGAGACTCTATCTCACACAGTTCAAGAATTATTTGAACTCTAAATGATATACAAGTCCAAGACTGTACGAACTCAAGTGCACTAAGTGCGAATATCAATAATATCGATGTGGAATAATTGTAAGGTAATTAAACCACTTAATAGCATTCTTGGAAATAAGATTCAAGCTTAAATGAATAACTTTCAATTCAACAATAACCTACTAACTACAATATGAGAAGGATAAGAAACTTTCACAAAAAATAAAGTTGTGTAACTTAGGAAACTTGCAACACAATAAAATAGTATTCGAATACTTGCTCAAGTAAAAGAGTAATAATTCAGGAAACTTGCTCAATAATAACTTGAGTAAGGTTAGGGGAAACTTGCATTCAACATACGAATCATATGAAATTCAAGAACTTGCACAAAATCCAAAGTTTGTGTAAGTTAGGAAACTTGCTCAATAATAATTGGAGTAAGTTTAGGAAACTTGCCTGTTTGCTCAGCTACAATATAATACTAGCTTTAACTAACTTGCGTTGAAACGAACTAACATTAACAAGTCGGTCTTTCAATTAGTATGTGTAAACTAATATGCGTCTACACTTACAATAATCAAGTCTTCACATAACATGCTTCTTAACACATTACAAAGCATTTTGGTCATAAATTACTAGGTAAAGAAATCATATAAACATGCCTTGAAACTTCAAACCAAAAATAGAATCTTGGAAAGGAAAGAAGAGAGGCAGTAGCATTGCTTTGGCTCTAAGCTTAGGGGACAGTAGCAGTTACTTTTGTCCCTTAGCCGAACAAAGTTGAGCTTCTACTCTCCTGACTTCAGTCTAACTCTAACATACACCTATACATACATATTAACATACATTCATGCTAGAGTTTCACATAGCACATGACCATACTTGAGTTTCCTACTTCAAGTTATTTAACTTACACTTTATATGTCATTAAAACATAAAAATCATGTAATCATCATGTTTAATACACATGAATCATGTTTAAGAGTTATATAGCTATAACATGACATCTTACTACTTTAGTATCTAAGTACTCATATAATATGCAACTTATGTTTGAAAACATGTCCAAGGTTCTCTTTGAAATCATATTAGCACGGATGATGCAATATACACATACAAGGCAAATTTAGAACTCATATCATGTGTGATTAAGTTATGTTTAACATCTTTAAACACCAGAACCTACATCATGTAGTATTCATGTTTATTACTTTAATATAACAAACTTTTCCTTTAAAACATTCTCTAACACAAAGCTAACAAGTTTAAATCATGATAAAGACACTATACATCATATATCATGCTCACTTAGCTTCCACATCAGTCACATATATGGTCTCATAAGTTCAGAACTTGTAAGACATATATTACTTCAAAGTTTGTTTTCTAAACTTTACATTTCCTACTAGAATCATGTTAGTCACATCATAACTCATAAGGAAACCCTACAACACATGTTTATACCTATTCTTCATGTTTACATGAGTCTTAATACCATATCAGCAACACTATACACAATAGAAACCATCAACTAAATCGATGTATGCATGTAATTTGAAGTTTGCACCCTAGTACAAATAGAGGCGTTCTTTGTGCCATACCTACACAGTAGTAAACACCGCTCTGCTTACTGCAGAGCATCAAACAACTACACTTCTCTTTGATTTAAACATGCTTAATAGCATCATTTAAGAGTTCAAACATGTAAGTCTACTTCCTAAACACATCATGGCATACCAATTCACTTTGACTAACAAAGAATTTCAAATAATTTCAAGAATTTGACAAAAAACCCAACTAAGAACGAAAGTTAAGATTTATACATCCTTGGTTTGAATTAGACCCCTCACACGCTGAGTATGCTTCCAAAATTTCTCAGCAACTTAGGACTCTCAATCATAGACTTTAACAAACAACAAAACTAAATTTGGAGCTAGTATTTATAGAGGGCACTTAGACTAGATAATCACACTACACTAAGGTTGAAGCTCATGGTGCAAAGGAAGAACACATTGGTTGCTAAGAAGTGGTTCAACAACTCCCCATAGGCCATTGGCCTTGAAATCATTGCCTAAGTTTTAGCCATTTAAAAGTTACGTAAACTAGTTTCTGTCCACTGTTCATGTACTAAAGTGACACTCATTTTGGGACAAGAGCAAAATCTCAGCATTTATTATTCTAAGGCTTGGTTTGGACACTATAATTTCCATAATGTAATATAAATATGTTGCTGCTACTACACAAAGGAAATCTGGGGATTATTTATGTATTCAAATAATATAATCCAAATACATTAAATACACATGATTATAATAACACATTTAAGTATTATTGACCGGGTAGTTCCATAATTATCTCTACTACTCACATATCCATATTATAACATTATTTAATATTATTGCACTACTTGATACTCCATATCAATAGAATATATTCTTATTATATAATTCTATGCATGTCACACATTAAACTAATGTTCCAATTCATTTCCTATAGCAGAACTTAAGCTGTCTCGGATGGACACTAAGCCTTGATTCTTGCCATTTTATCTTCTTTGGACGTAGCATTGCTGCGTGGTCCCTGGCAAATGCTAAAATAGGTTAGCTTCAAGCCAGTTACAATTTCTATCACCACACAAGTTTTATGTGCGATAATTTAACTTCTACAATGGTGATATACCCATAATTGACATAAATCAATATGTTCAAATCTCGTCACTATATTCAAATAAATTGAATATATAATCATTAAGAATCCTATCAATTTCTTGATATTTAAAACCTTAGGGTTAGTCCACTAATTTAAATAAGTATTAGTGACTCCCTTTAATCAATTCATAAATTCACATAACCATATAAGGTTTAAATAGTCTCACAAAGCTAACTCATAAATAATTAAATCACATATTTAATTAATAAGAAGTTTCAAATTCGTGGACGTTACATGGGACCTCCCAAATTTAGGGGAACCACCAAGCCTACAGAGGCTCAGCCATGGATTAAAGAAATTAAGAAGGCTTTTATTATCGACAGGGTAGGGGAGGAGTAGAAAACTATTTTTGCTACCTACCTAATGAAAGGAGAGACTAGCTTCTGGTGGGAGGCCAACAAGAGTCGGGCATGAACAGGTGTATTTGCTTGGGATAGGTTCAAGGAGATATTCTTCTAGAATTATTTCCTCAGAGTTTGAAGAGCCGTATGGAAATGTGGTTTCTAGATTTGAAATAGGGGGGCATAACAGTGTCCCAGTATGTAGCCAAGTTCAATGAACTAACACGTTTTTCTTCGTATTAGGTAGATATGAAGGAGAGAAAAATGAGAAGGTTTGAGCAGGGACTGAAACCCTGGCTTTACCATAAGCTGTTTATATTGCAAATAGGGTTGTTCGGAACGATATTGGAAAAGGCTATTATAGCCGAAGGAGGAAGTGAGGCTTTAAGCCTCTATAATAAAGAGAGGAATAATAAAGGTAAGACTGAGGGATCAGTCAAGAATGAGGTGGGTAGTGGCAGTGGCAGTGGCACTGGCAAGAAGAGGAATTACAATAATTCCAGGAATACCAAAAATAGAAAAGGGGACCCTAAAAAGAGAGTTGAAGCCTACAAAACTTGCGAGAAGAACCATTCAAGAGTGTTCATGATGGGTAAGTCAGTGTTCTATAAGTGCGGGCAGGAGGGACACATCTCTCCTAACTGCCATAATCCAAGGAAGACCAGTGGGTGTTTTTTCTGTGGTTTAGTCGACCATATAACAAGGAATTGCTTGAAGAAAGGAACCAATGGAGAGAGTGGCAATAAGGGGAACAATGGTAGGAAGCTGATGATAGCAGCTCTAGCTCCATCAACCTGGCTGATAACCCGGACCTTTAACATGACAGTCCAGTTACATCTGCTAATGTAGTTTTAGATATAGTCCCGATCAATATTAATGGTTATGTATTATTCGATTCAGGTGCGACCTGTTCTTTTATCTCGCATAAATTTGCTAGGCGATTAAGTATAACTCTGGAGAATCTAGAGACTCCCCTGAACATAGAAGTTGCCAACAAAGAAGTAATCCTTGTTGAACACATTTATAGAAATTGTCACGTTAAGATATGGGGTCATGAACTATAAATAGACTTAATTTTGATTTAGTTAGGGGAATTCTATGTAATTTAGGAAATGGATTGTTTATTCAATCATAGGACAGTAATTGATTGCCACAAGAAGCTAGTAAACCTTAAAACTGCGAAGCGTTCTAAGGTAGTATTTCATGGAAGTAAATCAACAAGGCAATCTAGTTGTCTAACGATAATACAAACAAGGAAATTACTTAAAAAAGGACATGTGGGTTATTTAGCCTACGTTGTAGATACCCAATGAGTGGGGTAAGATATAGGTCAAATACCCATAGTAAATGAATTTACAGATGTATTTCCAGATGAATTGTCAGGTCTTTCGTCGGATAGGGAGATCGAGTTTATGAGATGTTGTGCCTGGTACGACACCTGTTTCCAGGTTACTATATAGAATGGCGTCGGTAGAGATGAAGTAGTTGATGATTCAACTTCAAGAATTATTAGACAAGAGGTACATTCAACCAACTGAATCTCCGTGGGGAGCACCTGTGTTATTTGTGAAGAAGAAGGATGGGTCATTAAGACTTTATATCGACTACAAGGAGTTGAACAAAGAGACGATTAAGAATAAGTACTTGTTGGTTAGATTACCGATCACTAAACTCGAACAAGTATACGCGGTCTAACAAGTAATACAGTGATAAGACGAGTGTCGTACCCACAAGGACAAAGTAGTAAAGCTAATGAAATACTAAAATTGAAACAATACTGTTTTATCTAAACAAATGATTAAAGATGGTGTGTTAAAAATTATATGGTTAAAACAGTAATTTAAGAGATTGAGTTGCAGCAAGTATGTCAAGCTAGGACTACAACTCCCCTAATGCTTCGCCTAATCTCTTAACTCTCCACTTAACTAACAAATCATAAGAATGGTCAACCGAGATCATTAAGTACACGTAATCCTCTTCCGACGGTTAAATGCACAACCCTTAGCTAGATGAATCACAATATTCCTATGGTGAAAATAACTAGACTAAGGGTCATTAAGCTTAATCTCAAGGGTTACACAAGGCAAATAGATATATGTCTATTCTATTATAAAATATATGCTCTCATTCCCATAGGCATGATCATAACAAGTGTTATTGTATTTTAGGGTTAGGCATTAACATCCATTTTCCAATATCCATTAATACCTATATCAATTCCTTTGTTAAGAAATTAATAAATAAACATAAAATACAACAACCCATTCCAAAATGATTCATTATAATAAATAGGAGATAAATTCAATTAAGCTAATCACTAGGTTACATTGCAAACCTAGAAATGTAATTAGTTCATAACTATGGGACTAATTAACATTTTCAAAGTGTTCAACATGCTCAAAATACACAGATGAACGAAAGATTTGGATAAAGTAAACTCCTTTTGTGAAGTTTTCTGGCTCCAACTCTTCTCTTCTTCGTGTAGAGTCCGAGCAATGAATGATGCAATGAGCTTGGAAGGCTTGAGACCAACTTCTTTCTCTTCTAAGCTAAAAAGCTTCAACAACTACTCCTCATTTGTCTCCACTGATGATGGAGGCTGCTTCTGATTAATGATAATCATTTCCTTAGCTTTTAGGTCATTAAGACCTAATTTCTGCTTGGGCACCGGAGGTGGTGCTGCAACACCAAGTTTTAGCCTTGGAATGGCACTGCAGTGCTGAGTCAGCACCTTTGGTCAGTATGTGGCATTGCAGTGCCAGTTTGTAAAGGAATTAGGCGTTATTGTTAACCGTAATGATGTCACTCTTGGCAGGAAAGAAATGACTGCTAGTATAGTTTTAAGCTTTGGCATAAAAAGTGTCAGAAGCGTATGACAAGAAAATTAACCTTTTTTCCCCTGAAAGCTGAAAATGACCTAATAAGCCCTGCAACACATAGATTAAGAAAAATAATAATAAAATAATATAAAAACGATATAAATTACGATGAACAAGCATCTTTTTAAGAAATAAAGGATCAGATTCGCATGTATAAATCCCACTCATCAAATACCTCCAAACTTAAGCCTTTGCTTGTCCTCAAGTGAACTATCTAAACAACCACAACAATAGTAATGTAAATACGCAAATTAAGTATAATAATATATACCCAACATCATGGCTTCTAAGCTCAAAATAACTACTCTTAGAGAATAAGACAAACACAGTTATGAATAAGGGTTCAATCAATTTCAAACATAAGACTGTATTCGATCCATTCTATGTGTGTGTGTGAAGACCAACCATCCTAACTAATCATAGCTCAAAATAAGCTCACACAATCGATTGCAATAACCAATATGTTAACTCTATCAACTCAAGTAATCAACAAGCATTAAGAACAAGACACATATGCAAAAAAGGATCAAAAGGCATTAGCATGAAGACATCAGAATCTAACTTGTGCAATGCTTAATTACCTTAGGCTATTCAGAGCTACCCATCAATGAGCTTTTGATCAATGACTCCCAAGCCATATGGATTTAGGGAACTAGGTGTAGAACACCCCTTTGGATCTAATAACTTAAGTAACAAAGGCCACGTAATCAAACACGCCAAATTAGACTTTTATTCTAAACACATTAACAATCAAAACCTTTTAGGATGACCATGCAATGCTTAATTACCTTAGGCTATTTAGAGTTACCCATTCATAAGCTTTTGATTAATGACTCCCAAGCTAGATGGCTTTAGAGAACTAGGTGTAGAGCACCCCTAAAGGTCTAGTAACTCGAGCAACAAAGGCCACTTAATAAAACTAAGTCAACTAAGGTTCTTATTATTCTTCGTTTCAATATATTTTTTTTTAAAATGAAAACATGCCAGAATCCAAGTTCTGAATCTGTATAAGTGTCTATGTCTTTTATTACCTTGTATGCATTTAAGTTTAACAAAGTTAACACATTTTTAAAACAACAACCATGTAAACTATATTAGAGCTATAACTAGCTATAATAGTTGGTCGATGCTCGCTAAGAAGAATGGATCAATAACAGTCTCAACTTATTAACTAACTAACCCCTCATATACACATGCTTGACATAAACTCTTAGAAATAGTCATAATCACCAACATGCTTATCATTAGCCATTGTGACGCCCCCAAATTCAGATCACACATGTCTCAAATTTGGTTGTCGCGTGCTAACTCTAATAATAAATCAAAATCTCACACAACGGAATAATAGAATCAATTACATTATTATAATATAATTATTCTCTTCGCAAAGTCTCGCAACCGTTACTAATACAATACAACTTAAATTAAATATAGCTTAATATAACATAGTAAATAAGTTCTTCCACAACATAGTAATAGTACATTCCTAATACTGTGAAACTAATTACTCCAAAGCCTTCTCTTTACCCTTGTCCTTGCCAGAAGGTTCACCACGTTCTGCCTTAGATAAAAGTTTTAAGGAAAGCAATGATGAGCAACAATTTTTCCATTAAGCAATATAGCAATAAGGGTGTTTAATGTAGTTTTACATTTCTTAAGGGAATCATAATAATGATAATTCAAGGATAGCAAGAAATACCAATGGTTCTCAACAATAATCTCTACGGACAGAAAGATATCAATAAAATTCAATGCTTAATCAATTTAAGATTTTAAAGTAATGAATATTGAGCAGTCACTAAGGACTATGAACTTCTTCTAGAATTAATAGTAATAAACTAATAATTCTACAAAACAAGTAACAATAGGTGATCAACCTAAAGTACCCTACGTCATACATAACATTTAATCATTCTCACGTGCGCACGTCAGTTTCCCGACAAATATATAATTCCCCTACCAAGAGGGTTGTTCGTCCTAGTTATAAGAGTCCGCACCAAGTTAATTTGGTTTGGATAGCTTTTGATCTTATACCAATAGTCTAGCCGAATTAATAACTTAGACAACTTTCTTTTAAAGTATAAACAAGAACAATTATCGTTCGATATCAAGGTTAAAGAAGAAATTTCATTTCTAAACTACGAAGTATTAAATCATGAGATATGAATCATACTTTCAAGGATTTTCTTGTACAACCAATAATAGTACAAGTTCAAGTAATTCTCAATAAAGAGTAGGGTTCGAGTACTTGCATCCAATATACGAATCAAAGGAAATTCGAGAACTTGCACAAAATTCAAAGTTGTGTAATTTAGGAAACTTGCCTCAAGCGTAGTTTACCAAAGTATAGCTTATCAACACTCTTTGAATCCTAACATAATATAATTACGCGTATAGGACGTTCATTAGTTACATATACTTATACATAATATGTAAATTTAAATGCATACATAAATGTCTAACTTAGTTGTATACTCTATACATACTTCATCATATACCTTGCGTACTTATAGCACATAATTAGTTTATAAAACACCATGAAGTCAAATAACATAGTTTCTAATCATTACTTTATAGTTTGCAAACCTCTGTTGGACATAAAATTTGAAGGTTTATAATCACTTATTAAACATTCAATTCTATCATTTAGCATGCTTCTTAACACATTGGATAGTATACTGGTCATATAATACAGGTTAAGGTAATAATATAGCATGCCTTAAACTTTAGATTACAAACAGAATACAAAACTTACTGCAGGATGGTGCAGTTACGCCCTGGTTAGGCTTAGGGATGGCGCAACTGGGCTGTCCCCCGGCCAGACCAGAGTTGAGCCTTGCATTTCCTGTTTCTGTCCCATTCTTTAGCATACCTTGTGACGCTCCCAAATTTGGGTATCTTCCAACCTGATATATGGTGCTACACTGTACTCATAACCATACAATAATTCCATTGAAATACAACAAAATGAATGTAATTACTATCTTCTTATTACAATCAAAGTATAATCTTTCCTAGGTTCATAAACCGATTACATCGCTTTTTGTTCATAATGTATAATACATACAAACATACTAATCTATTACACGATGGCTAGGCATCCATCTTAGCTTTGCACTTATCTCTCTTAGCATTCTCAGTACGTTCATCCTTAACTGCAATCATATAATTCACACAAGAAGTGAGCATAACAAGCTCAACATTTTTTAACAAAGGATAACCGTAATACCACATTCGCGAATTATATGACAATTCCTACATAACTGAACAAATAGTTATGAAGTATTATGAAACAATAATACTTTAACATTTCATATCATCAATTCCCAAAGTATAGAGTAGATTAGGAATTCTGAACCGGTCGATAGACCATGAACAGAAACTTTCTATTTTCATTCTGGAAACGGATATCATAGCACTAAGGTTGTACATCCGCATTACTTACGAGCACTTATAGGTGATCAGCCTATAGTACTCTATGTTGATCAACACTTATTCATTAAACGTATTTATGTTTAATATTTGGCAAACTCGCGTACCCATCTAATAATCAATGAAAAATACTTTTGTTTGTTCATAAACAAACTTTACCTTCACATCCGTACCAATTACTTGGCATAGGATAGCGTTAACATTTCTATATAGAAAGATATGAATATAAATCAATCTATATACTATGAGTAGTCTAGCCGAGTTAAATCTGGCATTGACCCTTTCATTAAAACCAGTCGTGCAATTCGGTACAATGAATCACATAAAACTTGGCTAACTTGAGAGTTAGACAAGCATTAAGAAAACTTGCCTTTCAGCGTCTTAAAATAACTTAATTGACTAACCACAGCCTTTACAGAATCTACATGATATATTCACATAACACACTATAATTAGCTATCAAACAATTATTCACATTGTTCCTACCAACTTCTTTCTCTTCTAAGTCTTTGTTAACTAATTAACTATAATATAGTCAACTCGACTTATTACCCTTCATCCCGGCTTATTAACCAATTGACGTTATTAATCGGACTCAAACATCGTTAATTAAGTACCAACTTTGTTCATGATTCATAACTTATTAACATGCATTCAATTCCTAAGTTCAATACCATATACTCTAGTATAGGTAGTATATGAATAGTTTCAATACACTTATGAAGTGTACAAACATTACCCTTATAGATCTATGAACAATTGAAGTTCAAAACCTATGTTCTCTATCAAAATCCATGCACTGCGCATGGCAGGTAGTGACTTGACTTAGTCTTAGGCTAGGGTATTTCATATTGCCAGTTAGTAATGTCTCTGGTTCGGTCTCGGTATTGCTACGTACGAGAGACTTTGCTCTACCAGTGGCGCTACGGTGCCATTTAACGATAGTAACATTATTGTCTTGCGTGTTTGTGGCATGGCATTTAACACTACATGGCGGCCGTGGCTGAACCTCGCACTGAGATAATTCTAACAGTTTGAAAATTTTGTGAAATTCCCGGAGCCATAACTTCTTCGTTATAAGCCCGATTTGGTTCGTTCAAAAGCCTACACATCATAAATGACATACTCTATGCGTTCATATAAGAATTCGACACTTTTAAATCTGATAACTCAAAATTCACTATTGAGTTCAATTTCTAAACGTTAAGTAGCGTTAATGAGCGTTCAATGCTCGTTTTCTTCGTTTTAAGTCAGAATCCGATGATTCTAGAACCCACAACTCTTAATTACCCTATATCACGTGTTGACATTGAAAAACAACGTTTTCAAGTCTCACAGCAACTTTCAACCTCCAATCCAGAATTTCAACGTTTTCTACGTTTAACGTCTATTTCCGTGAAATTCGCCATAACTTCGTTACTAACGTTCTCTAAGCCAAATCACATGGAATACTCCATGGATTTCATATCTACATCCTAACCAAGCAAGATGCATATATTAACGTATTGATGGAGTTCAATCGTTTATCAACAATCGATCTCAACAATCAATATTTTCATGGTTTGAAACTATATCGAACCTCATAATTCTTATGATCTCATGACTTATAGAGATTGAATCTATACTAAGTCATCTTTAATCCGCTATACAAGACACATACCACCTATTTATGAATCTCCATGATAAAAGAAAATCAAAAGAGATGAAAATGAGAAATAAGGAGTATTACCTCAAGAACTCTTATGAAATCTCTTGGAAAACTCTAAGTCAAAGCTTCCAAAATGTATGATTTGTGAGTCTAGCTCTCTTTCTCTCTCAAATAATCTAAGTTGGGCAATTGAAAAACTCTCAAATGACCAAACCTAGATTACTATTTATAGAGAATAGGATGGAGGGCAATCTAGACATTAAACCCCCACCACCTCCTTAATATTCACTCTTGGTCACCAAGTAAAATGCTTGGTGACCAAACATTAAGCTTGTCTTGCACACCAAGGCCGGCCCACTCTTGCCCATGGGTCATCCCCATGGGTTTCCCCATGGGGTTTACCCATTCTGTGATCCACCGGTTCGATCCAGGGTTCGATTTTCATGCATTGGGCCTAAACCATCTAACATTTGGGCCTTGACTTGGGCTTAACCTAATAATCCGTTGGGCTTGTTCATTCAATTAATTGGACTAATTATAATCCAACCCAAATGAATTAACATTAAGTCTTAACTTAATTCTATAATACGAATCGTATCCTATACGTACAATTCACGTATTCTCTCCGTATAATACTCGTACGATAATCGTATTGTACTTCATATTTACTCATCACATTACACATAGATACTAATTAGTACCATATTTGTATAACATAAGCTCTAACAATAACGCAATTCTTCTACGCATTTCATTTCCTTCTCGGAAATCAATATACTCAACCCTTAGGTTTTAAGTCCACAGGCAAAAACTTCGTTTGCCATAAATGAAATATTATCAGATATTTCATCTTATCTCGATATTCTATCATTACGCATTTCTCAGAATTTCAAAATAATTCCCCGAACAGAAATGGATGAATAGTGTTTTTACAAAAATTTCTCGGAAAACATTTATTTTCGTCTTGGAAATTCTAAACAATTAATTCTAGCACATAGCCAGATTACTAACCACATTAGCACATTCTAGGTCATAGAACGACCTTCACATAGCTTACTCACATAATAAATCAATTAAATTCATTTAATTCATATAATCAAATAAAAATTTAATTATCATAAAAATCTGATTTTCTCGGGCGTTACATTCTCTCCCCCTTATAAGGATTTTGTCCCCAGAATCTTAGCTTATAATTACATGAACAAATGAGGAAAATCTTCCTTCATTTTACTCTCGAGTTCCCTCGTTACTTTTTCAGCATTGTGATTTCTCCATAACACCTTCACTGAAGGTATAACCTTATTTCTTAATATTTGTTCCTTCCTATCAATAATTTGAACTGGAAGTTCCTCATAGGACAAATATTTCTCTATCTGAATAGATTCATACTCTATTATGTGTTTATAGTCCGGTTTATAAGGACGTAACACTGACACATGAAACACATTATGAATGTGTTCCATTTCTGGAGGTAAGGCTACTTCATAAGCCACCTCTCCTACCCTTCTTAAAATCTCAAAAGGTCCTACAAACCTTGGACTTCACTTCCCTTTCTTTCCAAAATGTATCTTCCCCTTCCAAGGCGATACTTTCAGAAATACAAAAGATCCTACATTGAATTTTCTCTTCTCTCTATGATGATCTGCATACTTCTTCTGCCTGTCTTGAGCAGCAACTAATCGAGTACGTATTATCTTCACCATGTCCGCCGTTTGCTGTACCATCTCAGGTCCCAACATCCAACGTTCACCCACCTCATCCCAACACAATGGAGTTTGGCACTTCCTTCTATACAACGCTTCGTAAGGCGACATGCCTATACTAGCGTGAAAACTATTGTTGTACAAAAATTCCACCAATGGTAGATATTCGTCCCAACTCCCTTTGAAATCCATAATGCAAGATCTTAACATATCTTCAAGCGTTTGAATTATCCTTTCACTCTGACCATCCGTTTGAGGATGATACGCCGTATTCAATCATAACTGCATTCCCATTTGCTCTTGCAAACTCCTCCAAAAGTTCGATGTGAATCGTGGATCACAATCTGACACAATCAAAACCGGTACTCCATGTCTGGAAAAAATTTCCTTCACATACAACTTAGCTAACTGGTCTAGGTTATACCTAACTCCTATTGGTAGAAAATGAGCCGATTTCGTCAATCGATCCACTATCACCCAAATATCAGCGTATCCTTTTCTTGTTGTTGGGAGTCCCACCACAAAGTCCATTGCGATATGCTCCCATTTCTACTCTGGAATTTCTAACGGTTGCAACAACCCACTCGATCGTTGGTGTTCAGCCTTAACTTTTTGACAAGTTAAGCACCTACTAACATATTCTGCTATCTTTCTCTTCATGTTCGGCCACCAAAAGTTCTGACGAAGGTCTTGATACATCTTCGTACTATCGGGATGTATCGAATACCTCGAACTATGAGCCTCCATCATTATTTCCTCCTTTAATTCGGGATCATTTGGAACCCAAATTTTTCCTTCAAAACGAAGTAATCCCTCCTTATTGAGGTTATACTTAGTCTTCTCTTCATCTTCTATCCTCTTCTTTATCTTCTCGGATTCCTCGTTACTCAATTGTACTCCCCTAACTCGTTCCACTATGGTCGGTTGGGTTTCCATGGAAAATAACATTTTCACCACCTCCTCCGGTAACTTAACTTCTAAGTCCATTCTTGCCATCGCTGTTATCAACTCATTCTGAGTTGTTAACATTGACAGTTTCTCTCTACCCTTCCTACTTAGCGCATCGGCTACTACATTTGCCTTCCCCGGATGATATAAAATATCATAGTCATAATCTTTTATTAATTCTAACCACCTTCTCCGTCTCATGTTAAACTCCTTCTGTGTGAAGATATATTTCAGACTTTTATGGTCCGTGTATATTTCACACTTCTCAACATATAGATAATGCCTCCATATCTTCAAGGCAAAAACTATAGCTACCAATTCCAGATCATGAGTAGGATATACTTTCTCATAATCCTTTAATTGACGTGACGCATACGCAATGACTTTGCCATGCTGTATGAGCACGCAAACCAGTCCTTTATGTGAAGCATCGCTATACACTACAAAATTTCCTGTATCGTCTGGTAAGGACAATACAGGTGCCTCACTTAACCTCTTCTTCAACTCCTAAAAACTGTTCTCACATATTTTAGTCCACACATACTTCACCGACTTTCTTGTCGGATTTGTCAATGGAGTAGCTATTTTAGAAAAGTCCGGAATGAACCTTCTATAGTATCCTTCTAACCCCAAAAAACTCTGAACCTCAGTTGACGTTTTTGGTTGCTCCCACTCATTAACTGCTTCTACTTTTGCTGGATCTACGGAAATTCCATCCTATCAATAACATGCCCTAGAAACTGCACTCTCTCAAGCCAAAATTCACACTTTGTGAATTTCTCATGCAACTTCTCCCTTCTTAGTGTTTCCAACACTATCCTTAAATGTTTTGCGTGATCTTCTGACGTCTATGAATAGACTAGAATATCATCAATGAACACTACGACGAACTTGTCCAAATATTATTTGAACACTCTGTTCATCATATCCATAAATGCGGCTGTCGCATTTGTCAACCCAAACGACATTACTAGAAACTCGTAATGACCATAACGAGTTCTAAACACCATCTTAGGTACATCCTCCTTCCTCACCTTTAACTAATGATACCCCGTGCGCAAATTTATCTTAGAAAAATACTTTACCCCTTTTAACTTATCAAATAGATCATTGATCCTGGGCAACGGGTATTTATTCTTAATCGTTAACTTGTTCAACTCTCGATAGTCGATACAAAGTCTTAACGACCCATCCTTCTTCTTTACAAATAATACCGGTGCTCCCCAAGGAGATACACTTGGTTGAATGTACTTTCTATCTAATAGTTCTTGTAATTGAACCATCAACTCCTTCATCTCAACTGGCGCCATTCGATATGGTGCCCTTGAAACTGGTGTCGTTCTCGGTAACAGATCAATTACAAACTCAACTTCTTTGTCCGGTGGAATACCCGGTAACTCCTCCGGAAATACATCCGCGAACTCTTGCACAATAGGTATCTGGTCCAAGGATGTTCCCACTCTTTGGGTATCCACAACATGGCATAGATAACCTACACACCCTTTTCTCAACATCTTCCTAGCTTGTGTCGTCGACTGACAACAAGAGCTTCTCGGTAATTTACTATCGAAGAACACCACCTTGGTTTTCTTAGAAAGCCGAAGGTTTACACTTTTCCTATGGCAATCTATTATCGCCTTATGGTTAACCAACCAATCCATACCAAGAATTACATCGAATTCTTTTAACCTTATCGGTACCAAATCTACCGATAACTTATTCCCTCTAATATCTACGCAACAATCCTTATGAATATGTTCAATGGGAATTATCTCTTCGTTAGCTACCTTAACATCTAAAGGTATTGGTAACTTTTCAGGGATTAAACCTAATCGCTTAGAAAATTCACATGCTTTAAAAGAACAAGTATCACCCGAGTCAAATAGCACATAAGCATTTATCTTATTGATAGGAGGAATGATACCGCTACTACATCCGTTGATGCTGTTGCATCTTGGGCGATCATATTAAGCGTCACAGTGAGGGTCTACCCACGGATGGTGTTGGTCCGATAATGGCTAACTTACCACTACCGAACCCTTATTTCCCTCTAAACCCCTTCTTGGACAATTTCTTGCCATGTGGTCTAATGACCCACAGACAAAACACCCCTGGTTCTTCTTAGGGTTAGGACAGTTGGGTGACAAATGCCCCTCCTGCCCACAGTTATAGCAGACTGATTTTCCATTTAAGCAGACTCTCATGTAAGTCTTTCCGCATGTCTTACATGCTTTCGTCCTTCGCTTGGGCTCTCCCTGCTTTACCCCAGTATTCCTAGGGTTAAAACTCTTCCTTTTAGGCAAATTACCGCTTTCGCTGGCAACTTCAGCCTTACTCACTCCCTCTAACTTACTCTTGTTCTTTCGCTCTTTGTGGTACTGAGACAATCCCTCACCACCACCTTTCACTATTATCGCCTTTTCCAGAATGGTCCCGTAGAAAGCACTCTGAAAAACTGATATTCTACTATAGAGCCAGGGTTTTAAGCCCTGCTCAAATTTGCGCGCCATCCTCTCCTCCGTATCCACCTGGTGTGGAGCAAACCTCGCCAATTCATTGAACTTGGCAACATACTGGGGAACTGTCATACCCCCCTGCTTAAGTTCTAAGAACTTAATCTCCATCCTACCTTACATTCTAGTAGGGAAGTAGTTCTCGAAGAAGACCTTCTTAAACTGTTCCCACATAACAGCTTCGGTCGCCCCACCCTGGTGAGCCTCCCACTAGTAGTTGGCTACTCCCTTCATCATGTAAGTCGCAAAAGAAGTCTTATGCGCCTCACCTACGTTTGTTATCACAAACGCCTTTTCATATTCTTTTACCCATGTCTGGGCTTCTAGTGGGTCCGTCGTTCCTTGGAACTCGGGAGGACCCACACTCTTAAATTCCTTGAAGGTAGTTGTTCTTGCTACCCTAGGAGCTACAGGAATCCCTCCCCCCACTTGGTTAAATGCAACCGTTAATAAATTAACGAACTCTTGCATAGGGTTATTAGGACCCCCCCTGATTCTCATTATGAGACTCAGCCTCTTGGTTACGTTGTCTCCTTCTTAGTGGCATAATTCTGATTAAATAAATAAAGTTTCGTTATTATCTATTTAACTACTTAGTTATCATTTTCAAATAACAACTTATACCACAACAAGCATATTAAATAAAAACATCATTATATAAATATGCTTTCTTAGTCAAAACTATTTACATCATGTTCCCTTAACCAAAAAGCTATCACATACTATCCCGTGATTGCCTTCTACAAAAATTGGGATTTACAAAAAGACTACCCTTTAATTATACAAAAGAGGGCTTTACGTCACTACTTCTATACAAAAAGATCTAACGATCTCCTAACACTGTCGAACAACATTCTCATATTTCTGGTTTGCCACACAATATCTCGACTTATGGTATGTCGAGTCTGCCCTGACTCAATAGAATAACAAGGAATTTTCAGCTTGAAATCCTTATGAGCGCATTCGTGGTTGTATGACATCCTAGCTATTTTCTGGTCTTTTTTAACCAGTTTCTTTTGAAGCTCTACGGCCTCTTCCTTATAGTAACATGCCTTATCCATCATAAGCACTTTCTCATCGTGCTCCGACTCAAAATCCGCCTCTGCAGATTCCTTTGCCTCATATAGGGCGGTTATCTCCTCATTCTGTGTTTCTATCATAGTGCGCAGATGCACATTCCTATCCAACACTACCAGATACAATGATCTCATTGCATCTGGAGGTGTTGGCTCCTGAGTAGGTACCACTATATTAATCGATTTTACCTCTATCTCCTCCTCCACGTTAAACATCTCATTAAGATATGATGTTATCCCCATCGTCTCCTCAGAGATGTACTCCTCAATGTCTGAGTCTTCTAATACAACTAACGGTACCTCCGCCACTGGCATTGGTACAATTTCAACTTGGTTCACTGACTCTTCACTCACAGCGTGAATGTCTCTATACATCATGCTATCGATCGACATCTATAATAGCACATAACAAGTTGATTAGTACATAATACACAATAGTATAAGCACAAATCACATTTAATTTATTTAAGGTTACTTTTCATCTTTTAAATCTTTCAGTACTGAGTTTTCTCAATACTTTATTAATTCATTCAACACGAATTTCTTTCTTTGGACTTTACCTTCCTTACGAGGTTATTAGCCTAAGGTTCTGTTGGGTAAAATCTATATACACACAACATGCAAGTATACGTGGTCAACAAGTAATAAAGTGATAAGTTGAGTATCGTTCCCATAGAGAATTAGTTAATAAAAATCACCAAGTACTAACCCGTAACCAACTCAATCTTATTTAAACAAATGAATTTTAAATTATATAAATTAAACTACTATTAAATTCCACTAATTAAATTAAGACTATGAAGATTTAAGATCACAACTTCACTTATTGCATCATTTAAGTTAACACACTTCTCATCAATTATTCTCTATCCCAAATTGTTAATCAAGAACACGAACGTAGTATTAACCACCTCTCGATGCACTAATACCGTATTAACGTCAATCCACAATCAAGATAGAAATTCGTTAAACACCTTAATCAACTAACCCACAATATCTCTATGTGAATTACAATTGAAGAAGGTTGAAGAATAAGTTCTCTATCCGATTACATGCGGCGTCAAGCATATCTCTACCTTAACACGAATCAAGTTTAAGCTACTAACAAAATCCTGAACACATGCTATACCAACTAGGTCTAGATTTGAATATCTTCTCTCGATTCCATCCAACTCCACAAAGAATTGTTGATCAGGCAGTTCATAGATTAAAGCTCAAATCAATATAGACAATCCTCACAATAGAACATAATAATTGATAGCGAAGCATATTAAAATAAACTACACAATAAGATCCTTTGTAATCTCAAACAACTAATTAGTTCATTGAATTAAAACTAAGAATCCACAATTGAATACACATTAACAGATAAGAATAAGATTAGAGTAAAGAATTGAATCTGTTGTCAGCAAATCTCCATCTTCCTCAAGCTCCTGCTCTTGATCTTCATTGGTCTCCAAGTTGCTTCAATCTCCAAATCTAATTAGAACTAGTGTTTTGATCTAATTTACTCTAATCTAATCTAATGTAATCTTATTTCTCCTCTAATCTCCCCCTCTTCCTTGTTATTCTCCCCTTTTATAAGCCTTTTTACATGTCTTTAAGTCCTCTTAGAAGTCCTTGAGTCAATTGGATCGAAACAATCCTTCCCGGACTCAAATTTGGCCAAAAAACATCTTTTCTACGCGTACCCCCGCCCTAGCGGGGGTTTAAGCTTGTCAAGGGCCAGCCCCGGCGGGCTACCATTCTGTTTTTCAGCTGGTACCCCCGCCCCGATGGGGGTTTACTAAGGAAAAGCCCACCCCGGCGAGCATCATTTTTTTGTCACATCATCCTCTGGTAAAACGACCATAACTTTTGATCCGGGAGGATTTTCGGGGCCTGCCACCTATCAAATTGAAGATATCGACGAGATCTACAACTTTTATTCTTTGCGTATTCAGAAATTCGGGCCGAAAGAAGGTTTAAATTGTGCTGTAAGTGACTGCTATGCAAATGACCACTTAAAACAGTGAAGTTCGACGTCCGTTAGTACAACGATCATAACTTTTGCATCCGAACTCCGATTGGAATGATTCAAAATGTTCCGGAAAGCTAAGACGATGCTCTACAATGTAAGCTAAGTTCCAAACCAAGAACATGAAGTAAACATGAAAGCCCAAATGATGTCCGGTTTGCTTTTTTTTGCGTTTTCTTTGCTTTTCCTTACCAATAGTCGCTCACACCGCTCCCAAACGTATAACCTACAAAATAAACACAAAATGCATGAAAAGTAACCAAGACACATAAATATAAGCAACTAATTCAAGTAAAAGATACCGGATAAGTGTGACGCCCCCAAATTCGGGTATCTTCCAACCCGACATATGGTGCTACACTGTACTCATAACCATACAATCATTCCATTGAAATAAAATAAAATGAATGTAATTACTATCTTCTTATTACAATCAAAGTATAATCTTTCCCAGGTTCATAAACCGATTACATCGCTTGATGTTCATAATGTATAATACATACAAACATACTAATCTATTACACGATGGCTAGGCATCTATCTTAACTTTGCCCTTATCTCTCTTAGCATTCTTAGTACGTTCATCCTTAACTGCAATCATATAATTCACGCAAGAAGTGAGCATAACAAGCTCAACAAGTTTTAACAAAGGATAACAGTAATACCACATTTGTGAATTATATGACAATTACTACATAACTGAACAAATAGTTATGAAGTATTATGAAAAAATAATACTTTAGCATTTCATATCATCAATTCCCAAAGTATAGAGTAGATTAGGAATTCTGAACCGGTCGATAGACCATGAACAGTAACTTTCTATTTTCATTCTGGAAAAGGATATTATAGCACTAAGGTTGTACATCCGCATTACTTACGAGCACTTCTAGGTGATCAGCCTATAGTACTTTTTGTTGATCAACACTCATTCATTAAACGTATTTACGTTTAATATTTGGCAAACTCGCGTGCCCATCGAATAATCGATGAAAAATACTTTTGTTTGTTCATAGACAAACCTTACCTTCACATCCGTACCAATTACTTGGCATAGGATAGCGTTAACATTTCTATATAGAAAGATATGAATATTAATCAATCTATATACTACGAGTAGTCTAGCCGAGTTAAATATGGCATTGACCCTTTCTTTAAATCCAGTCGTGCAATTCGGTACAATGAATCACATAAAACTTTGCCAGCTTGAAATTTAGACAAACATGAAGAAAAATTTCCTTTCAGCGTCTTTAAATAACTTAATCGACTGACCACAGCCTTTACAGAATCCACATGATATATTTACATAACACACTGTAATTAGTTATCAAACAATTATTCACATTGTTCCTATCAAGTTCTTTTTCTTCTAAGTCTTTGTTAACTAATTAACTATAATATAGTCAACTCAACTTATTACCCTTTGTCCCGACTTATTAACCAACTGACGTTATTAATCGGACTCGAATATCGTTGATAAAGTACCAACTTTGTTCATCATTCATAACTTATTAACTTGCATTCAATTCCTAAGTTCAATACCATATACTCTAGTATAGGTAGTATAGGAATAGTTTTAATACACTTATGAAGTGTACAAACATTACCCTTATAGATCAATGAACAATTGAAGTTTAAAACCTAAGTTCTCTATCAAAAGCCACGCGCACTTGCATGATGTGACTTCTTAGTACTAGATCAAGGCCATGACACGAGACTTTTTGCTCTACCGGTGGCGGCTGCCATTTAATTTAGCGATAGCCAACAATACTATGCCAGCGCTGCGGTGCATCATTTAACACTACGCTTTGGCCATGGCTGAACCTCGATACCGAGATAATTCCAACAGTTTGAAAATTTTGTGAAATTCCCGGAGCCATAACTTCTTCGTTATAAGCCCGATTTGGTTCGTTCAAAAGCCTACACATCATAAATGACATACTCTATGTGTTCATATAAGAATTCGACACTTTTAAATCCGATAACTCAAAATTCACTATTGAGTTCAATTTCTAAACGTTCGTAAACGTTAATGAGCGTTCAATGCTCGTTTTCTTCGTTTTAAGTCAGAATCCGATGATTCTAGAACCCACAACTCTTAATTCCCCTATATCACGTGTTGACATTGAAAAACAACGTTTTCAAGTCTCACAGCAACTTTCAACCTCCAATCCAGAATTTCAACGTTTTCGACGTTTAACGTCTATTTCCGTGAAATTCGCCATAACTTCGTTACTAACGTTCTCTAAGCCAAATCACATGGAATACTCCATGGATTTCATATCTACATCCTAACCAAGCAAGATGCATATATTAACGTATTGATGGAGTTCAATCGTTTATCAACAATCGATCTCAACAATCAATATTTTCATGGTTTGAAACTATATCGAACCTCATAATTCTTATGATCTCATGACTTATAGAGATTGAATCTATACTAAGTCATCTTTAATCCGCTATACAAGACACATACCACCTATTTATGAATCTCCATGATAAAAGAAAATCAAAAGAGATGAAAATGAGAAACAAGGAATATTACCTCAAGAACTCTTATGAAATCTCTTGGAAAACTCTAAGTCAAAGCTTCCAAATGTATGATTTGTGAGTCTAGCTCTCTTTCTCTCTCAAATAATCTAAGTTGGGCAATTGAAAAACTCTCAAATGACCAAACCTAGAGTCCTATTTATAGAAAATAGAATGGAGGGCAATCTAGACATTAAACCCCCACCACCTCCTTACTATTCACTCTTGGTCACCAAGTAAAATGCTTTGTGACCAAGAATTAAGCTTGGCTTGCACACCAAGGCTGGCCCACTCTTGCCCATGGGTCATCCCCATGGGTTGCCCCACGGGTTTTACCCATTCGGTGACCCACCGGTTTGATCCACAGTTCGATTTTCATGCATAGGGCTTAAACCATCTAACATTTGGGCCTTAACTTAGGCTTAACCTAATAATCCCTTGGGCTTGTTCATTCAATTAATTGGACTAATTATAATCCAACCCAAATGAATTAACATTAAGTCTTAACTTAATTCTATAATATGAATCGTATCCTATACGTACAATTCACGTATTCTCTCCATATAATACTCGTACGATAATCGTATTGTACTTCATATTTACTCATCACATTACACATAGATACTAATTAGTACCATATTTGTATAACATAAGCTCTAACAATAACGCAATTCTTCTACGCATTTCATTTCCTTCTCGAAAATTAATATACTCAACCCTTAGGTTTTAAGTCCGCAGGCAAAAACTCCGTTTGCCATAAATGAAATATTATCAGATATTTCATCTTATCTCGATATTCTATCATTACGCATTTCTCGGAATTTCAAAATAATTCCCTGAACAAAAATGGATGAATAGTGTTTTTACGAAAATTTCTCGGAAAACATTTATTTTCGTCTTGGAAATTCTAAACAATTAATTCTAGCACATAGCCAGATTACTAACCACATTAGCACATTCTAGGTCATAAAATGACCTTCACATAGCTTACTCACATAATAAATCAATTAAATTCATTTAATTCACATAATCAAATAAAAATTTAATTATCATAAAAATTCAATTTTCTCGGGCGTTACATTCTCTCCCCTTTATAAGGATTCTGTCTCCAGAATCTTAGCTTATAATTACATGAACAAATGAGGAAAATCTTCCTTCATCTTACTCTCGAGTTAGCTTATAATTACATTGAAAATCTTTCTCGGGCGTTACATGAACACATGTTCTAAGTTCAGAATGTGTACCACATCATGTTTATTAGATTATAACACATCCAAGTTTGCTTTTAAAAGTTGTTTTAAACCAAATGGGAATTATATCTTGGTATATGTATACAACTTTGAATTACATCTCACGTGTAGCTATAACATATATGCATGTTCACAAAATCATAACTTAAAGTTCGTTAGTTTCATCAAAGCCTATTTTCAAAACTATCTTTTTCTTATTACATGCATACTAACACCAACCAAATCATTCATGCTATGCCAAAGAACCCAAATCCTCATGTTAAACTTAATTTGATGCATGTTCAAGTCATATCAGTATGCTAGAATTAACCAGATTGAAAACAGAAGTCAAATTCACATCTTGGGGTTCGACGCAGCTGCGTTGCACCCTAGTATAAACTGGGCGTAGCTGCGCCCTTCCTGAACCAGCACCAGTAAGATACTTTATTTCGCAGAGTATCAACCCAACCTCAAATTCTTTCAATCAGGCATACTTAAACTCATTCTTAGAGATTCTATACATGTATACAAATTTTATAAACACTTAATAGCATGCTAATTTATACTAATTGTCAGAGAATTCATGTAATTGCTAAGAATTTAACAAAACTTAAACTAAGAACAAAAGTTAGAATTTTATACCTCATGAAGATTAATTGAATTCCTCAACACACTGATTATAATTTCCTAATGCTCAACAGCTCTTATTCTTAAATCAAACTTATTAGATAATTTTCACGCAACAGAGAATTGAGAAGGAAGGGGTGCTTTATATAGAGAGTTTGTTACACAGTTTCTAGCTTTGCTAGGTTTGAACCAATGGAAAATGAAAATAAACAATGGATGTGCAAGAGTTGGCCAACTGCCAATTTTATAGCCATCATTACCATGGATTATAGTCGCTTGAGTTTACGCAGTGAGATTATAGGCTACTGTACATGTACTGTGATGGTCACCGATTTTGGGACACAATTTAAATCCCAGCAACTATATTACATAAGGCTTAGTTTGGTTTCTTTAATTCCCAAAATGTACTTTTAATGTGTTAATGCCACTACATAATGATAAGTTAGGGATTATTTATGTACCCATATCATATAATCCATGTACATTAAATCCACATAATTTAATATTTATAACATATATGGACTCAATTTAATTGATCACTAATAATTTAATATCTCCTCTTACACATCAGTGTTGAAATAAATATTTTAATAGTACATATTTATTTATTCCCATATTTTAGAGTACATATTTAATTGTCTCATCACACATGATGAGGTAACAAAACTTATTTAAATCAACTTTATTATTTAATTACTTTTACTATATAGTTTTTGTATAGCATTAACCACAATTAAATGCCACTTCTCATTTAATATAATGTAGTAAGTAATTATATGACACTATTACCCACATTTTCCCATATTACACAGTGGCATAAAATAATATTTAATAATAATGTTCACATTAATAATAATGGTAACTGATCCATTATTTTACTCATTCTTTATTAATGCTAACAACCCATTTTTATAACTCATGCACACAGTGGAAATTATTTTCCAAGTCATGCTCTAAGGCAATTGCTTATTTGGTTTATAAAGTCGAGGAGTGGCGCAATTGCGCCACTCTGGGAATTTCTCAAACTTAATAGTTGTTGTAATTAGTTCATTAATCTCATTATTTAATTGATAATACACTTATTTATTATCTTGCCATACTAGACTATTAAATATAATTATGTAAATTACTTTACTCCTTAATATTCTATTATTCATAATAACAATTAATTAATAATATAATATTAATTAATTATTCACTTCTTAATTTATTTATCTCTTAATTAAATTAACCTACTTAACTTCCATTCTTATGACACACAAGGCATTCCATAATTCTCAATTCTCATATAAATTCAATTTAAATTAATTGAATCAGTCATCTTATAACATATCGATACTTATATTCAAATGAATATTCATTTTTTATTATATTAAAATAATTATTTATTCATGAAATTCTCGGTTCTTACAGCAACAATAAAAAATTTAACATCTATATAACCCATTCCCATCATATATACAGTTCAAGATAGGGTTAATCAAAAACCATATCATGACAAGATAAATGATAATGTACCCTTGCACTAATATCAACTCAAAATAGGGTAGAAAAGCCATAACATGGCATTAAGTATACCAATCTGTGTAAATCTCAAAAAGATGGCTATAAACAAAATATGTTAATTCTAAAAACTACTCATGCATCCATACAATGCTAAATAAAGCCATAGAATAATAAAAAGTTGATTATGCATCCATACAACCCAAAATAAACTAAGTATGAGGCTACAAAAGCGCAAAAGATGCCAACTGCAGTTCATACATAACTGTAATACAAAAACAAATCCAAGCAACCCAAAATACTGCTAAAACATAACAAAATACTACTAATCACAACCTAATCATGGCAATAGATAGAAGAAAACTGATTAAACACCCCCAAAATTAAAATGAGCAATGCCTTCATTGCTAAGCATATAAAAATCAATACGATAGGGCTTCCTTGAGGTTTGGTCACTTGGCACTGTCATCATCCTCTTCTTCATCTGCGGTCAGTGATGGTGGTGGATATGGAGGGCATACAGAAGGCACAGGGAACTCGAATGACATCGAGTTTGTTTCTTCGCCACCAGATGCAACATAAATACTCTCTAGCGTGTTGGCCGGTGAACTCCATGTGATACTACATGAAAAGATCCTGCCTTTGAGCTACAACATCGATCCTCCTACCCTGCTGGTCCTCCTTCTGGTGCAAGAGGTTCATAGAGGCCAATATCTCCGCCAATTATCCAGTTGCGGAAGAACTTAGCTCTATAGGCTGTGCAGATGTACCGGCTTCTGAAGACGGAGGTGGGGGTTGAGAAGAAGGCAGGAAGCCCTCACTGCATGGATGAGAAATTTCACCTTCCCAGACTCTATATCAGGTAATAATGGCATGATCAAGAATCACCATAGGAGGTAGTAATATCTCATCTAAAGCCATGGGTACCTTAGTGATCTGGTAGAGAAATATGATGATAGAAGAATGTGAAACTCCTCCCGAAGTGCTGCATGTCAAAGCCTTAAGAATAAACTCTTGAATAAGTGACCCCACGTCTATCTTCAAACCGATGACAATAGAAAAAAGCAACCCCACCCTCTCTCTAGTCACATCACTAACATGCTTGGTTGGCATCAAGTTGTGGTAGATAAAGCCATACCAAGCTTTCCCGCAGCGCAAGAGCTTTGTGTGCGTGAAACTGAATTTCTCACTAGTGTACTCATTCATTTTCCAACTGGTGTCGGGCTTACACAACCTCTTGATAATTTCTTCTACGTCGTAGCTGCGTACGCTGTCTGCTAGATAATCTCTGTCATAGTTAGGCATTTGGAAACATGAATTGATTACTCTCTTATTAAATAGTACTGTCTTACCCTTGACTTGCATCGCCAAACTCCCCTTAGCTAAGGCGTTGGTGTAGAACTCCTTCACCAGAGCTATAATTGGGGACATAGGCTGTCGGCTGAAATGAGTCCAATTTGTATCGGCTATCATAGTAAATAGCTCTCCATTAAGCCTTGCATTTGGCCTAAGACCTCTCTCTTGAACTAGGTTCTTGCTAGCCAACTATGTAGTATTTATCAGAAGCCTCCTTGTTAATGAACCGTGAACAGTCTCAATGCAGTATTGATGAAGATGATCCCCCAATTCTAAGCTTTTGTTTCTTTGTCGCCATTTCAAAATTTTTTAATTAATCTAAACACCCACAAGCTGAAATGAAGTCCCAAAACTTAATACCCCCAACTGAACCAAATACCTTGCCCACACACCTAATATGAAGCCAATGACTGCTCAAACAAGCCAAATAGCCAATTTACTCTTTCTAGGTCAATTCGCCAAACATATGGTGTGCTAAGTTTGTAACTAGGGTTTATAAAACAAACCTAGATGTTTGCTGACCCACAATTCACTCAAACAATTACTCACAACAATACCGATAACCAACCCAAGCAATTACCAAGTTCAAACAATATAGGAATACACGTCAAAGGTCCAATTCCAGAAAATAAAGTTGAAAACCCAAGTACCTCAAATGATTGAAAGTTCCTGATGAAGAACTAGTGAGAATCCTCAGAAGTTGCCGTAAGAGAAGCTTCAATCGAATGAGGATGAGCTAGGGCAAGACTTTACTGTAGTGTGCTTAGCTGTTGGAGAGTTTTGGGGGAGTTCTGTCGAACGACTTATGAGGAATGGCAAAACAAAACCGAGACTAGCCCTATTTAATTAACAAAAACTCGCTACTGTCACTGCAACGTTGAGATTCCTTAATGAAGAGGTGCTACAGTGCCGATATATAATACTGGATTTTTAAGAGGCACTGCAGTGTTTGACACATACATGTTAGGGGCGCTACAACATATTTTTCCATTAGGTTGTCCTTGATGGTTGCACTGCAACACTGATTTCTAAGTTAGTTCGAGAATCGGCTCGACTCATATTTCGATGAAATTTGGACTTGATGGTGGCACTGTAGCACCAGTTACTAAGCTATTCGGTATTTGTGTAGGCTGCCTTTGCAAGCTCGGACTTTAAAGTAGGCCTTGAAGATAGTTCGAGGCTAACTGCCGTGGCGACAATGCCGTCCCCGAAATCGACCAAGAAAGAGTGTTCACCTGAACAGGCCAAGCCAACTATTCGCCATCACATTTGTTAGGTTTGTAAGATTTAGGAACACAATTAAATTGCATCAAAGTAAAGTGGAAGCATAAAAAATAGAGTTTTAAAATTTTACAAACCATATATACCAGATCATCCTTTATGCACAATTATTAATTAAACGAAAAGATAAAGAACAAGAATTATACCCATGAATATTCGAGCTTCCTCAAGTACAAATTCACGTTCAATCCCTTTTGCATTCAACTTAATTAATGTTAGCCACCCAAGTGTTTGGCCTCTAGAGGTGATCGATTAAGGAAGAAGAAAGATTTAAGAAGATGGGTTTTTGGAAAAACCCTAGTTTTTCTATCTCTCATAGAAAAAGTGTACTCTCCCAACTCTTAGAATTACGTCTGTTGTGAAAGTTGTTAGTTCCTAGAGGCACAATAGTTATCTAGAAGGGGGTTTGAATAGATATTTTTAAACTTCTTTTGATCAAAATACTTATTAGTTTTAATAATGATTAAAACACAGCGGAAATAAGATTTATTTGTTTTCCCTCCAAGATATGATGAATTAATAGGAGTAAAGTAGTTATGGCAGTTATAGCAGTTATGACAAGAATATAGGAGTCATAGAGATTTTAAGTGGTTAAGAGCATTCAAAGCTCCTAGTCCACTCTTCTACTTCTCGAGTAGGAAATCTACTAAGGATATCTTTACAACTTATGAATCTCACAGATTCCTTCAAGACCAGCAGTCTTTGAACTTCTTAGTTCACTATTGAAATCTTCAAGTGCATCAGACTCAGTACTTCTCAGTTCACTTAGAACTCTTCAAGTCCTTCTGACTTGGAACTTCTTACTTCACTTGACGGTTTTTCTTGAATGGTGCTACTTAGTTGCCTTTAAGCTTAACTTCGAAAGAACTGAGTAGCTGAGCAAGCTTTCTTTTTTAGATCGTAGAGTTGAGCATTGAGTGTTCTTCAGCGTTTTTGTTCAGTACTTGTATGAAAACTTTTATCTGCTGAAGCTTTGTATAAATGATGTCTTTGAAATGTATCCGTTGAAGACATTATTTGAAGCATTAAATGCATTTAACATTTCTGAGCTTTGATGGAGACTTTTTGCATAACTTCTGATTAACAGATTGTTGTTACACCTAACACCTAAAAAGGTGTTTTCTGCTGAGCCAGAGTACTTTTCTTAGCTTTTTCAATAAGTTTCTTTATTATAAACTAAGAATGACTGTTGTGTCATTGGGACTCCCGAGATCATCAACGTCTATAGCTCATTCCATATTTGTTGTGATTTATCTTTAAACAAATGGACGAGGCTCGATGCTTCTGACATAGACAGATGAAGCTCTACGATTCTAATCATGATATCTTGCCACCTTGGTGCTTGATCTGATGCTGCTAAATGAGAACACTATGATTTCTCTTAAGTACTGGTATACTACAATCTTCACTTGCTTGACTTGCAGATATTATGCTTCCGAGAGCACTCTAAGACCTCTGATTTGGCTCGGTAAGCGTTTGGCCTCTTCTACGACTTTGGAGAGGCCTTTCAAAGCAGATACACTACGATCCTCGATGTTCTACGATTCTTCCTTGTCTTCTGGAATCTCTTGATCATCTCGATAGACTACGATTTAGTTGAAGCGTATCTATTACATCTCAAGATATAGATCAACCTAACAGCTTTGATCTTTTCTCCTATACATTCATTTACAGAATGATAGACATTAAAGTCCAGATCAACCTAACAAGTTTTATCTATCACTAAGTCCTTGTACATGTGTTCCTTTGAAGGACTTTACATATAATTAGGAATATTAACTTTCAATATCAAATTTTAAATATGCAATCTCCCAACAATCCCCCCTATTTGATGTTGACATAAGCAAGGAGATTTGTATCATGATTATTAATTTCTAGATGTAGTTGCTAGAAAGTAAATTTGACTTAGTGTTTCAGTGAACAGATGAAACCTCTAGAGAATAAGCATGAATTTATTATTGTTTGTAAAGACATATATTACAATTAAGCTTAGTTACATCAATAAGAAATGAGTTTTAACTTATCTTTATTTCTTCTGCCTTTTGTTCCTTGGAGGATTTGCATATTCTTGAGCTCTTCTTCTCTTACTGACTTCATCTCTCAATGCTATATCTTCCATCTCACTTTGATTTAGCCTTGGTGAATGATCGTGTTTATTCATGAATGCAGGATCTCCAATTGGCATTCTTAGACCAGTGGTGGTCACTTCTTGTGAGCTTGGAGAAGGACTTTGACTTCTCAATGGTTATGCCATGAGAATTTGTCGTTGTTCAGGTCGTGGAGTCTGATGGTAAGAGTGTCTTATAGAAGAACTCGTGGGAGAACTTCTTGAGAATTGAGCAATTTTTCCTTTGCCTCTTCCTTTGTCACCTCCTTCCCCTTTATTCTCCCCCTTTATATCAGCATCAAGGGTTCGAATATCTTCAGATAGGTGAGTCATGCCTTGTATGAGTTCGTGGAGTTGAGTCTTGGATTGAACTATATCTGCACGATTTTCCTGGATTAGAGAGTCACTATGAGCTTCTCTCCTTTGCAGAATGTCCAAGACATTTTCTATTTATTTCATTTAACCCATAGAGAATGCTTGGAATTCTTTCATTTGGGTCTTTAGACTCATGAGATTTCCATCATAAGTTGATTTTGGGATTCTTGAGTATTTTGTACAATAAGAATAGCATCCCTGTGCTTCTTGGCAGCTAGAAAGTGGATTTGATCCCTTTTATTGATACTCTGAACCATCTCTTTTATTATCTCCCTAAGCTTCTTTGTCAGTTCAGAACTTAGGTTGCTTGGGAGAGTATTGGCAGCATCAATCAAATGAGTTAGCCTCATATGAACAAGTTCAAAGTGAACTTCAAGATCTTCTTGTATGTCATATGTCACTTTCTTAGTTGCTTCTGACAACTCTATTTTGGTAGGGAGATCAGATATAAGCTCAAGGAGTTGCAGATTATTTGAAGGAGAGGCTCTTGAATGTTGACCTTGCATTTGGTAGAGAGCAAGATCAAGACTGAAATAGTCGTTAGTTAAGGAAGATGGTATGTCTAATGGAGGGGTAGGTGTGTGAGGTTGAGCTTCAAAAGGGTTTGAGTCTACGATCTTAACAGGTGACTCAATGATTTGTGTAGGTGACTCTACGATTGGATGTGGCTCAATAATCGTAGAGGGAGAGATAATATGAGATTGGATCAACATGAAGTTTGGCACATTTGGTTCATCAGTTACTGAATGTTGGGATTCTGTAACTGGAAATTGATTGAGTGGATGAAGTATCACTTCCAACCACATTGGTGATTCTTAAAATTGATTGAAAAATGATTTTGGATAGTGATTTACCCTAAATGAGATAGGAATAGTTTGTACCTCATGCCCATGTTCTGAAGAGTGGCTGTTGGTGATTAGTTTTTGGGCAAAGTTGATTTTGCCTAGGAATTCATGAGCTAGCATTGAAATTGCTTGATAGGCTTTGAAGGTCCAGAACATAATATCCCAGGAGTTGAGGATATGGGCTTTGTGAAATGGCATCATAGGTAGAAAGGAGAATAGTTGATTGTAGTTAGCTCTCCTATATCTATCACAACCCACAACAATGATTTCAACTTCGTCATCCTCTTCTTCTTCTTTGTATTCATTTAAAATTTCCACCACATCAATTATCTCCGCTTGATTTCTTTGCTCTTCTGCTCTTTCATCCTCCATAGCTTCAATCCTTTCCATTTCTACAATTTCTGAAACTACAATCTCTTGAGGGACTGAAGAGGATTCATGATGATCTCTTGGCAATTCCTCCTCAACTGTAGCTTTATCTGACATAGGGACTTCGTGAGGCTCCCCATCAACTTGATCATCCATTTGAATTTCAAGTAGCTCCCCCTTAGCTGGAGCATTCTCTAGTGTCAGAACATCAGGAAGCTCCCCCTCAACTTTAGTTGTATTCTCCTTACTAGCTTCGGGTAGTCCCTTCTCAGCAGCTATCCTTTTATCTTCCTCCTTTAACACTTTTTCATTGACAAGAATGTATTTCTTGAAAAGTTTTCTTTTTGACTTCCTAGGCTGAGCCACATCCTGAACATTGTCTTCAGCTTTAGCTCTGAAAGGTTGATCAGGCTGAGAAGTTGTTGCAGCATCCTCTTCGAGAGTGGTGTCCAATCTAGATTCTACGATCGGTAGAGACTCTACGATCGAAGAGAAAGAGGTCTTCTTAGACTTGTGACTCTACTTTCCTTTCTTGAGTAGCTAAGAGATGGTAGCTCTGTCTTCTTCTTCTTCAGACTGCTATTCTTTTCTTTTTAATTTCTTCAGAGTTTCAGTGCCTGAACTCTCTTGAGGTACCTCAGTAGTCAAGCCTTGAGGCTCCTCTGCCATTTGAGCCTTCATTTTTCTTTTGCCCTTGCTTTTTCTGATTAAAGCAATGGGTTCTTCCTTGTTGATTTCTTTTTCTTCTTCTTCAGTCTCCTCTACAACGGACATATTTCCTGGTATTCCAGTCTCCTTTTCATCATCAGTTCTTCCACTAGACTCAGATATCATTCTGACATTTTTAGTTGGATTTCTTTTCCAGTTTTCAAACAGCTGTTGGGTCATCCTCCAATTAGGATTAATGGATTCTCCTTCATTATCTCCAATTTTGTCACCCAGTGCTGACTGCAGGATGATGCTTATAAACCACCCGTAGAGCATCTTACCAGAGCTCTTTGATTTCTTTGAATTGAGCATCCACTTCCCAATCTAATCGACGAGTAGAGCTCCAAAGTTGAGTTGAATTCCATAGCAGATTGCTGTCATAAGCTTTAGTTGTACTTAATTCACTGAGTCATGGCTAGAGCTTTTGTAACATATGCACTTTCCAACAATGTCAGCCAAAAACTCATATTTTTGGGGAAATTCCTTCTTCTTGTACCCCTTGACTGTCTAATTCTTTTTTTGATGCATCTTCTTCAGTCCTCATGGAAATCGATGACTTCTATTAATAGGAGTCCCTTTGACTTGAAGCCTAGGGCCAGATTTATGTCTTCAGCTTTGAGCTTGAGTTGTACTCCCCTGACTCTTGTTGTGATGATGTTGTTTTCTAAAACTCCATTGCTATAAAATTCCTTTATTAGCTTTGGGTAGATCCATGTGCTGGTGCCCAGAGCCCTCTCAAGACCAACTTTCTTTACCAGAGATAGAATCTTGTGGAATTGAGAGTCAGATTCCTTGAACTCATCGAAACAGAGTCGGTAACCAGTGATAATACTTGAAGCCGCCATTGATTTCTTTGCACTAAAGTTGATTGAGCTTTTTGGAAGGCTAAAGTTTCTTCTTGTAGGGAGAGAGAGAAATAAGCTTCTTGAACTTCTGAGGTGAGTTTTCAAAAAGCCCTTTTTAAACTATACTTGTAACTCCCCTCCACTCGATCTGCGTAGTGGGACATGTGTCGAGTCCTGCTTGGCTCCGAGACTTTTCAATGATATAGAAAGCATTGATCTGCCCTTAGCTTTCCTTGAGTTGGTGTATCCTTTGAGAAGTCTACGATCATTGAGGTTGAACTACGATCGTTGAGTTCACTTCTAACACTGCTCTATAAACGTTGTCTGTCCTGGTTCTTGTGATGAACTTGACTTAGAATTTCTCTCGAGTTAAGGTAGCTTGGGAAGGGACAACCTCTTAGAGTGAATTAAGGGTTAGGTTTTTCCCTGAGGCTCTTGACAGAGAGATTGCTTTAATTTGTTGGAACTTTTTCATCACAGGATGCTTCTTTGTTCTGTTGATGGAAGCTCTACGATCGTGGTCTTTCATATCACTACAACTCTACGATCGTAGACTTTCTTTGGTCATATCTATGATTTTGAACATAACCATTATATCTGCATGGTTAGCACAAACTAGAGCATAGATTTTATGGTTATAAATTTATCATGCCTAGCTCACTTATTAATTTATTAAATCTGGATTCATCTAGAGGCTTTGTAAAGACATCAACAAGTTGATTTCAGTAAGGAATTATTATAATGATATTGTTCCATTTTGAATATGATCCCTAATAAAATGATATCTTATTTCTATATGCTTAGTTCTAGAATGCATGACAAGATTGTGTGTTATTGCTATGGCACTTGTGTTATCACAATGAATATGTATAGATTTGAAATCAAAACCATAATCTGCTAGCTAATTTTTCATCCATAAGATTTGAGCACAACAGCTGCCAGTAGCAATGTATTCAGCTTCTGCTGTTGGTGTAGATACTGAGTTTTACTTCTTGCTAAACCAAGACACAAGTCTGTTTCCTAGAAGTTGACAGGTACCACTAGTACTTTTTTATCTATTTTATAGCCTGCAAAATCAGCATCTGTATATCATGTTAGTTCAAAAGTGGACTCCTTGGGATACCAAA
Source organism: Panax quinquefolius (assembly GCA_020205615.1). NCBI lineage: Eukaryota > Viridiplantae > Streptophyta > Magnoliopsida > Apiales > Araliaceae > Panax > Panax quinquefolius. The sequence goes on from CM035152.1 coordinate 60,133,811, forward strand.
GTCCCAAGTGAGGTGTGCCTTTTAGGTACCTGAAAATCCTTTTTACAGCAGTTAGGTGTGATTCTTTAGGATTAGCTTGAAATCTAGCACATATGCATGTTACAAACATTATGTCTGGTCTATTGGCAGTTAGATATAGAAGAGATCCTATCATACCTCTGTATTGAGTTATATCAATACTTTTACCTTTTTCATCTTTACCAAGCTTGGTTGCTGGAGCAATTGGGGTTTTCATGGGAGAGGCTGATTCCATGCCATACTTTTTAAGTAAGTCTTTAATGTAATTGGCTTGGTTTATGAAGATTCCTTCATCAGTCTGCTTTACTTGCAATCCGAAAAAGAAGTTCAGCTTACCCATCATGCTCATTTCGAACTTGTTCTGCATAAGCTTGTCAAATCTCTTACACAATTTTTCATCAGTAGAACCAAAGATAATGTCATCAACATATATTTGAACTAATAAGACTTTGTTTTTATGCTTTCTAAGAAATAATGTGGTATCTACTCTACCTCTAGTGAATCTATTTTCAATAAAAAAAAGTTAGTTAGTGTTTCATACCATGCTCTAGGTGCTTGTTTAAGACCATATAAGGCTTTGTCTAATCTATAGACATAATTAGAGAGAGTTAGATTGATGAAACCTAGAGGTTGTTTCACATATACTTCTTCTTGAAGTTCACCATTCAGGAATGCACTTTTGACATCCATTTGAAAGACTTTTAATTTCATATGAGCAGCAAAGGCAAGAAATATTCTGATGGCTTCTAATCTGGCAAAAAATGCAAAGGTCTCATTGTATTCAATGCCTTCTTCTTGAGAGTAGCCTTGGCCACTAGTCTTGTCTTATTTCTAGTTATTTCTCCATCTTCATCCATCTTATTTCTGAAGACCCATTTAGTACCAATGACTGGATGGTTTCTTGGTCTTGGAACTAATCTCCACACATTACTTCTTTCAAATTGATTCATTTCTTCTTGCATGGCTTCTATCCAACTAGAGTCTTCCATTGCTTCTTCTATCTTCTTCGATTCCATTTATGACAAAAAGCTTAGATAGAAACACTTGTTTTGAGTGGTCGTTCTTGTTTTGACCCTTGTATTTGGGTCTCCAATAATTAAGTCTTGAGTGTGATCTTTTTCCCATCTATTTCCTGTTGGAACATCTGTCCTGATGCCTTCTTGTCTGAGACCTTCAAGATCAATTTCCTCTTCTGGACGTGGAGGTTCATTGTATTGCGTAGTTCTCTCTATGATCTCCTCTTCTTGCTCGACGATTTCATTTTTTGGGACTACGATCGTGGTGTTGAGCTCGACGACCTCGTCTGAATTATCGTTCGTATTGTCTTGAGACACTGTTTTGTCCAAGTCTGTTTCATCGAAGATGATGTAAATCGAGACTTCAACACTCTACATTTTCTTGTTGAACACTATAAGCCTTACTATGTGTGGCATATCCGAGAAAGATACCTTCATCAGACTTGGGTTGAAATTTTGTTAGATACTGCTTCCCATTGTTGAGAATGTAGCACGCACAGCCGAATACATGGAAGTAGCTGACATTTGGCTTTCTTCCTTTCCACAGGTCGTAGGGAGTTTTCTTTATCGTAGAGTGTACCAGCGATCTGTTCTAAGTATAGCATGCAGTGTTGACAGCTTCTGGCCAAAAGTATTCAGGCAGATGGGCTGCTGCTAGTAGAGTTCTTCCACCCTCTATCAATGTTTTGTTTTTTCTCTTAGCTACTCTATTTTGTTGAGGAGTTCGTGGAGCTGAGAAGTTGTGACTGAGGCCATTGTCTGTGCAAAACTGGTCCATCTCAGAGAAGTTGAATTCTCTGCCATGATCACTCCTTATAGCCTTGATTTTCTCCCCTTTCTCGTTCATCACTAGTTTGAACATCTTGATAAGTTGGGAGCTCGTTTCATCTTTTGAGTTTAGAAAGAACACCCATGTGAATCTGGTGTAGTCATCCACTATGACCAGTGAGTATCTCTTCCCTCCAAGGCTTGTTGTTGGAATTGGCCTAAATAGATCCATGTGAAGCAGCTGCAGGGGTTTGTCAATTGAGTTGATAGTTTTGCTCTTAAATGAGCTTCTAGTCTGTTTTCCAAGCTGACAGGCATTGCATGGTCGTTCCTTGATGAAGCTGAACTTAGGTAAGCCTTCTACTAGATCATTGGAGACTAGTTTAGACATGCTTTTGAAGTTAAGATGAGATAGTCTTTTATGCCATAACCCGCTCATTTCTTCAGATGCTTTAGCCAAAAAATATATTGTCTCATCCAAGCTTAGTTGATCAAAACTGACAGTATAGACATTTCCTTCTCTTGTTTTAATCAGCTTTATAGAGGATGTCCTTAGGTCTCTGACTTGACATTGATTGTTGAGAAACGTGACTTGATGACCCTTGTCGCAGAGTTGGCTTATGCTTAGAAGATTGTGTTGTAATCCTTCCACATAGGCTACTTTACTGAAAGATACTGCACCATTCCCAGCTGAGCCATATCCTCTTGTCTTGCCAGAGCTATTGTCTCTGAAGATGACTGATGGACCTTCATTCTCTATGTGATTAGATAGAAGGGCTTTGTTCCCTGTCATATGCCTTGAGCATCCACTGTCCAGATACCAGGTTGTGATCATAGAGCTTGGTTCCTGTGGTCAGATAAAACTCTCATTTTGATACCCATACTTGCACGGGTCCTATTTTGTTAGTACCCTTGGGGACCTAAATTTGCTTAATTCTGGGTCTCACATGCATATCATTATGGTAGCATATTGCAGCCTTATGACCAGTCTTATTACATACAAAACATTTAATATAATGCATGCTTGTGTGTGTGTGTGTGTGTGGATTCTTCCTGCATTTGGACTTATGTGGGATTTTAGCAATCCTTCCTTTATACTTATTCTCCTTTTTCCATGTGTCCTTGTGTTTCATGATTTATGAAGAGTGAAGCCTAACTCTACTGTTCCTTCCAAGTTGATTCGTGGAGTCGATTTTACTCGACTCTACGACCCTTCAAGGTTAGAGAGTAGAGACTGAGTTACTATTCTCTCTTCTGAAACCTAGGCAAGCATGAGATCCTTTATTCCTTGGAACATAGAGTGGATCTGAGGAGGAGGGTTGGACTGGTTCTTCCTTCTGTGAGGATTTCACAAATATAATGCTTCTACTAAAACTTAAAATATTACTTAAGCTAGTTTCCTTTATATTTTCCACATATGATTCTGAGGTGGGTTTCCCAAAACCTAAACCTGTTCTGTCAGATGCACTTCTCTGACTAGAGATCAGGGAGTCCATGGAAGAAGTGGATTTATTCCATGTAGAGATTGTCCTTTCTAGTTCCTCAATTTTAGAGGTCAGACTTGACTCTCTTTGTGCATTAAGTTCATTGGTCTATTTTAAGAACTTATTCTAAGCTTCAAATTTGGAGAGAGAGTTAGTACTTAGAAGAGCTATTTCCAGTTCTTCCTGAACTTTCTCTTTCTCTTTTTGAAGAAGAGAATAATCTTTAGACGAGAACACTTGAACCATTTGTATATTGATATTGATGCAGATCAGATGTTTTGCCATGTAGAGCAGTTCTTAAGTCATCAATGTCTACATCATGAGAGTTAAAGTCAAATACATCATCTATACTTACTTCATGTATATCAGATTTCTTCTTGTCCTTTGTATGTTTGGCCATCAGACAAAGATTTGCCACTTGAGGATCTTCATCATCTCCAGATTCAGGAGTTGAGTCATTGTCTGAGTCACTCCACGATCCTCCGGCCAAAAGACCTTTATATTTCTTCTAGAGCTTCTTGTTGCCTTTGAATTCTTTCTTTAAATTTGATCTTTTCTTGAGTTCTTCTCTAAGAGGCTTGTTGAAGTTTGTAATAAAATGACCAGGCTTTTTTTAGTTGTAGCATAAGTCATTTATTTGCTCATGTCTGTTGTAGTTGTTGATTTTCTTAGGTTTGCTGATTCTGCCTTGACGTATGAACCTTCTGAGTCTTCTTACCAGCATAGCAAAGTCCTCATCATCATCTTTATCATAGTCAGAGTCATTTTTAGTGTTGGCTTTGGAGATGTTATCTGTTGCTTTAAGAGCAACCCCTTTGTCCTTCTTTCTTCCTTCAGATAGAGTTTTTGCTCGTTGAGTCAGCTCCACTTCATACGTGAGAAGGTTGCCATGTAACTATTGAACAATCATTTAATGGAGATTCTTTGACTCTCTGATGGCAGTGGTTTTGGCATCCCACTTGCTAGGTAAAGCTCTCATGAACTTTATGATTATATCTTTATTTGGATAGATCTTTCCATAGGCTCGGAGAGAGAGTTGAGCAGTACATTGAATCATTCGTAGGTGGAAGTGACATTTTCTCCTCGAAGGTGTGCAAACATTTTATATTGTTGAGTCAGGAAAGATTGTTTATTTTCTCTGACTTTTTCTGTTCCTTCATGTATGATGAGCAATGCTTCCCATACTTCCTTTGTTGTTTTGCTATCGACCACATTATTAAACAGGTCATCTTCTAAAGAATGGAACAAAATGCTCTTGGCCTTTTTGTCAAGTTGAACATCTTTTTTTTCGTTGTCAGTCCATTCTTCTTTGTCCTTGATCTGGATTCGGTTTAGGTCGTCTATAGTAGGAGCAAGCTTGGTAGGAATGTAGGGCCCATTTTAAACAGTTTCAAATAGATCTTCATCTATTAAATCCATGTAGGCTTGCATATGAACTTTCCAGTTGGCGAATTTATCTTTGTTACACATAGGTGGCTTGCTACCTCCTCCAGTCTTTGATTCGCTTATCAAATGTGCCATTGGATCTACATAAGCTTTGTAGGCTGTTTGATAGAACTTGCTCTGATACCAATTATTAGTTCCCAGAGGCACAATAGTTATCTAGAAGGGGGGTTGAATAGATATTTTTAAACTTCTTTTGATCAAAATACTTATTAGTTTTAATAATGATTTAAACACATCGAAAATAAGATTTGTTTGTTTTCCCTTCAAGATATGATTAATTTATAGGAGTCACAGAGATTTTAAGTGGTTCAGAGCATTCAAAGCTCCTAGTCCACTCTTCTACTTTTTGAGTAGGAAATCTACTAAGGATATCTTTACAACTTCTGAATCTCACAGATTCCTTCAAGACCAACAGTCTTGGAACTTCTTAGTTCACTATTGAACTCTTCAAGTCTAGATGACTTAGTACTTCTCAGTTCACTTAGAACTCTTCAAGTCCTTCTGACTTGGAACTTCTTACTTCACTTGATGGTTGTTGAGTTCTTGAATGGTGCTACTCAGTTGCCTTTAAACTTGATTTCGAAAGAACTGAGTAGCTGAGCAAACTTTCATCTGCTGAAGCTTTGTATATATGATGTCTTTGAAATGTATCCATTGAAGACATTCGTTGAAGCATTAAATGCATTTGACATTTCTGAGCTTTGATGGAGACTTTTTGCACAACTTCTGATTAGCAGACTGGCCCACTGACACAGCAGACTGCTATTTCACCTAACACCTAAAAAGGTGTTTTTTACTGAGCCAGAGTACTTTCCTTACCTTCTTCAATACGTTTCTTTGTTATATATTAAGGATGACTATTGTGTCATTGGGACTGCCGAGGTCTTCAACAGCTATAGCTCATTCCATATTTGTTGTGATTTATCTTTAAACAAATGGACGAGGCTCGATGCTTCTAACACAGACAGATGAAGATCTACGATTCTGATCGTGGAGTCTTGCCACCTTGGTGCTTGATCTGATGCTGCTAAATGAGAACATTACGATTTCTCTTAAGTACTGGTACACTACGATCTTCACTTGCTTGACTTGCAGACTTTTCGCTTTCGAGAGCATTCTACGACCTCTAATTTGGCTCGGCAAGCGTTTGGCCTACTTTACGACTTCGGAGAGGCCCTTCAAAGCAGATACACTACGATCCTCGATGCTCTACGATTCTTCCTTGTCTTCTGGAATCTCTTGATCATCTCAATAGACTACGATTCAGTTGAAGCCTATCTAGTACATCTCAAGATATAGATCAACCTAACAACTTTGATCTTTTCTCCTATACATTCATTTACAGAATGATAAACATTAAAGTCTCGATCAACCTAACAAGTTTGATCTATCACTAAGTCCTTGTACATGTGTTCCTTTGAAAGACTTTACATATAATCATGAATATTAACTTTCAACATCAAATTTTAAATATGCAATCTCCCAACAAAAGTGTCAACAACCCTCACCCATAATAAGACTCTTGTTTATAGATGCAGGCACCCCTCCTTAATAATTAAAGAATTTGGTTTTATTTTAATTAATTAAACTCCTTTAATTAATTTAACCTCCTAATCTTATTAGAAATATAGGAGAATACTTTTATTAATTAATTCCCAAACTCCTTTAGGAATTAAATAATAACAATAGTAATAATAATAATAAGACTCCTCTTATTAATTTATATTTAATATGTCCAAAATATTAAATAATAAATAGTAAGTTATTTAATTTATTCTTTCACCATAGAATAAATTAAATATACTTAACTTATTATTATGATTATGTCATTTAGTTCTAAAATAAACATTCTTCCATTTATGATGTGACCCTTTAGGTTCTCCATATTAAACCAGTTGTGAATAAATCAATTAAAATAATTCTAATCTTATTTAAATAAATAAATTAAATTTATTAATTTATTTAAATAAATAATATTTATTCTACAATAGGGATAAACCTCCCTAGTGATTAACGACTTTTCAGATAATATAGATTTCAACATTAATCATAAAAGAACCTTTGAGTAAATAGTTATCGTACAATTCAATCCTTCCACCATACAATGTCCTAATTAAAATATAAGACATAGAATTACTGACAAGTCTTATTTTATTTAATTATATGTATTTCGACTCTTAATTGCACAACTCCAAATAATGCAAATTAGAAACTCCTTTCTAATTTCATTCTGCCTTGGCCAAGGACTACTGGGTTGTCATTTATCGAATCATATATGACATGTAAGACCCAGAATTTTATGAAATAAAAGTATTCAATTTTTTTTATAATTATTATTCAGTAAATGGTTAAATTGATAAAAGTTTAAAGTTAAGGGTGATATATATAAATTTTTCAAAATAAGCAAGTGGTTATAAAATACGTATTGTTGTCGGGGAATATTCGTTTGGTCGTGGAATATTCTTGTTGTCGGAGAATATTCATACGACGGCGCAGCCATTTGTGGGCCTCATAACAAAATAACTATCGGATGAAGAAAACGACAAGTTTGAGTTTTTATAAATAACGGTGTAATTGTTAAAGTTAACATTGTTGGATTACCTTGTGATTAAAATACAGTAATACACGTGGTTGCACAGTAGCACACGGTATTGCACAATATTTTTGAATTATTGATTCTTACGTAAAAAGGCACTACTCAAGAATTGTTACAGTAATTACTATTTAATATTTTATTTTATTGATCCAATAATTGATGCGTTTATATTTTATATTATTGTTATTTCAATAATTGTCACGACACATTATTTCCCATTATCGGATCAATAATTCATATTATTTGGATAATATTATTAGATAGCATTATTGGCAATGTCTAGAAAATTCTGTCAATGAGAGGTTTGGTCACCTAATTGCGCGCCAGTAAGGAGAAATCCTTATCGGAAAGCCCCCTCTTTCTTGGGAACTATCTGGTTGTTATTATTGTGATTCTGTAATATTATTTGTGAATAATTAATTACTGATTTATATGATAAAGAAAATATTTATTTGATGCGGATATAAATGATAAATTTATTTATGTGGTTATTGTTAGGTTTGTAATATTCATGTGCGCAATCAAATTGCAAAATAATGCGGAAGCGTGTAAAAATCAGAGTTTAAAAAATTTACAAACCATATACCCGGATCACCCTTTATGCATAATTATTAATTAAACGAAAAGATAAAGAATAAAATCATACCCTTGAAGATCGAGCTTCCTCGGTACAAGTTCACCTCCAAATCCCTTTCGTTCAACTTGAATCCACGGGTTGGGTTCCTTCCTTTGATCAACGTTAGCCACCCATGTGTTTGGCCTCTCAGAGGTGATCCACCAAGAAAAATAAAGAATTCAAGAAGATGGTGTATTGGCTCAACCCTAGTTTTCTATCTCTATAGAAAAAGGGGTACTCTCCCAACAATTGGAATTATGTCGTTGTAAAAGTCAACAACCCCCTTTACCCATAATAAGACTCCTCTTATTTATAGATGTGGGTAACCCATCTTAACAATTAAGGAATTGGGTTTTATTTAACTAATTAAAATCTTTTAATTAATTAAGCTCCCTAATCTTATTAGGGATAATTAATTAAAACTCCTTTAACTAAATTTCATTCCTAATCCAATTAGGAATAAATGAGAGTACTTATATTAAATTAATTCCTAAACTCTTTTAGAAATTAAAATAATAATAATTGTAATAATATTAATAAGACTCCTCTTATTAATTTATATTTAATATTTCTAAAATATTAAATAATAAATATTAAGCTATTTAATTTATTCTATCACCATAGATTAAATTAAATATACATAACATATATTATTACGATTATGCCATTAACTTCTTAAATAATTATTCTTCCTTTTATGTTGTGACCCTTTAGGTTCTCCATATTAAACCGGTTGTGAATAAATCAATTAGAACAATTCTAATCTTATTTAAATAAATAAATTAAATAATTAATTTATTTAAATAAATAATATTTATTCTACAATAGGGATAAGCCTCCCTAGCGATCAACGACTTTCCAGATAATATAGATTTCAACATTAATCATAAAAGAACCTTTGAGTAAATAGTTACCGTGACAATTCAATCCTTCCACCATACAATGTCCCAATTAAATATAAGACATGGAATTCTTGTCAAGTCTTATTTTATTTAATTATATGTATTTCGATCCTTAAATGCACAACTCAAATAATGCAAATTAGAAACTCCTTTCTAATTTCATTACGCCTTGCCAAGGACTCTTTGGGTTGTCATTTATCGAATCACATAGGACATTTCTCTTCTTTTATTAGAAGTGGTAGATTCTTTATTGATCATACATTATCTCCATGTATAACTTATTATACCCAAGCATACCCTTTGATATACCCTAAGGGTCTTAAGGAATAAGTCAAAGTATAACTTATCATACACAAGATACTATGATGATCTCAAGTCCAAGGATCACTTGTACTACTATCACTAAAGGAATTCCTATTGACAGGCAAATAAAACTCCATTAGGTATTCCTTAGCGAGCCACGTTCAGTGAACTTATTCTCTAATAAGCACCTACATACTTGCTTTAGTGTCTCCACACAAATGATCATGAGATCAATCATCCTCATCCAATGAGCAAGCAACGTATGTACCAATCTATCCGGATTCACTAATCCCCAATTTAGTAATCCAATGATTGGGAACTATTTTAGTTTTAAGCTTTCTAAGAATTTAGATCTCATTAGAATGATCATCATCATTATTCTAAAAGCATTGCTTAAAACTATGGGTTTATCACATATTATAAAACAAAGATCATGTAGATAATTAAAAGCCTTTAATAAATTAATACTTTTTATTAATAAATGAATAAGATTGTTACAAAGTATATGCTTTATCATCAAACATGATTGGCTTGTGTGCATACTACTTTCAATCTCCCACTTGCACTAAAGCCAATCGCCATCAGTATCTTATACTCTTCTCCTCTAAGTGGCGATTATCCCTTTGTTGGATAAGCTTTAGTTAATGGATATGTAATGTTGTTCATGAGAGTCCACTATCTCTATAGTGATTTCCCATCTTTCAATGATTCTAATAATCAAATGAAAGTGCCACAACACATGTTTAGATCCAAGATGAGACTTGGGAACTATTCCTAGTTACGTAATGAACTTTTAATCCAAACAATCAACTTGCGACTTCATTTATAGCTATATACTTTGTCTTTATCACTAAACCAACAACTCTTTCTTTGTTTGGAACTTTTCAATTCATCGCACCTTTGTTCAAGGTAACCCTTTACCTTAAAGTGGATTTTTCTGTCGTCTTGAGTGCATCGAAAAACTTGAGTCTGTTAAGCCCTCTAGTTTTAATTTAGACTAACCATGAATATGATCACATCCTTAAGTTAGGTTAAGCACTTTAAGATGTTTTTCACTGACTCATAGTGAACTTCTCCATAATATGACTGATCAACATCAGGTCTCGTATATTTCATTGCATACATGATAGTCACTCATGTGACCTCTCTTTTCAAGAGTCTGTGGGGACTATTATGAGAGATACACTCCATAGCTCATCGACATGAGACATCTCTTGGAGTTTTCCATGCTAAACAACTTTAGCATCAAATGAATATACATTCTTGGGTTAAGTTGAGCATCCTTTTAAATCTATCTATATAGATTTGCATCCCCAATAATGATACTCTTCCCAAATCATTCATAGAGGAATGTTTATACAACTTTATCTTTACTGATTGTAGCATTAGTATGTTATTCCTCATCCGTAGTATATCAACATATAATACTAGAAATTTCACGACGCTCCCACTGACCCTTTTGTACACACTAGAACTCTTACCTCGTCGTATGTAACTGGATCATCATCTTCTATGATATGTACCTCATCATCATCATCTATGATGAATCCATACCTCCTAGGTATCTTTGGTACTATTCCAGATTTACGATTCGGTTGTGGTTAGGTACAACAGCTGCATCTACTGAGTTCCTCTTATTTGACTTATAGTATTTTGTGGTTCTTGAACTCTTCAAGATCTATTATCTTCCCACTAGCCCTTTAATGATAAACACCTTTATCTTAGAAAGGCGGTGTTTCATAATAAACACCTTTTGCTATGTAGGATTATAGAACATATGCCCTAAACTTACTTTAGGATGTCCCACAAATCATACATGTCAAATTTTGTCCCAAGCTTATCCTTTGAAACCGCTTTCACATAAGTTGGACAACCCCTTATCTTAACATACTTAAGATTAGGAATCCTCCATGTCCATAACTTTTATGGAGTCTTGAAATTTGGATTTAGAGATTACCTTTTCGTGAATGTGCGACCATTTCTAGGACATGATCCTGAAGGATCTTTGGAATGTCGGTAAAATCATTATGGATCACACCATGTTCAAATATAGTACGATTTTTCATTTCGGATACATCAATCAATTATTGCGTATCAAGATGTGTCCATTATGAGAAAACCATTTGAGATGATCTAGAAACTTATTGCACAAGTATTTATTCCTTGATCTAATCAAAGAATCTTAATACTTTGTCAATTTGTTTCACTTCGAATTCTTTGAACCTTTCAAATAATTCATACTTGTATTTCAAACAAATACACACATTCAACTCTTTGAATGATCATCTCCTTTTCTTATACTAATTTGTTCAATATGCAAAATTATTTTCATGTAAGTCAGTATACAAAATTTATTAAGTAATATTCGATTCTATACAAAACATTATTATTATAAATAGAACAACAATTGTTCTTAATTATAATACCAAAGATTTCATTGTCCAACAATAAAATGGAAATAATATTTTAACAAGAACTGGAATACAATAACAACTTATTGACTTAATTGACTTGCCCGTAGGCATTGCTAAACTATAAGTTTCTATGGCTAATGTAGCAAACCTTTGTTACATTTCCGCATATAGGATTACTTATATTTGTTTAACTTTCTACTTGCTTGGTCCCTTCATAAATCTATATTTATGATAACCAAAGTCGGTATCCAATACCCAAGTAGAACCTTGACTTAAAGAAAATTTATTTCAATCATGAACAAAAGCGTATTATGTAGAAACTTCACTAAGCTTCTTTGGTTAGCCTCTGCAAGATGCTTCTTGCGTTTCTTTCCAATGTCGAGCTTATTGCGGTGGAAGCTAACTCCTTTGCTATCCGTATCGGTTTTGTTCTTATTATCCTTTGTTTACGCCTTTCTATTTACCTTCTTTGAATCGTTCTTCTTTTTCGGAAGATCCTTTGGCCCCTACCGAAGAAGACATGGTCTTTCTTGGTTGGAAAGTGACTCTCAACATTTTTCAACATGTTAAACAAATCGTAAAGGCGATATCTAGCTTGTTCATATGAAAAATTCACAACAATTGTGAAAGGAGTAGGGAGTGAGTGCAAGATCAAATCTTGGCTCAACTCTCCATCCATGACAAAACCAGTTGTCCTAATTGATCAATCAAATTGATTATGTTAAGAACTTTTTGTTTGTACTATAGTGCCATTGGCCATTCTAGATCGGAAGAGCTCCTTAGATATCTGATATCTATCAGTCTTACTTTCCTCACCATCAACTACTTGATGTGCAGGAATATAGTAGGAGCATCCATAGTTTCATCTTGATTTGAAGCTTGTTACTCATAGATGTGAGCATGATGTATTGAGCAATGGCATGCATCATCTTGCCACTTTCTAAAAGTAGCAATCTCTTCCTCGAGGCATTGTGCGCAACCATTAGGGGATAGGCATATTAAGGACATAAGATAGCTTTTCAACTATGAGAACTATTCTCAAATTCCTTAACCAATCCGTTTAATTCGGTCTGGTTAATTAGCATCTATATGCTTTGTAGTGATAGAAATTTTAGACATTGTAAAATTATGTAAATGAATTTTGTAATTAACAACATTTTAACATACATTCTTTTATTAATTACCAAAATAATTTAGGTCTTGTTTTAAATTGGTATCTCCCACTATTTTCTTCAAACTATATTACCCTCACTTATATAGTTGAAAGCAAAATCTAATTAAAGATTTGCTAGTGAGAATAAGGATCCCATTTCAAATGTATATAGCCTTGTGGTGACACAACAAACTATATATAAATAAATAGGTAGACAACTTTTGTCAATTACATCAACTATGCAACTCCTTGTATTTTGCCTCTTAGATTATTTTGATCAGTGGTGGCACATCAGAATCAAAATTATCCAAGTTAAGTCAACCTAGCACTCCATATATTCAAAAAGAAAAATATCATCCTTGTGGTGACACAACAAAATAATATTGTTCAATTTTCTTTATAAGCATCAAATGTGATAAATTAACATCTTAAATACTTAATACTTGCCTTGTGGTGACACAACAAACTCATATTAAATATTTAATACTCTATTAATTTTATCATGCTAGAAAGCGACGTTCGATATTCCAAATATCTTTGAGCGCTTAGGACTTAATATAAAAATTGAGGGTTTTGTTATTAATTTGTCTCATCTTGTTTTAGCGGCGCATTACATATATATATAAAATACGGCGTCAGATTAATGAACATCTGAAGCATGTTTGCATAATATATATATATATATATATAGTATAAGCATGCACATATAGAATACTATATTCTACCCGAATTGATTATGGACTTTTATTCTAGTTTGGTTCACTAGAGCCACCAAGTGAACCAAAAGGTCAAACCCTAGGGGTGCAAGAAATAATATTTAAATATAACTATTACATTTAAACTTGGGCTCCATTACAAACAGTCTTCAAGCGCTCCTTGCTCCTTAATCTCCAATTTTTCAAAATTAATTCTAATTATTCCTATTACAAAACTATTTAAAATAAATAGAAACCTTGATCGTGATCGAGGGAAGTACATAGGAGGAGATAGAATTTACATTAAGAAAAAATTAGAGAAGGCGAAGTACATGAGACCCCATTTAATAAAACTCATACATTCATGCATCCAACTAAAATAAAATCCAATCATATTGGTCGATAGTCCATAATCAATCCCATTTATTATCATACACATCACCATATGCATCAATAAATAACATTCATCTCATGAATAATAAACATTTAATATATATATTGATATCATTTAATGGGCAAAATTAGTTAGTATAAAATCTAATTTTTGAATCAAAATAAACTCCTTTATTTTAATCCAAATTTAAATCAAAATAAAACTATTTTATTTTAATTTATCCAATAAAATAAACTATTTTATTTTAATCAAAATATTTAATCAAAATAAACTCCTTTATTTTAAATAATTATGGAATCCAATTCCATGTAATAAAAAAAATCTTTAATTAAAATAAACTCTTTTATTTTAATTAATTATGGAATCAATTCCATGTAAAAAAATATTAAAGGAAACACGGATTTTTTCTTTCCTATTCACAAATAAACTCCTTTATTTTGAATAATATGAAATCTTATTTCATATTTAAATAAACTCCTTTATTTAAGAAAACATGGATTTTCTTTCCTATTCACAAATAAACTCCTTTATTTTTTGAATAACATGAAATCTTATTTCATATCTAAATAAACTCCTTTATTTAAGGAAAGATGGATTTACTTCTCTATTCACAAATAAACTCCTTTATTTTAGGAAAAATAAAATCCAATTTCAACTCCAATTAGTTATCATGGAATCCAATTCCAACTCTAATTAGTTAGCATGAAATTCTAATTTTAAAATTAAAATAAACTTTTTATTTTAATATTAAAATAAACCTTTTATTTTAAAATTAAAATAAACTTTTATTTTAAGACTAAAATAATTATATATATATATATATATATTATCCGTATAATATATGTATATATATAATATCCGTATATTTATTTAATATACCAAGTTGCTTATAAAAAAAATCCTCGATTTCCGTGCTGTTATTTCAAAAAAATAATAATAATTTTGCATGCCATCATTAACAATCATTGGCCAATCATGCCAATCATTAACTTATCATGCCATCATTAGCCATCATTGGCCAATCATGCCAATCATTAACTTATCATGCTTTTGTCTCGATTTCCGTGCATATGGGTGGCTGGTGGCTCATGATTTCCGTGCAATGAATTCCGTGCATTATTGAAAGTTTCCAGCCTTGACAGCCTTGATTTCCGTGCACTGTAATCATCAGCCAATCATGCACTGTAATCATCAGCCAATCATCAGCCATGATTTCCGTGCCCTGTAATCATTTGTGATAATCGCGGTTTTGTAATCATCATTGATCTTCTTGATTTCAGATGCAAACATTATAAGCTATTTAATTTCCGCCGGATAACATGAGCCCTTGCGAAAAAAAAAAAAAAAATTCGGCACCCTTTTTTTTTTTTTTATTTATTAAATTTTATCAATAAAAATATTCCCAATTAAATTGTTTCTAAACACATATCAATATACATATCAAATTAAAACAATTAATAATTCGCATAAAGGTTTGGGCTCGATGCCACTTTATTAATGTCTTGTAATCAAATTGCAAAATAATGCGAGCGTAAAAAATCGAGTTTAAAAATTTACAAACCATATACCGGATCACCCTTTATGCATAATTATTAATTAAACGAAAAGATAAAGAATAAAATCATACCCTTGAAGATCGAGCTTCCTCAGGTACAAGTTCACCTCCAAATCTTTTCGCGTTCAACTTGAATCCACCGGGTTGGGTTCCTTCCTTTGATCAACGTTAGCCACCCATGTGTTTGGCCTCTAGAGGTGATCCACCAAGGAAAAATAAAGAATTCAAGAAGATGGTGTATTGGCTCAACCCTAGTTTTCTATCTCTATAGAAAAAGGGGTACTCTCCCAACAATTGGAATTATGTCGTTGTAAGAGTCAACAACCCCCTTTACCCATAATAAGACTCCTCTTATTTATAGATGTGGGCAACCCATCTTAACAATTAAGGAATTGGGTTTTATTTAACTAATTAAAATCTTTTAATTAATTAAGCTCCCTAATCTTATTAGGGATAATTAATTAAAACTCCTTTAACTAATTTTCCTTCCTAATCCAATTAGGAATAAATGAGAGTACTTATATTAAATTAATTCCTAAACTCTTTTAGAAATTAAAATAATAATAATTGTAATAATATTAATAAGACTCCTCTTATTAATTTATATTTAATATTTCTAAAATATTAAATAATAAATATTAAGCTATTTAATTTATTCTATCACCATAGATTAAATTAAATATACATAATATATTATTACGATTATGCCATTAACTTCTTAAATAATTATTCTTCCTTTTATGGTGTGACCCTTTAGGTTCTCCATATTAAACCGGTTGTGAATAAATCAATTAGAACAATTCTAATCTTATTTAAATAAATAAATTAAATAATTAATTTATTTAAATAAATAATATTTATTCTACAATAGGGATAAGCCTCCCTAGCGATCAACGACTTTCCAGGATAATATAGATTTCAACATTAATCATAAAAGAACCTTTGAGTAAATAGTTACTAAAATACAATTCAATCCTTCCACCATACAATGTCCCAATTAAATATAAGACATGGAATTCATCACAAGTCTTATTTTATTTAATTATATGTATTTCGATCCTTAAATGCACAACTCAAATAATGCAAATTAGAAACTCCTTTCTAATTTCATTCTTAATTGCCAAGGACTCTTTGGGTTGTCATTTATCGAATCACATAGGACATTTCTCTTCTTTTATTAGAAGTGGTAGATTCTTTATTGATCATACATTATCTCCATATATAACTTATTATACCCAAGCATACCCATTGATATACCCTAAGGGTCTTAAGGAATAAGTCAAAGTATAACTCATCATACACAAGATACTATGATGATCTCAAGTCCAAGGATCACTTGTACTACTATCACTACAGGAATTCCTATTGACAAGCAAATAAAACTCCATTAGGTATTCCTTAGCGAGCCACGTTCAAATGAACTTATTCTCTAATAAGCACCTACATACTTGCTTTAGTGTCTCCACACAAATGATCATGAGATCAATCATCCTCATCCAATGAAAGCAAAGCAACGTATGTACCAATCTATCGGATTCACTAATCCCCAATTTAGTAATCCAATGATTGGGAACTATTTTAGTTTTAAGCTTTCTAAGAATTTAGATCTCATTAGAATGATCATCATCATTATTCTAAAAGCATTGCTTAAAACTATGGGTTTATCACATATTATAAAATGACATCGTGTAGATAATTAAAAGCCTTTAATAAATTAATACTTTTTATTAATAAATGAATAAGATTGTTACAAAGTATATGCTTTATCATCAAACATGATTGGCTTGTGTGCATACTACTTTCAGTTATAAATGAAGGAATTATTGTTGAGGTATTTTATCAGTATTTTGTCGGATTGGAGGTATTAAAAGATCAAATCGATGTTCTTAAAGCTCTATTGCGTGAGTTATAATTTTAATCCGACCGTTGGATCGTTGTGATTTTTGGATATGTTATACATATATAAGTTGAGTATATGTCCACAAATTTTGAACTGTTAAAAATTAACAGTTCATTTGTTATGAATTTTAAAAGGTATTAAAAATCATCCGTTTGTGGATTTCGGATATTTTCTATCTAGAATTTGGAAAAACTTAAAGCTACAAAGTTGTAGAGAATTCGATTTCGTGTGGAATGGACATATAATTCATATTTTTCTGATAAAAGGGCTATTTATTATGAATTATTGAAGTTTCTGATTATTGTTAAAATATTTTGGAAATTTCTAGAATTGTTAGGCCCCACTTTTGGTTGGTGAGAAATGTGCTCAAAATTTATTTCAAATGTGGTGGGTGACAATAATAGCAGGTAAAGCCATCAGATAGCAAGTCAAGTCTGTTTCGGCGTACTAACATTTTCATATAATTAGAGTGCTGAGTTAGAATTGAAAATCACACCAAAAATATATGTTTTCTCTCTTTCTCTCTCTATATTATCGAGCCTATTTTGTGAGTATTTTGAGACTTTGAGAGTTGCTAATCAGTGCAAGTTTCCTTCAGCGTCATATCCAATATTCCAGTCATAAGTACTGCTCTTTGGAGGTAAGGGATATTGTCATTATTATGGTAAGGGATTTTAAGGGTTATTATGTTTTTCATGTTTCGTAAATTTTCTGACCTTCAAAAATTCTGAAAAAATTTAAAATGATAATTTGATGAGTTTTCTAGATTGTGTCCAAAAATGGCGATTTTTGGATGTATAGATTAGGAGTTATGAATTTTATGGGAAAAGACTATTTTAAAAATAAGCCCATATAACTCCTTGTGGTTAACTCCAAAATTGGTAAAAATTTTATTGGGAGTACATGTATTTAACAGAAGTATACTCTGTAAATTTTGAAATTTTTTGACAAAAGTACAGTTTATGATAAATGTCTAAATATTCGGCAGTTTTGGCCATATGAAAAATAGTAAATGAATTTTAAAAATTTCAAGAAAAATATATGTTCAATATGGGACTATATTCTGTTAAATCCCAGAAAAGAAAATTTATTTGTACTGATTTTGTATTTTTCATGAAAATGGACTAGTTATGAGTAAATGAATTAAATATGTTATGTGAAGTAACAAAATTGGAAAATAGGATTTTAAGGCTTGGAAATCCTATATAAGGTATATGCAGACTTTTGATGAGCTAGGGTTTTGGTTATTGGTGATGAAATCTTATGATTTTGGCATTTTAGGATGATTAAATGCATTAATTAGTAAAGTGTAAACAATTAAAATAAATTGTTTATAAGTTTAAGAAATGATTAAAATATTGTGGTAATATTAATAATATTAGACCATGAGATTATTAAGTGACTTATAACATTTGAATTAAGGTGTTATGTGTTGCCTCCTTTTCAGTTCTGATAAAAGAGCTCTAACTCATGCAAGCATTCATGTGTCATCAAGTAATACAGAGTAAGTAGAGTATCGATCCCACAGAGAAAGTTGTCAAATTTAAAATACTATGCATCAATTAAATAACTATATTTATATGCTTAAATTAATGACTATATTGGTGAATTAATCTAATTGCAACTAACAACTAAAACAAGAATAATAATGGAATAAACAAAATATGGAAATAATGGGATCTTAACTTCATTTAATATTTCATCTAATTACCACTATCATGCAAGAATTGTTCACATATCACAGGAAAGTAGCCAAAAGCACTAATAGAGTCATAGCCATTTTTCAATGTACTATGACCTACTTACACAACATCCACAAGCGATAGACTCCATGTAATCAACAATATAACCAAAATCACTATATGTCTATGTGAAATTGCAATCATATTGAATTTAAGCACAAGCCCTTATTTTAACTAATACGATGAAACAGTATATGTCTATTTGGTTCACGAAATAGACAAGCCATATAAAACAGCCCCATATATGTATGCTATCATGATTACAATCCATACTTGCATGTTCATTGTCAATTCCATACAAGTACTGAAACGAATGGTGATCAAGCATTCATACATGCAAAACAATCATGATAGAGTTTCCATATGATATGTAAAACATCTCCAACAATCAAGCATGCAACTAAACTACATATTAAAATCCGTTAGAATCCCATAATGGAGTTTAGTTCATGACTGAATCAAAAGCCATTATGGGATCAAAGCTAAACATGGTTAATAAGCAAACAATTGAAAGATAAATGATAGAAACGATCAAACCCAATTGCTGATTATAGACCAAAGTTAACGTTCAAATCCTCATATACATCTAGCAAAATAATAATGATAATCCACAATGATAGAAAATCCCAAGAAGAATTGGAGAGGTAGGCGTTTAAGCTTCGTTCTACGTTGGAATCTCCCTCAACGTGTAAACCCTAGTTCCTGCTATAAAAATACGTAAAAAGTAATCAAAGATACGTCTGACACCACTCAGATATCGTTTTAATCAATTACAACCCTTTTAATTAAAAATTAAAATAAAATAAATCGGTAGAGCCCCGGGCGCCATGCACGCTGCGCGTGCCCTCGATGTAATCCTGGCGAGTAGCGTAACTTCTGATGTGTAATGTTGTCTAGCTGGGTGCTCGCATGGGTGCGCGTCCCCAAGCTTGTCTCGCCGCTGCGCTTCGCAACTTTGAATTACGGTTACGCTCATCGCAATCGATCCATTCATTGGTCCTTCCTTTGTCCATCCATGCTTAGTCTTCTGCTCCACTTGATCCTCATGCCATGCATCTCCCAGCTTGTGCCTCACTTCATGGGTCCATTAGCCTCGTGCCCTCTAATACCACCAAATTAGGTCGTTCCTGCACTTCTTTCACAAAAAGGAGTTTTAAGTAAATGCAATGTAAAATAACATGAAATGCAACTAAAAACTCACTAAAATGTACTTGAGATGGGCATAGTTCGCATGAATTGGTATTCAATAAGTAGGTATAAAACCCACTTATCATTATGAAATCATTGATTTATGAATCTTACTCTTGAAATTAAATGTAGTTATTGATCATATTGTTTTTATTATCATATATAACATTTTTATAACCCTAATGATGATATTTCTCTTTGACTTGAGTGTAAAGATGGGTAGATTATTGGTATGATCGTGACTATGGGTTCTCTTTGGCCAGTAGTGATGATATTGCTTAACAATTCTTTCAGGTATCAAGAGTGTAGTTTGGTCGAGTGGGGGTAACAGGGAAATAGAACGGTGGTCTATAGCTGTTGAGGTTCTCCCTAAATAGTATGGAAATAATTTTATTGAGAACTTTAGATAAGTGTGTCGTATTGTATACGTCATTTGATATTTAATTTTGGTGAACCAAATAGGGT
The DNA here is from genome assembly GCA_020205615.1 of Panax quinquefolius. Taxonomy (NCBI): domain Eukaryota; kingdom Viridiplantae; phylum Streptophyta; class Magnoliopsida; order Apiales; family Araliaceae; genus Panax; species Panax quinquefolius. The sequence continues at coordinate 60,154,466 of CM035152.1, forward strand.
GAGGTGAACCCAACTTTGGAAGGGTGTTTTGCCACTATCATAAAAGATGTCTAATGACATACAACCTCGTGTTATCATAAGACATGGTTGTGCACATCCACTTGCTGAGTATATCTATGAGCACTACCTATATAATCTTGGAGTTTTGTTAAAGTATAATTCTCAATTGAAGATAGTGGAGATAGTTATATGTCAAGAGAAGACTCACCATTGGGAAGAACATGTTAGTAATCATCTCGTTTTTCTTTGGGGTCTATTGGGTCAACCAAGGATAATTCTGTGGACATATGATATCTATCATAACCTAGACGCATGGCCTCCCATGAACGAAGGTTTCCTTGAGCACTTCCCAAAGATTTTAATTTCTAAAACAGTTTTTGACTGTACCTTTATGTAAGGTGCCATTGTGACGTGTTATCCAAGTTGGTGGCTAGAGTTATAGTTGGTATATATTTGTATCAAAACTCATAACATATTTGTTATTGTATTTTGCACGACAATTGTAGTAATAAGGTTGTATTTGTTTTCTGTACCATGTATTTGGCAATTCAGAATGGGTTGGATAGATTGGACCTATTTTGGGGGCGTCACATGACATTTATCTTCTTTTACTAGATACGATAGATTCTTTGTTGATCATACATTATCTCTATGTATAACTTATTATACCCAAACATACCCTTTGATATACCCTAAGTATAAGACCCCAACTTTTATGAATAAAGATGAATTTTTCTATAAATATCATTTTTGAATATTAAAGTTTGAATTTGTTATAATGTTATAGTTGTGAGTAATATTTATAAATTTTGCAAAGTAAGCAAGTTGTTATATAATATTCGATTGGTCGGGGAATATTCATTTTAACATGGAATATTTGTACGACAGCACAATCATTAGTGGACCCCATAACAGAATTATTGTCGGAATAAGAAAACGACAGAAATATCTTTTTATAAAAATAAAGGCAAAAGTTTTACCGTTAAAACTTTTGAAATACCCAGTGATAAAAGTATAGTAATACGCGTTGTTGCATAGTAGCACGCGATATTGATTATTGATGCTTACGTGAGAAGTCACTCAGTTTTCTTCAATTATTACTACAGTAATTGTTGCATAGTATTTCACGTTATTTATATTATTAAATAAATAATTAGGACGACAGAGTTATTAATATTATTATTTGAAATATTGACGATGTCTAGAAGTTCTGTCAAAGAGAGGTTTGGTCACCTAATTGCGCACCAATAGGGAGAAAACCTTATTGGAAAGCCCCCTCTTTCCTGGGAACGACCTGATAGTTAATATTGTGAGTTATAATAATATGAATAAAAGTTGTTAAAAATATTGAGGGATTTTTATGAAATATTTGTTATAAATTTTGCTTATTATTTGGACCCCCACTTACCCATTTTTCAAAAGCAAATAGGAGAAAGTTATCTTAGTTTGCTTTTTTTATTATATATATATATATATATATATATATATATATATATATATATATATATATAAGGAAAGTGATGGTGGGAGCGGTGGGTGGGGGGGGGTGTGTGTGTGGGAGGGAGTATAATTATTAGTATAATATATATATATATATATATATATATATATATATATAATGAATGTCTGCATGGGTGTTTGAAATGGAATTTGGTGGAGGAAATGGTAAACCTTTGCCGTAAGGCAAAAGTTATAAATAAATATATATATATATTTTATAAGTTTTGTTTTATTAGTCTTTAAATAGAATATATTATATTTTATTTAAAATTTTTATTTTATTAGAATATTTTATTGCACAGTAATGAATAGTAAAATCAAAATTTCAACGAATTCAGCCGATTGAAGTTGCGCCTGTGATTCCACGGTTCACCCGTTATTTTTTTTAAATAGTATCCTTCCATTCTGCTATAAATAGGATGCTTAGTTAGAATTGAAAATCACACCAGAATCAGAGAATTATTCTTCTATAATATTGAGCGTATTTCTTTAGAGTTTTAAGAAGCTTTGAGCGTAGAAAACAGTGGAAGTTTTCTTCAAGAATATCTCCGCTATACCAGTTGAAATACTCTTCTTTTTAAGGTAAGGGATATTATTTTTTTCAATATTCGCTTAAAATAATATTTTCTTTCATACTCTATAGTATGTAAGTAATATTATTTCGTTTAAGATTTCGAATTCTATACTCATTTGGTTAAAGTTTTGGCTTCTATACTTCATGAAATTAGTAGAATATCCTTAAATTTTGTGTTTCATCCAGTATCTTATCATGGAAATATTATCCTGAGCATTTTTGCTAAATTTTAACATTTTCATGCCAGAGTACTATTTACGGGTTAATATTCACGAAGTACTATTCACGGGGTACTATTCATGATAAAAATTGATTCGTTTTCGGTCCAAATCATTTTTGGTACAATATTATTCTTGAATTTTACTCCACAAAGCAGTATCATGTTGACAATTTGGACGTTATTTATTTCTGGATAAATTAAATTATAAATCTTTAAAATTTTATCCTTTGCGTTCATTTAATTGAATTCTTATATCATTGTCATCTTCCTCATGCTTATATTATGTTGAAAGTCATCTGTGGTCGTAGTGCATAAATGCACTTGGTATGATTATGAACAAAGATTATTTGGTATAATCATGACCGTAATGTTACAAAAGATGTGGTAAAGTCCTCATTGGCCCGTAGTGCATTGATGGACACTTGTTGGCATGATCATGACCACTGATGAATATACGAATATCCTTGGCCCGTAGTGCATGGATAATTTGTGGTCGTGATACTAAAGAATATCCTTGGCCGTAGTGCAGGAGTGATTCGATAATGTGGATTATTTATTAAGCTGAGTCTCAGCGATAAAAGTGATAAAAAACCTTTTAAATTATAGAAGATATTAGATATCATGCTCTACTTGACACTTCTAATGGATTGCTTGTTCCGCTGCACTTAAACTTGATGTTTGTTATATTTTATCAGTTTAACACTGTTGAAGACTAACGATAAATTATTCTACATTATCTTAGTCATAATATTTCTTACTGGGCTAGTTGAGCTCACCCTTTTTCTTTCATTGTTCTCTTCAGGAAATGAGAACGTAGCCGGGACTAGTCGGGGAATGGAGTGACTGTCTAGATGTTTGCATTAGTAGTCCTCACTATTCTATGAAATAGTGTGATAATAAATGTATTGAGGACTCCATTTGAGTTTGAATACTGTCTAAAAGATAATATTCATATTAAAACTCTCAGTTTATGTTTTGTCGTATTTTACACGACAGTTGTTTTATTAAATTGTATTTAAATTTTGTACCATGTATTTGGCGACTCAAGATGGGTGATGTATACCTATTTTGGGGGCATCACGGTTGGTATCAAAGCTTAGGAATATGATCTCTGACTGAGATGTGGGACAAGAACTAGGAGGGGAGAGACAGGGAATTCCTTCGCTAGTATGACCTACCTAAGTTTAATTGGTATTTAATTGGTCAGTCAGAGTATAGGGATAAAATGTGGTATGTCAATTAACCCTTGTTTTGTGGCAGTATTTGAAAATGACATCCGAGAATGTTGAGAATAGCAATGGAGCACAGGAGATCGTTGAGTCACCACAAATCCATACCCAGGATAATGTGCAACAGGAAGACAATAATCCTCAGGTAAACAACAACACCGATCAAATGATGAACGATGGAATGTTCAGAGGCTTTATACAATTCATGTAACATCAGGCGAGAGCGGCTCCTATCCAAAATGTAGGTGGAAACACTGGCAACTCTCGGACGGTCATTGTTAAGCAGTTCAAGGAGCTGGGACCACTAGAGTTTATTAGAGATCCAAAACCACTTAAGACGGAGACGTGGATAAAGTAGATCACCAAGATATTTGATATCTTGGGATGCTCCGAGGAGCAAAAGGTACCCTTTTCCACCTTCCTATTGAGAGGAGAGGCAGATTACTGGTGGGAATATGTAAAGTTTACCCAGCCTGCCGCACTCAAAATATCTTGGGAGAAGTTCCAAGAATTGTTCAACAACAAGTACTTTCCCGAAAGTATTCGTCACATGAAAGAGGTAGAGTTCATCAAGCTGGAGCAAAATAATATGACCATGTCGCAGTACGAAGCCAAGTTTGCCGAGTTGTCCCGATTTGCGTCCCACTTAGTTGATAATAAGGAGAGAATGACACGGATTTTTTTAAGAGGTTTGAAACCCGAGATACGTCAATACCTCATTTCTCACAAACTTTGCTTGTATTCAGATGTTGTTAATAGGGCTCAGTTATTGAAGCGTGATAATGAGTCAACCCAACCAAGAGAGAGCAGTCGGCAAAATGATAATACCAGTAGTAGCAGTCATCGAAGCAGTGACAACAAACGTGGAGGGAATCAACATGCCAGAAATGGTAACCACTTCGGTGGTAATCATGGCCAAGATAATAAGAATGGACATTTCAAGAAGAGGAGATTCAACAATGATAGAAAGACATCAGCATCAGCGCCCATTGTTAAAGAAGGAGAACGACCACCTATCATATGCTTCAAATGCAGAGGGGAGGGACATATCAGTCCAAACTGTGCACAGCAGTCCGAAACGTGTTACAATTATGGAAGAGAAGGTCACCTAACTTGATTTTGTCATTCAGGGAAACTAAGTCCAGCTGGGATAGAGGCACCAAAGGCCATTCCAGAAAAGTCAAAACCAGTAGTTCAAGGGAGAGCATTTGTCGTAATCTCCCAGAAAGCAAGGAACCCAAACGAGGTCATCACAGGTAAGCTTATCATAAACTCTAGCGAAGTTTATACCTTATTTGATACTGGTTCTACCCATTCTTTTATTTTTCCTACTTGCGCTCAATGTTTAAATTTAACTCCGGAGAAATTAGACTTTGACTTATCTGTTAAAACTCCATTGGGAGAAACCTTCATTACATCCACTGTTTATAAGTCTTGTTTAGTTCAAATCGGTACCCTCACATTACCTGTTGATCTTATTTCATTGAAAATACTTGCATTTGACGTAATTCTTGGGATTTATTGGTTAAGTACTCATCATGCAAAAATTGATTATTTTCGTAAGGTTATTAGCTTTTATATTCCTAAAAAACCTATTATGTGAATTCAAGAAACCAAACCATTAAAATCAATCACTGTCATCTCAAGCCATAAAGTTATTCATTTATTAAAAAATGAATGTCAAGCTTTCTTAGCTCATGTCACAGATTTAAACAATAATACGTTAGTTTTGAATGATATTTCTATTGTTAATAAATTTCCTGACGTATTCCCTGAAGAACTTATTGGCCTACCCCAGAGCGTGAAATTGAATTTTGTATCGACCTTAAACCTGGTATAAAACCCATTTCAAAAGCCCCATATCGAATGGCTCCTATTGAACTCCAGGAGTTAAAGACCCAACTGCAGGAATTGTTAGACATTGGTTTCATTCTTCGTAGTACTTCTCCTTGGGGCGCTCCTGTTCTATTCGTTAAGAAGAAAGATGAGAGTATGTGACTTTGTATTGATTATCAAGAGTTGAACCATGTCACCATAAAAAATAGGTACCCGTTGTCTCGTATTGATGACATGTTTGACCAGTTGCAAGGCGTCAAATTCTTTTCAAAGATTGATCTTCGTTTCAGATATCACCAATTGAAGATTAAAACCGATAACATTGAACATGAGTTTTTGATTAATATTTGGGTTAGTTAATGTTTTTGAAGTGTTATAATTATTTAGTAGATGAGTAGCTAAGAGTTTAACGAGTTCAACAAATTGAAAACCAACTAATTCAGACTTAAAATGATAAAGATATGGCAAAAATTGTAAACTAGGCAAGGCCAAGCTTGGCGCCATGAGCCATGAGCGCCCGCCAAGCCCTTGAGGTGTGAGGGCGAAGCGAGGGAGCGGCTGCGGACTACTATATATGGCACAAAAGACTTTGGAGTGTGAAGGAAATTGGCGGTACTGCATACCAATGTGTGATAAGTGTGACTACTTTTGACCTGTTTTGGTAAAACGGCCATAACATTTTCATACAGACTCCAATTGAGGTGATTCAAGATGATCCGGAATGAGAACGAATAGAACTACAGCTCTTGTTCTTTAAGTATTTCAATTTAAGGTCGCTAGAAGGGGTCAAAATAGTCATATTTGTGACTATTACATATTTAAAGGCAATCGGAGGGCGTCAGACGAGCACATACGCAAGTATGGTGCTCCCGACAATGAAATATGTTATTCTAAGTGATAAAACATGAATATGCATGATAATAGACATGACATATAATATTTTCTTGCTCATAATAGAAAGAATTAGCATGACTTAGTATTTGTTTTGAAAAGAAACTTAAAGATTTTGAAAACAAACTTTGACAAAATTGTGTTCCTTTAATTCTAACCTTGATAACATATATATGAGGTCTAATTACGCATGATATAAGATTCAAAGATGAAACGTATGTGTGGTAGATAACTTGTTTTGGTTAAAATGATTTCAAAGGCAAACTCCATCATCTTTTGTAAACTAAGTTTTAACACATGAAGTGGTTATATTTTGACCTTACAAACGTAGAGAGAAACATGTACAAATGAATATGACATGGTTTTAAAGAAAAGAAACTTAGACGTTTTGAAAACATTATTCGTGAGCATTGTGTTGTCTAAACTTCTGAACTTGTAGGATGGCATACTAGTATCTTTTGGGTCTTTAAACATGGCCTATAAGTGCAAACACATAGTTTGACACAATGTAAGTCATTAGAACATGATTTTAAAAGAGTTTAAAGTGATGGAAGAAACTAGTTATGTATAAATGATGTGAATACTTGTGAGCGTGCATTATATAATCTTCTCATATGAATAGATGGATAAAATAGGTAAACTCATGATTTCATGAACTTAGTTGGCCTTAACTTCGTAGAAATTTCCAACTAGAGATATATTATGTAAAAGTGGACTTGATATGACTCTAATAAAGTCCAAGATCTCTTAAGATGTATGCTTACTATGTGTTAATATTCTGGTATACTAAAAAGTGGAATGAAACCCAGAAGATAAAAGCTCAAGTTTAGTGCGGCGGGGGACGGTAGCAGAATTCTACAAGTCCCAAGCCTAACCTCAACTAAATTGCTACTGCCGAGACATATTGGTTTAGACATTTTATTTGCTTTCTGATTTTAGAAACTTACTTTTAGTACTATTCTAAGCTATAAGACAGAGTTTCAATGTTGTTTTTAATATTCATTGGTGTAATGGTTATATAAAACCCAAATTTGTTAAATTTTATTAAAGTTTGTAAAATGCAAGAACTAAGCACCTATAAGTTTTAAATGTGTAACGAACACATAGTGAGTCAAGTGTGTGATAGATATATATGAATCTTAATGTGAAGTACGAGTGGTTAAGGTATACCTATACATACCTAGCTATTCTAAGAGTATAATGAGAAAGTGAAATGTAGGTTTTACAAACCTAGTTAGGAAACAATGTAACATTATTATTATATTAAAAATGTATGAATATATGACTAATGGATATGTATCCATGATTATATAACTGTGTAGGAATACACAAAGTGCAGATAAGCTTTAAGTAGTTAAGTCGTAGTTGATAAACTACGAATCAGGCAAGTCTTTCAGTTCCTATTTGTTATATGAATTCGATAACTGTTAGTTGAGATATATTATGCCATGAGAATTTTGATGTATATATATGAAATGCATATGAGATATGTATGAAATGTGAAAGTTGATCTTTAATGATATGCTTGTGAAATAAATCTCTATGCCTGTTATGTGAGAAGTAACATGCGTAGTAAATATTAATTAATTATGAATGCATGAACTGAATATGCTATTATATGCTATGTGCTGCATCAAAAATGTTAGAATTGTTGGGATGTCGAGCTCACCCTTGGAAATAACCACTTTTGCAGGTTAAGGACTAACGATAAAGATTACGTGCTACTTGATTGATAAAGTTCAATAGTATCGAATGAGATTGTTCTATTTATTTAAATATATGCTCTCGAACTATGTTTAGGTTCTAGGAAATGTACATGATAGTAGTTTATGTTGTGTAATACATGTTAAGTTGTACTATGTGATAAATAGAGGGGTTCGAATCGAGATGTAAAGATTTATATAGTAATTCGAATAGAATGAATCATAACATAATTTGATTCAAGGATATGTAATTGATTCAAGTTAAGTTATCAATAAAAGATTTATTTTTAAAGGAGATTGAAAAAGTTTAAATTATTCCACATATTTTTATAATATCGAATATGATGTAAGATAAGAATGGTATATGACAAAGATTTGAAACTTATAAAAGTTTGGGGTCATTACATAGATCCTGGAAATGGAAAGAATTTAGATTCTAAATTGTAATAAGCTAAGTTATATTCATTAAGTTATGAATTAAAGATATAAATAGTTTGACGATAGTAGTATCGTGGCAGACCAGATCTGAGGTTCGAAGGGACCCGGATTTGGGGGCGTCACAATCACCAACTTAAAGAATCTGATCAACTGAGTGCTAGTCTCATCCTTAGAGCTTCTAAAGAATACCCATGTAAATCTAGTATAGTCATCCACTAAGACTAGTAAGTATCTTTTGCCTCCAAGACGAGCAGTTAAAATAGGCCCAAAAAGATCTATATGAAGAAGTTGTAGGGGCCTTTAATTTGAGTTAACTTATTTAATTTTGAATGAGTTCTTGGTTTGATTTACTAGTTGACATGTTTTATGCTGAATAAGTTTTATACCAACAAATCAGACACCTTTTAGGCTCAATTATTTGTTAACATTAAGTATTTTTTGTATCATTTTACTTGTTCTTATGTTTATTTTGTAGGAATTAGCTTTGGAGGGTTAAAACAGGAGAATTAGGACATAGTGGCATTTTTATAATTTCTAGATTAATGAATCCGCCAAGGCGAATTTGTAACGACCCTAAATTCGGTCTATCTTCAAACCTAGATTCGATGCAGCACTAGTGCTTCTCATTCCTTACACACATCCATATACCTTAAAGATATATTTAAAACATCAAAATATAATATCATATTTCTTCAAATCCCATATTCTATTACCTTAAAATCTTCAACATATTATAAATAATGATAATTACATTATTCTTTACTTCATTACAAGTGTGACATTCATCCGTCATAACAGGTACATGACAGTTTAATAAACTATTCTACAAGTCTCGGCTTGGACTTCTCTTTCATCTTCATGCTCATCCATATAATGAATAACACTTTCCCATGATACCGATCAACTTGATCTTCACAGGATTTTTTAGTTCTTTCCATTTTCGTTGAAAATGTTTTTATTTTAAGCAAGTTTGAGCATTCAATTGCTCAACAAGTTCTAGTATTTGAATAACAACAAAATCAAGAATCAAATATTCTTGACATACAAAACTTCAATAACTGAAAAATAGTTTTAAAGCAGCTTGAATAACATGAATAAAGTTTGATTCCTATAATTTTAAAACATCAATATATTCTTTAACACTTATACTACTTAACTCATTCCATATGTCAATATATGTTAAAAGAAAGACTTTTTTGACATACATTTACAAAACACATTAACTCCATTAACATCTTCTCATTCTATCTAACCAAAATAATCAGTATAGATTTAATCTTATCACAGTTCATGAATAATTAGAACTTTTTACATTTGAACAATTCTAACATTATACTTTTCTTCGAAATCCCTATATACACATAAGGATAACACATACCAATTAGTAATATATTTGACTTGCACATTAGTTTACATTAACTTTAGTTTTTATGGTTATCGTTTTATAGCCTAAGTTCACGCAACCAAACTTTAAACTTTTCTTCCAATGTTACGACATACGAAGATGTTATAATCCTTGTTATCATTATTACGATTAATTTACATTATCGTTTCCTTCTTTCTAGCATAACTTGCTTGAATCATTACAAATATAATGTTCGTTAAGTTAATTATCATTCATTAGCGCTTCTTGACAATAAAATGTCATACCTTATGATTATTCTTTAACGTCTAAGTCACACAATCTTTTGTATGCCAAGAACAAACATCCAATGTTAATACTAGGCGTTAATATCTTTCAAGCATTTTACATTATCTTTCTTCATATCTTATAATGTCCATTTTTTTTACTTCGAAACATTATTCAAGTTATTATCATTAACTCGGCTTCTTAACGTTCACACATCCCTTATCAACTTCATTACTTCACATTCAAACCATACACTCGTGTGTATATTAAAAACATTTATTTTTATGCGTACACTAACCGTCTTTATCGGTTTAAGTGTTTCAACGCTTACATTTTTCATTTTTTAAACTGTCATTCAACCTTCACTTAAGGTTTTAATCACTTCTTAAAGTGTTATTTTAAATGAATATGAGGTTCATAAACATTTAGCAAACATTCCCCAAGTGTTGAGCATTAAAAAGCTCTTCATTAGGCCTTCTCCTGCACCGGCGTTGTAGTACCCAGTTTCTTTGTTAAACTAGTACTACGGCGCCAATTAGTAGTAGCTTAGCTCAGAGCTGGCTTTGTAGCATTGGTTTTAAAGGCTTGTCTGGCGCTGCGACGCCAGGCTTAAAACTCAGATTTTTTTTAAGTGTTGAACATGTACGAATCGCCTACTTTGCAATCTCGCAACTTCTTCGTTATAACTAGGAATGAATCCATTTCAAAGCTATTTACTTACTTTCATTGCATACTACATTTCCCCCAAACAATTTTTTTTATGAATCAGTTAACAAGTCTTTTTATAGACTCAAATTTCATCGTTTGTTCAATTTACGTTCTTAGTGTTCTTCATTCATTCGTCCGTAACTTACTCATCAGAACCTGGAATGAGTTCGTTCTTGAGTCCGCAACTCTTTTTTTCAAAGTTATTTGACATTCTTATGAAACCTTAATTGTTCAGGATCATTAACTTACTTTCTACATTCATCTGGAAATCATAGTAAACTACGATTTCAACGGTTAGCATTTCTTAATCCGTTCCTCGTGGGATATTTCTTTCACTTCTATATTTCCTAACCAAACATATATCAATCTATATATACGATGGCTTTAAACTTGTCCATCAACAACAAGCTCTAATTAAATAGTTTTCAATTTGTCCATCAACAACTCATTCTTCGCATTCTTTGTGTTCTTCATTCGTTCTTCGTTTTACATCATTATTTTGATTACGATTTCACTTTTACATACATATTAGTGTTTTAAATCCACTAATTCTTCCTTATTTCTCCGGATCGTTCATATGATTCATCTGAATCGTCCAATAACAACAAGTAATGCATACTTCATATGAAAGCTTTTAAAAGAAATAGATGAAATAAATTCAAATTCGTATTAATTGCATATTTCTATGGTTAAACCTAATTAATATCATTCCTTATCATTTTTTACTTTCATTTTCATTATGCTATATGATTCTTCATATGAAACTTAAAGAAAATGGATTAAAGACTAGGTTTTGGTATTACCAATCTTCTTAATTCTTCTTCCTCTTGACAAAGCTTCCAATTTGCTAGTTTTTCTTCTTCCTTCTTCTTCTTCTCCAATCCGAAATTTCTATCTCTACTCTCGATATATGCCTTTGCTCTTCAAGGTGTTGGTGAAAATAAACTAATACTTTGAAGAGAATTGGCTTTCCTTATATAAAACAACCAAGAGCTAGGGCATTTTGATCATTAAATTAACTTTGCTTTCCTTATGAATTGGTCATTTAACTTAGAGACTTGTATTGTCAAAACCCATAAGTTTCAAATCCTACAAATCAGCCCCTCATTATCAACCACAAACTCAACTTTTGAGTCACCATTACTATTCACACCTCCTCTTTTTAGACACATATTTCCTTAACCTAACCCCACCTAATTAACCATGGTTAAATGGTGGAAAAGTGCAAAAGCTAGCCTTTTTTGTTAATTTGACTTTTTCGTATTTATACCGTATAATTTTCATATTATACGTGTATTATACACCGTATAATTTTTGTATTATACATCGTATTATTCTCGTATTATAATCATATAATAATTCATATTATACTTGTATTCTTCTTGTATAATAATTCATATTATACGTACACATTCTTTTCTTTAATCTTCTTAAATTCCTTACACAGTTGAAAAACTGTGTTTCTCGTTTTCCAAATTTTATTTAACATTCCGTCTTTCCTCGTCATTCTATCGTTTATGCGTTCTTCGAAACATTAAAAAATTAAAAATATATTTTGGTGAAGTGTTTTCACAAAGATTTCCCAAAACATGGTTAAACGATCGAAAAGTCTATAACAATATTTTTTATCATTTTTATTTCGCCCGATTTTTGCACATTTTTCGAGAAATTGTTTTTATCGGCTAACATTACTTTTCATGAAATATTACCATCAAATCTTAAAACAGAATGTCATTATGACATACCAATCTCTTGAGTTAAATATGCATTTTATTTTAGTATATTCATTTTGCAAGCTTTAAATATTCATGTAAGCCTAGGAACTACAAAGGGTTGATGATTCAATCATTGGATCTAGATCCGTTTCTGAAAATGAACTTGTTTAAGTTGTAAATGCTAGCTTGCAAATCTCTGTACTTGTAAATATAGGACCTTAAAATAGTTATTCGGATTTAAGGTCCTCGTAATAGTGAAAATCTTATCTGCGGTGCTCGGGCGTACTTTTATGGCTTTCATGCCCATAAGGAGCCCGACACTTATATGTATATTATTTTGTTGAAGATGCTTCATATCTCAATAATAAAATCAAAATAAGCCAAATCAAGAATAAAATAGAAGTTTCAAAGACCTCAATTATTATGTGAGCATAAGAGTTTAAACACCTATTTTCAAAATATCATTTTATATACCTTTTATTAAAATTGAACTTTTATACAAGTAAAACCCTTTGTATATAGGGGCAAAAGAGGCATAACACTACTTCCAACTAAAGCACTTAGGCCCAATTAACTGCAATGCACACACACACATACACACAAACTATGGAATAAAAAGTGCAGTAACCGTGTTTCACGAAAGTCGGGGGATGCCTAACACCTTCCCCCCACTTAATCAAGCCCCCGAACTCTATGAATCTCGATTTCCAAGACCAATTAAATAGTGTCCAATAATTGGGTCATATTACAAAACCTTTCAAAACTCGGTTGAGTTGGTACAACCATTAAGACCCCAACTTTTATGAATAAAGATGAATTTTTCTCTAAATATCAATTTGAATAATTATGGTGTAGATTTGTTATAATATTATAGTTGTGGGTAATATCTATAAATTTTGCAAAGTATTCAAGTTGTTATAAAATATTTGATTGGTCGGGGAATATTCATTTTGATAGGAAATATTCGTATGATGGCACAATCATTGGTGGATCCCACAACGGAATTATTGTCGGAGTTAAAAAATGACAGAGATATCTTTTTATAAAATAACGGTGAAAGTTTTACCGTTACCTGTTGAAATACTCGATGATAAAAGTAAAGTAATATGCGTGGTTGCATAGTAGCACACGGTATTGATTATTGATGCTTACGTGAGAAGTCGCTCAGTTATACTCAATTATTGCTACAGTAATTACTGCATAGTATCTCATGTTATTGAATTCAATTATTGTCAATATTTTATATTATTAAATCAATAATTGAGATGACAAGTTATTCTCATTATTATTTGCATAATTAACAATGTCTAGAAAGTTCTGTCGAGGAAGGGGTTTGGTCACCTAATTGCGCGCCAATAGGAAGAAATCCTTATCGAAAAGCTCCCTCTTTCCTGGGAATGATCTGGTTGTTAATATTTCTAGTTATAATAATGATGAATAAATGTTGTTAAGATTTTTATAAAGTATTTGTTGTTAATTTTGCTTATTATTTGGACCCCCCATTTACCCATTTTTTAAAATAATCGGTAGAAAGTTATTTAGTGTGTGTGTGTGTATATATATATAATAATGGTGGGGCCATGAGTGGGTCAGGTGGGGCCCACATGTTGGTGGAATATTAAAAATGGGGGGGGGGGAGATCTTGGAATTGTCATGGGAAATTGGTGGGAAGGAGTGAATTATTATTATATATATTATAATAAGTTTTGTTTTTTACGAAAAATAGAATATATTATATTTTATTATGCATAGTGTTTTCTTAGTGTCTGCATAATGACTGCATAGTAAAATCATTAAAAAAATTAGACGAAAGTTTGGGCCCGTGAGTTTTAACACTGTGCACCCGTGATTTTATTCAAATAGTATCCTTTCCATTATCCTATAAATAGGTTTCTTAGTTTAGACTTGAAAATCACACTAGAATTAGAAAATTCTTCTTCTATAATATTGAGCGTATTTCTTTTGAGTTATAGGAAGCTTTGAGTGTGGAAAACAGTTAAAGTTTTCTTTAAGAATATCCCCGTTATACCAGTTGGAATACTCTCCTTTTTAAGGTAAGGGGTATTATTTATTTCATATTCGCTTACGATATTATTTTTCGTATTCGTAAAAAATTTTATTTTGCTCAATATTCGCAAGAAATATTATCTTCGTTTAATATTCGTAAGGAATATTATCTTCGTTCAATATTTGTAAGGAATATTATTTTTGTTCAAAAGTTGTAAGGGATATTATTTTTGTTCAATATTCGTATGAAATAATATTTTCTTCCATACTATGTAGTATGCAAGTAATATTATTTCGTTTCAGATTCCGAATTCTACACTCATTTTGTTATGTTTTGGCTTCTATACTCCATGAAATTAGTAGAATATCCTTGAAATTTGCGCTTCATCCAGTATCTTTTCATGGAAATATTATTCTGAGCATTCTTGATAATTTTTAATCTTTTCATGCTAGAGTACTATTCACGGAGTACTATTTACGGGGTACTATTTACTCAGGTACTATTCACTCGGGGTACTATTCATTACAAAAATTTATTTCTTTTCGGTCCAAATCATTTTTGATACAATATTATTCTTGAATTTTACTCCACAAAGCAGTATCATGTTGACAATTTGGACGTTTTTGAATTCTGGATAAATTAAATTATAAATCCATAATAATTTATCATTTGCTTTCATTTAATTGAATTCTTATATCATTGTCATCATCCTCATGCTTATATTGTTACGAAAGTCATCTTTGGCCCGTAGTGCATAGATGAACTGTTGATCGGTATGATTATGACCAGGGATCATTCGGTATAATCATGACTTGTAATGTTACAAATGATGTGGTAAAAGTCCTCATTGGCCCGTAGTGCATTGATGGACAGTGGTTGGCATAATCATGACCATTGATGATTACACGAATATTCTTTGCCCGTAGTGCATGGATAATTCGTGGACATGATACTAATGAATATCCTTGGCCTGTAGTGCAGGGATGATTCGATGATGTGGATTATTTATTTAGCTGAGTCTTAGCGATAAAATTTATGATAAACTTTTTAAATTAAAGAGGATAGTAGATATCATGCTCTACTTGACTCTTCTAATGGATTGCTTGTTCCACTGTAGTTAAACGTGATGATTATTGTATTTTATCAGTTTAACACTATTGAAGGTTAACAATAATTTATTCTGCATTATGTTAGTCATAATATTTCATACTGGGCTAGTTGAGCTCACCCTTTTGTTTTCATTGTTCTCTTCAGCAAATAAGAACGTAGCCGGGACTAGTCGGGGAACGGAGTGATGGTCCGAGATGGTGGCTGTAATAGTTCTCACTATTTTATAAAATATTGTGATAATAATTGTAATTACGACTCCATTTGAGTTTGAATACTGTCTACTAGACAATATTCGTGTAAAAACTCTCAGCTATGTTTTTTGTCGTATTGTATAAGGAAGTTTGTATTTAAATTATGTACCATGTATTTGGTGACCCAAGATGGGTGATGTATACCTATTTTGGGGGTGGCACAGTTGGTATCAAGGATTAGGGATATGATCCCTGGCTGAGATGTGAGACTAGAACTAGGAGGGGAGAGTTGGGTAATTCCTTCACTAGTATGACCTACCTAAGCTTATTTGTTATTTAATTGGCCAGTTAGAATATAGGAATAATATGTGGCATGTCAATTAAGCCTTGTTTTGGGGGTAGTGTTTGAAAATGACATCCTAGAATGTTGAGATAAGCAATGGAGCACATGAGACCGTTGAGTCACCAAAGATCAATAACCAGGATAATATGCATCAGGAAGGAAATAATCCTCACGTAAACAACAACACCGACCAAATATTGAACGAGGGATGTTCAGAGGCTTTCTACAATTCATGCAACATTAGGTGAGAGAGACTTCTGTCCAAAATGCAGGTGGAAACACTGGCAAGTCACGGATGGTCACCGCTAAGCTGTTCAAGAAGCTGGGACCACCGGAGTTTTTGGGAAAGCCAGAACTACTTAAGGCGAAGATGTGGATAAAGCAGATCACCAAGATATGTGATGTCTTGGGATGATCCGAGGAGCAAAAGATTCCCTTTGACACCTTCATGTTGCTAGTAGAGGCAGATTACTGGTGGGAATCGGTAAAGCGTACTCAACCTGCCGCACTCAAGATGTCTTGGGAGAAGTTCCAAGAATTGTTTAACGACAAGTACTTTCTCGAAAGTACTCGTCACATGAAGGAGGTAGAGTTCATCAAGCTGGATCAAAACAATATGATCGTGTCGCAGTACGAAGCTAAGTTTTTCGAGTTGTCCCGGTTTGCATCCCATTTGGTTGATAATGAGGAGAGAATGACGTGAATTTTTTTGCGAGGTTTGAAACCCTAAATATGTCAATACCTCATTTCTCATAAATTGTGTTTGTATTAAGATGTTGTAAATAGGGCTCAATTTTTGGAGCGCGATAATGAGTCAACCCAACCAAGAGAGCAGCCAATAAAATGATAATACCAGTGGTAACAGTCATCACAACAAACATGGAGGAAATCAACAAGCCAGAAATGGTAACCACTTCGGTGGTAATCATGGCCAAGATAATAGAAGTGGAAATTTTAAGAAGAGGAGATTCAATAATGATGGAAAGACATCAACACCAGCACCTGTTGTTAAGGAAGGAGAACGATCATCGATCATATGTTATAAATGCGGAGGGGAGGGACATATCAGTCCAAACTGTACACAACAATCCAAAGCATGTTATAATTGTGGAAGAGAATGTCACCTAGCCCAATTTTGTTGTGCAATGAAATCAAGTCCAGTTGGGATGGAGACACCAAAGGTCGTCCCAGACAAGTCCAAGTCGGTAGTTCAAGGGAGAGCGTTTGTTGGGACCTCCCTAAAAAGTGAGGAACCAAAACGAGGTCATCACGGGTAAGCTAATCATAAACTCTAGCAAAGTCTATACCTTATTTGATATCGGTTCTATTCATTCTTTTATTTCTCCTACTTGCGCTCAACGTTTAAATTTAACTTCAGAGAAATTAGACTTTGACTTATCTGTTGAAACTCCATTGGGAGAAACTTTCATTACATCCATTGTTTATTAGTCTTGTTTGATTCAAATTGGCACCTGCACATTACCTATCGATCTTATCTCTTTGAAAATACTTGCATTTGATGTGATTTTAGGGACTGATTGGTTAACTACTCATCATGCTAAAATTGATTATTTTTGTAAGGTTATTAGCTTTCATATTCCTAACCAACCTATTATTCCAATTCAAGCAACAAAACCACTAAAGTCGATCACTGTCATATCAAGCCATAAAGCTATTCGTTTATTGAAAAATGGATGTCAAACTTTCTTAGCTCAGGTCATGAATTTAAACAAAAATACATCAGTTTTGAATGATATTTCTTTTGTTAATAAATTTCCTGACGTATTCCCTGAAGAACTTCTTGGCCTAACCCTAGAGCATGAAATTGAATTTTGTATCGACCTTGAACCTGGTACAAAACCCATTTCCAAAGCCCAATATCGAATGGCTCCTATTGAACTTCAGGAGTAAAAAACCCAACTATAGGAATTGTTAGACATTAATTTTAGTCATCCTAGTACGTCTCCTTGGGGTCCTCCTGTTCTATTCGTAAAGAAGAAAGATGGAAGTATGGAACTTTGTATTGACTATCGGGAGTTGAATCATGTCACCTTCAAAAATAGGTACCCGTTTCCATGCATTGATGACCTGTTTGACCAGTTACACGGAGCTAAATTCTTTTTAAAGATCGATCTTCATTCCAGATATCATCAGTTAAAGATAAAATTTGATGACATTCCAAAGATTACTTTCAGAACTCAGTACGATCATTATGAATTCTTAGTCATGTCTTTTGGATTGACTAATGCTCCTACTTCCTTCATGGATATGATGAACCGAGTATTTAAGAAATATTTAGATCATTTTGTGGTTGTCTTTATTGATGACATCCTCATATACTCCAAAAGCCGTGAAGACCATGAGCAACACTTGAGGCTGATACTCCAAAAGCATCGTGAAAACAAGCTTTATGCCAAGTTAAAGAAATTCGAGTTCTGGCTTGAGGAAGTAGCATTCCTTAGGCACATGATATCAAATCATGGAATATCTATTGACCCAACAAAGATTGAAGTAATTCAAAGCTGGGAGCAACCTAAGTTAGTGACCAAAGTACGTAGCTTTCTCGGCTTAGCTGGTTATTATCGGAGATTCGTAGAAGGGTTTTCTCAAATCACTACTCCATTAACTCAGCTGACTTGAAAAGATGCAAAATTTGGTTGAAGCGAGGAGACTCATTTCAACACCTGTTCTGACAATACCATATGGTTCGGAGGGATTTGTTATCTACAGTGATGCTTTAGGCAGAGGGTTAGGATGTGTTCTCATACAGCATGGGAAAGTCATAGCCTATGCCTCACAATAACTCAAAGAATATGAGAAGAATTATCCTACTCATGATCTAGAGTTGGTAGCAGTCATTTTTGCGCTTAAAATCTGGAGGCATTACCTATATGGGGAGAAGTGGAGATCTATACGGATCATAAAAGCCTCAAATATTTCTTCACCCAAAAGGAGCTCAACATGCGACAATGACGTTGGCTTGAGCTATTAAAAGATTATGATCATACCATTTAATACCATCCTAGAAAAGTGAACATGATAGCTGACGCATTGAGTAGAAGATCATATGCGGGTACAAGTGCGATATTGTCAACGCAAAGGCCCATTTGGTATAACTTATAAAAGATGGAGATAGAGTTAAAGACTCCAGGGACCCACGTGATGATATCAAATATACGAGTAGAACTGACTTTAATCGATAAAGTTAAAGTCGCTCAAGCTAAGGACCTGAAGCTAATGCGTATAAAGAAGAAAGTACAACAAGATGTTATTTCGGAAGCATGAATAGATGAAGAAGGAATACTTCGAGTCAACTCCAGATTTTGTGTTCCTAACGGCCCTGATTTGAAGTATAAAATCATGATGGAGGTACATAACACACTGTTTGCAATCCATCCTGGGAGTACCAAAATGTATTGTGATCTTCGACATACATTTTTGTGGAGCAATATGAAGAGAAAAATCGCGGAGTTTATCTCAAGGTGTTTAACGTGTCAACAAATCAAGGTAGAGCATCAAGTGCCAAAAGGTCCATTGCAACCACTTGAAATTCCAGAATGGAAGTGGGAGCACATTACTATAGATTTCGTTACTGGTCTTCCCAAGGTTTCTCAAGGCATAGATGCAATTTGGGTCATTGTTGGTAGATTGACCAAGTCTGCTCATTTCTTATCTATACGAGAAACTTATTCACTTGAACGTTGTCGACGTCAGGATTTTTATTATCCCTTTTCTGTTCTTGTCTTTTGGTGTTCTCGTGTTAGGTGAGATTTGTTTGAAAAAATAAGTTGTGAAAAGGTCCGACATGTATATGTCGACGATTGGACTATAAGAGTCGCCAGTTGGTATTTTTATATGGTTGCACCAACTCAACCGAGAAAAGGTTTGCACATTGACTAAGTGATGTGACACTGCTAAACTGGACTGTGAAATCAAGATTCGTTAAGGTCTGGGGGTTTGATTATGCAGAGGGAAGGTGTTAGGCACCCCCCGACATCCATGTTACCATGATGACCGCCACTTTTCAATTAAACTATTATATGAATGTGTGTATGTGTGTGGGTCAATGTGAAATTATTTGGAAGTAGTGCTATGCCACGTTCGCACCTATATACAAAGGGTTTGAATTTGTATAAAAATTCAGTTTTAACAAGATATAGCAATGATGTTTTATAAAAGAGATTTTTCAGACCCTTATGCTCAATAGTAATTGAGGCCTTTGATACTTCAATTTTTATTAAATGTTCGGCTTGATTGCTTTTATTTTCGAGATGCAAAGCATCTTCTAGAAAATAATATACATAGTAGTATTGAATTCATTATGGGCATGAGAGCCATCTAAGGAAATTCGAACACCGTAAATAATGTATAAGCTGATTACAACCAAAAATGTCCATCATGGGAACCGAATCTAGATTCAGGAGACTGAATCTGTGATCACATGATTCCTAGGCTCACATGATGTATCAATTTATATTAAAGCTATAAACAGTTATATATAAAAGCTTTAAATATATATATATATATATATATATATATATATATATATATATATATACAGACGATCAACCACCACGAAGCGAACTTCATGGGGATTGGAAATATAAATATATAAAAGCAGTAAATATATATAGAGAGAGACGATCAACCACCACAAAGCAACACCATGGGGGATTAGAAATGTAAATAAAGCAGTAAAGAAGATCAAACGCCATGAAGTAAACTCCAGGTGGGACAAAATGTAAATAAAAAGTAAAAACGATTAACTGCCACGAAGTAAACTCCAGGCGGAACGAAATGTAAATAAATTAGTAAAAGGCTACGAAGTAAACTCCAGGGCTGACATAAATGTATATATATATATATATATATAAATGCAATAAACGCACCAGATATTATATCCAGGCCCAATCAAATAGAGTTTGATGGTAATAATATATATATATATAAGTATTTATATATATAAAAGCAGTAAACGCTCCGGATATAAAATCTAGGCTCATCGAACAGAGTTCAACAACATTTATATATATATATATATATATATATATATATATATAAAAGTAATAAATGCTTCGTAAATGAATCCAAGCTCATCGAACAGAGTTCGACCACGGTTTATATATAAGTATATATATATATAAAAGCAATAAACGTTCCAGACGTGAGTCCAGGCTCAATCGAGGCATAACTCGATAATCTTAGTCCATATATATATATAAAAAAATATATATACAAAAAGAAATAAAAAACCACTGACCGATGTCCGGGCATACACACGCAACACGATTCTCAACGTAATGAATGGTTTATGCACAGTAGTGGAGAAAGACTTTAAGGAATGTAAGAAGGCTTACAGTGGACTGCCAAAGAAGACTTCAATAGCTTTAAATGGATGAACACTCGGTTCCCATTGATAAAATATAGCAATATATAAGCTCACAAGTGTTTAAACTGAGAAATAACTCAGTTTATAGTGTGTATAGAGCAAATTGGACAGAGCTTCCTCGCCTTTTCTCTTACAAAATGGCCACCCAAGCTCTCTATTTATAGAGGGGGGGAGCCACAAGTATACCTGTAGTAGCCCAGGGTGCCCCGGGCAATGTGGGTTCTGCCGTCTCGAAGTACATGCACTCGGACAACGGGTTATTCGCTTGAACCTTTATAACTTTCAATCCGGGAGTTCGATGGAAGCGTACCATAGCATTCCAGAAAGCTCTTTTCGAAAGTTATGCCATGACATAGAATTTGCCCTTTTTTAATTCCAATAAGATGGGTCCATGACCGAAATGGCATGTTTGGGTTTCCGTCAAGTAGTCCATTGAGCCATTTTGCGTAGTTTGCACTCGGAAGTTAAGATATGCTTCTCGTGGGACTTCTATTAAAGTAATTTGAGTTGAAATGAGTGTATTTGATTTGATTTGAAGTTGAGTTGGCAAAAAAGACCATTTTTCCCTCTCGGGGTTATCTCCGATTTTCGCACAATTGTTGCAGTCTTTTCTCAAGGTTATCTCTGAGATCGCTATGCTGTTGACTCTGAATGTCCTCAGGGTTATCTCTGAAGTTTTCTTGACCTCCCGAGGTTGAATTCGGGCATTGACATTGATCTCCCGGGGTTATTTCTAGGGTTAAAACTGATTTTCCCGGGGTTATCTCCGGGGTTAGAATTTGATTTCCTGGGGTTATCTATAGGGTTGGAAACTGGAACTCTCGGGGCTGTCTCAGGGGTTGGAATTGATGTTGTGGTCCTCCAAGGTTATCTTTGGAGTGTGAAAAATATGTTTTTGTCCTCCTGCATAGTTAATAACAGGAAAATGAAACTTCGAGTGTCTACATATGTCCCTTTTTATCATGTTCATTCAATGCAATGGAATGGACATGATAAAGATTACTAGACACTTGAAATATGACAAGGTATTTGTAATGATGCAAATGGTAATGTAATGAATGTTAAAAAGTTTTCGCAAATCGTAGTTTGCAAATCACACATCGCATTTTGCACTTCGCACTTCACTTTTTGCATTTGGCCAATCTCACTTCGCAACTCGCACAATTCATTTCGCATATCGCACATCATAAATCGCTTTACCTTTACCAGTTATTATTGATGCCTATGCTGATGTTGAGTACAATGGTTTGACTTTTAGTCGGTGTTACCGATGCCTGTTTATAAAGAGAAATTAAGATGTTTTCTATATCTCTGCGGGGGATGACGTTCTGAAATCATCGAACATTCCCAATGTATACGCTGGCAGTTTATAATGGTGCCTACCCTGATGGTAGTTTGACAATAGATCCTACTCTACTGGTAATTGAATACGCTGACATCGCCAAACTGTTTCGGTTCCCACTCTAACAGTGGTATACAAAGCTTTCATTGCTGAACTGTCTTGATGTTGTGTTGAATTGATGTTATGTTGAATTGATGACAACCACCAGGTGTCTACGACGAAATTTTTCTCTAATCTAGGTATATAACTTGCACACATATGTAAATTTACTGGAGATGCATACTAAACCTTGATAGAGATGTATGTTGATGTAGCGCATTTGCATATGTGCAGATCATGCGCGATGTGATGATCTAGATTTATCCTTAGGAGTCTATTATCCTAGGTTGATGCATATTTTAAATTATCTGGAGTAGAGTTTTACCTCACCCTTTTTGAGGTGATTTGGAGTTTTCTTTTGCTATTGGGTGTTTGTGCCCCATTTCCTTGAGCGTTTGATTCGCAACCCGACTGAACTGATGACCAAAATGCCGCTGACATCCCTGGAGGGTAAAGCTCGTTCTTTCGCTGCCCAAATTTGAACTTTGGTGTAGAGGCCACGACTTGTGGGGATTCGACGCCGGTTAACACATTTGATGATGAGGATTTCATTCGCTAAATCTTTTATCATTGGGCTTTTGATTTTGAGTTAAGGACTTTCTTGAGAATTTTTCCCTTCTTTTGTAGGGACAAGCTTATGCCGCCATGATTTCTTTCAGGAGTTCTCCCTTTTCTTTTGATGTGAGGCTTGATCCCGCCTCAAACTCCTTCCCTTTCCTAGAATTAAAAGGTGCCCCAGTCCTTTCGCATGTTGTTATTGGGGATTCATATGAGAAACTCTTTTTGTTGACCAAGTCGCGGGTGAGTAATATCCTCACATGTGGATTATTCATTTTGGGAATAGTATGATTGGAAAAGACCAAATGATCATACCGAATCACCAGTGAGATGATGTGAGGGAAGCTCTGATGATGATGTACCATGTTGATGGTGCTGACTGGTGCATTTTCCTCTCTAGGATGGTTGATAAATGCCCCAGTGTTGAGTTATCGCTACTTCTGAGATTGCCCTAGTCTTGTTGTAAGGGTCCCAATATAGGGTTTTCGCTAATTTTGAAATTGCTCCAGCCTTGTT
This sequence comes from Panax quinquefolius, assembly GCA_020205615.1. Classification (NCBI taxonomy): domain Eukaryota; kingdom Viridiplantae; phylum Streptophyta; class Magnoliopsida; order Apiales; family Araliaceae; genus Panax; species Panax quinquefolius. The sequence continues at coordinate 60,178,466 of CM035152.1, forward strand.
TGTTGTCTGGGATAGTTGTTTTGATAGATGGGTTGATAATATGCTGACATCACAAGAGGCTTTTACCTCTATACCAGATGGTGAACAGGTAGTGGATTTAGGCTTTAATGCCCTCAATTATTGTTCCTGACTTGTTCGCGCAATCTTCTTTGATGGTTTTCTTCTGATTTGATGAAGACTTGTGATTGAGGGTGTCAGCTCTTTGAAGGTCCTCGTTGCTGGTTGTCTTGGCGTATCGTTGTTTCTTATTTTTTCTGGGATTTATGCCAGATTTGATGGAATGAAATTGAAGTGTTGTTGGGTCTTCTTAACATAGGTTGCTGACTTGGAGGGTTTTTCTTGGGCGTAGACTTGAGATTTATATTTGGGTTTGGATGTTTCTTTTGAGGGTCGGACCGCACCACTGATGGTTGCTTACGTACTCCTGTGTATGTGGGAGATTAGGTCTGTGTAGTTCCTGCTTTATAAGCTGAACGGTCTGAGAAGTATTTGTTTGGGTTTTTTGGGCATTTTTTTTATTTGACTGCACCATAAATGGCTGCCTACGGACTCCCATTGATGAGGGGAGATCAGGTCTTTCATAGTTCATGCTTTATAAGCTGAAACCTGACTGATTTGATTTTTGATTTTTGATATTTGATATTTGATCTTTTCTTTTTTTTTTTCTTTTTCTTTTTTATTTCTTTTTTCTTTTCTTTGTTTTTGTTTTTTTTTTCAATATTTACATGCATGGAAAATAAAATGCATACTACGAAGAAAGTGATACCATCCCACCATCTCATGGAACTCATAACTTTATCCTCTAGATCTACACCTTCTTAGCTAGCTGAGGCTTGATAGTCCAGTTGTCAGTGGTTATGTTGCCTTCAAGACTCGCGATAGAGGTTACCTCTTGATATTGAATATCTTCACTTATAGCCATACCTTGATCACTTCCTGATTCAATACATTCCTTAGGGACACTTGAACTGGACCCATCGCAAAAAGGTATGAATTCCTGATTCTTTGATGGGTGTGTTTCCCCGAAAACCTCACCACCTTTTCCTTCATCTATTCCTTCACTTTTTTCCTAGTCTAGAGAGGATTAGACCATGAAATCTCCCTCGAATTGTTGTCGCATTTCTTGCAATGAACTTTCTTTATTGGCTTCTTCTTCTTTGAAAATGATCAGTATTTCCTCCTCATCTTCCAGGATGATAAAATCAGGAACGTGGTTGCTATCTTTGGACCACATGATGTTTGATGCTGGCGGAGGAATCTCTTTTGGTGATTCCCTTGTCTCCTCTGTCATTCCTTGTATTGGGATTAGTCCACCTTGTGTTTTGCTAGAATTGGTGCTCATAGCCTTCACCTCCTCTGAACTGCCTTTCTCGAGTGGACATATCGAGCTTTTTATTTTTTTTCGCCTTTTTGGGTAATGAGGAATTCTATCTTCAGCTCTTCTTTATCAATGAGATCCTGGATTTTATGTCGCAAAGACCAGCATTCCTCAATCGTATGTCCAAGTGAGTTAGAATGATAGAGACATATCTTGGTGGAATCATAACTCTTTATCTTCTGATTTATAGGAGGTAGCAACTCAGTAATCCTTCCTTCGCTTATCAGAAAATGTAGCATTTCTTCATTTGATTTATTCAGAGGGGTGAATTTTTGGACTCTTATGGAGGTTTTTTGATCTTTCTTCTTTGAGAATTTGCATTCCCCGAAGCGATTTTTCCGTTGGCGAGATCTTCTAGCAATTTTATCATCCCCTTTTTTCTTAGCCTTCTAATAGTTGAGTGAAAAACTGCCTCGTATCCTGGTGTTGGCACACTATCAGCTTAGCTAGCAAATTTACTTGATTCTGGATTGTCTCTAATTTTTGCATTATTATCATACCTTCCTCTGAGTTTTCCCACTCTAGGACATTTGTTCTGTGCCATTGGGGGTATTCCTTTATCCTTCGTATATATTTACGATTTGGATACATTTCATCACTTCCTGATCTGATCATGTTTACTTCCTCCGTATCATGCTGCAACGAAAGGTTGGTGTTGACATTTTGTTGGTCAGGTTGTTGGACCATAATACTGCCACTTTCAATCAAATTTTGAATTTTATGCTTTAAGGACCAACAATCTTGTGTATCGTGTCCTAAAGACCCTGAGTGGTAAGCACATCTTTGGCTTGGATTGTATCTTTTGCTCCCTAGTTCTAGAGCTGGAGTAGTTCAATAATTTTCTTGTGATCCATTAATATCACCAATACATTTTCAAGGGAATCGCCTAGTGGAGTGAACACCCGATTTTTTGTTCTTTCAAATTTTCTCTTCCTGTCATGGCATTGGTTAAATTCAGCCTGTTGTTGAGATGGCAGATTTTCTTGCCTTTTCTAAATGGGGGGACTGTAGGTTGGTCTCCTAGCTTGCCCCTGTACAACAAGGGATACATCTTCATTGCCTTTATCGAGTACCCCCTTTGGATTGCTTGAATATTTGCCTATCTGTATATGCTTGGCGACTTCTTCCAAGGCAGTGAAGTTTTTAATCTTTCCTGCCTTCAGGCCCATCTCTGCCATTTCACTGTGTTTGATCATTTTCGAGAATGGCTTTCTTATGCCAGCTAGGATCCTCTCATAGTAAGGAGCCTCTTGGATATAAATAAACATCATTACCAACTCAATTTCTGTCATTGATGGAATGACTTGCACTGCTAGATGTCTCCACCTTTAGGCATATTCCCGGAAAGATTTCGTACTTTACTTTTTGATTTTAGTCATTTGGTATCGATCTGGTGCCATTTGTGACTGAAAACTGTATTGATTGAGAAAGGCGTGGGCCAATTCTTCCCAGTTGTGGATTTTTGTATTGTCAAGTCGGGCATACCAGGCTTTAGCCTCTCTAGTGAGAGTCTTTTGGAAAAGTTGCATTCTGAGGCTTTCATCTTCAGCATAAGACCCCAGCTCGCCAATATATACTTTTAGGTGCGTATAGGGATCGCCTGCCCCATTGTACTTTTCAAACTCTGAGACTTTGAATTCGTCAGGATATCGAGCCCTTGGGAATATGCAGAGATCTGAATTGGTGACACTACCATAGTTTTTAGTCCCTTTGATTAACTGGATGGTTTCCTCCATTTGTTGGATTTTCTTTCTTATATCCCCAATATCTCAATCATCCTTGAGTTTTGTGATTTCAGGGGTTTTGTTGGTTTCTTTATTGGAACGAGGTTCAAGTATCTGGGTTTCCATCTTTTTGCCAATACCCTGACTGCCTCCTGGTGTGAATAACTCTGGTTGAGTAGGCATTGTCTGGCCCCGAGTTATTTTACTTTGTTCTTTTAGAAAGACGGACAATTTTGCTATTTGATTCCTTAATCCTTCAAACTCCTCTCGAGAGACAGGAGTAGGATCAGGTGGAGCACTTGTAGCCATGTCTGACAATGGACTTAATGCCTTTCTGGACTTTGAACGGGAAACGGGACCAATTGCTTCCCTACATAAAACATGTGTAGTTTAGTCATAGGGAATGTATAAATATTTCATGCTATATGATGTGTCCATTTTAGGAGTATTATCCTGCAAAACGGATGTTAACTGTTTGTAAGATAGCATGGCAAAAAAGGAATGCATGTACACATTTTCCTTTATACTTTCCATTACAATAAGATTGACATGGAATGAAATTGAATTTACAAGTAATTAAAACGGAGAAGTATGAAAAGACTTTCCTCCGCGCTTGGTTTATCAGAGGCTGACCTATCTTAGGTTACTCTTGCGGCTTTTTGGCATGAAGATTCCCAGATCATCGCAATTTACATGACAGGAAGTTAATCCGGTCTTTCAATTGGAGCGAAACCGGGTGGTGCCTTTCCTGAGCCTTGTTGGAATTAGTCTCCCTACGAGTCTAGTAATCAAACACCGACAGGATAGCCTCCTGGTGGAGGGACCACACAACATATATTCATATACAACATGTCTCACCATTTATGGTAATGATGACATGTGCGAAGCACTTTTGTGACTCTCCCAAATTCGGGTATCTTCCAACCCGACAGATGGTGCTACACGGTACTACCATTCACACATACATTCAATTGAACTAACTTAAAAGCGTGAATATGTCTCACTTATATTCCAAAATAATATTCCCTTTCCCATGTTCTTGATAACCATTACATATGTTTCTTGTCATAATATCAAATACTTATAACAATAATACAATACTATTACATAGATAGCTTATTGGTCTGCCTTATCCTTTCCTTTATCTTTATTCGATCCTTCAAGTCGTTCAATCTTAGCTGCATTCATATGGTTTAAGCAAGAGTGAGCATAACTAGCTCAGCAAGTATGAAAATTTCATTAAACACCATGTTTGAATCATACAAATCATATATCTTCTATAACTGAAGCAATAGTTATGAAGTACTATAGATAAATCAAAATAGCACTTCTTTTCCTTTAAAACCTTTCACAATGAACCATGTTCATTAAATATCAATTTTGGTCAAAGACCTTGAGCATTTCGTTCTTCCTTTGAAAAGGACAACCCGACACTAAGTCCGTAAGTCTGGTATATCTTGTGAGCACGTCTAGGTGAATAGCCTATAGTACTCTATGTTGTACAACACTTCTTCTTTAAACGTATTTACGTTTAAGTTTTGGCTACCTCACATGCCTGTCGTTTGACGACAAAACTTTTGTTTATTCATACTCAGTCTTTCTTTGAAATCCATACCAAAACAGTTTGGCAAAAGATAGCAACATTGATAACAATTTGATAGATTATAAAGAAATCCATCAAAGTATAATAAGTTTAGCCGAAGGAATTGGCTTCGACCTCATTATACATCAACTCATACGTAAGAGACATTAATCACAAAGCTTGTCCAGAATGAACATAGACATGGGTTAGAACACTTGTCTTTAGCATCTTGTATAGATTAAATACTTTTCCTTTTGAGTCTTTAAGGATTCTACAATGCATAATCATATAACATACCCCATTAGGTCATAATCAAACATGTATGGTCCCTAACGTATCTTACCCTTCTTCTCAATCTAATCATTCATTAGATTTGTTTAACATTGGTTACAGTTATTGCATTGTTTCTTATTTACGTTCAGATACTCTTTCGTCAACTTTTAGATGTAATTCTCAAGGTTAAAATCATCATTGAGGATGCTACTTTAGTTTATTAAGGAATTAAATCACCTTCAATCAACTGGTATTCTTTTTACATTCAAAAACTTTCTTCTTTGGTTTGCCTTCTAGTCTTTGTATGCCATATTTACCGACTCAGATATCTAAGTCTCACATCACAACATGCGAGTTCCCAGTATACAAACCCCAGACTTGGCACTGTGATGCCACTCTTAGTACTGGTGGTCGCGCTGTGGCACCACTTCCTAGTAGATGTTGGTTCACTTTGGTATTGGCTGGCTGTTTCCCTCTCTGGGGTCATACTGTTATTGCCATTTACCGAGCCTCAATTTTTTTTGACAAACTTCTTGCTTGGTGAAGTTCACGAACTCATAAATTGTTCATTTGAAGTCCGAATTGGTTTGTTCAAAAGCTATTAGCTCACAAATCACATGAACTAGGTGTTCATATAAGAATTTTACATTTTTGAATCCGTTAACACATAATTCACCATTTAAGTCCGTTATTACGAAAATGATAAACGTTCATGAACGTTCATAGCTCGTTTCTTCGTTCTAAGTCAAAATTTGACCATTTTCGAGTCCGCAACTCTAAAATGAAAACTTAGACTATTCTCCATTGAAAACCAATGTTTTCGAGTTCAATGTTAACTTTTGACTTCCATTCCTAGAATTTCACGATTTCAACGATTATCGTCTAATCTCGTAAATTTCACCATAACTTCGTTACTTGAGATTTTTACACCATTCTAAATGGTTTCATTCCATTAACACAACATATATTATCTAAGCCTACACATGATGGTTTTAAACTTGTCCATCAACAACAACATTACAATTTTTCAATGTCTTCATTGGTTCATAACTTTTATACTTATGATTTTACTTACACATTATTCATTAAGGTTCACTTCCATTACTACCCATCCTTATACACCTTATGAAGCATGCACCACCAATACTCACTTCCCTATCAAAACTATGATGAAGAGATGGGGATTAATGGTTAGGGATCATTACCTTTGAAGTTCTAAACTTGGTTCTTCTTCTTTCTTCTTGAATATAAAAGACTAACTCTCATTTTTCTCTCTATATGCTTAGCTTTAGGATGTTGGTGAATTTGAACAAGCAAAATAATCTAGCAAACTTCTTCTATTTATAGGAAATTCCAAGTTAGGGCAATGTAGTAACTTAGGTCATTCCACCTCCTTTGTCCACCTCCTTACTATTCCAACCTTGGTCACCAAGTAAATCACTTTACATGGTCACCAATATGATTGCCATGTGATCCATGGGGCCCACATGGGTTGCCCCATGGGTTTTTTTTATCAGATAACCCATTGGTTCGATCCACGGATCTAATTCTTGGTTTGGGCTTAGGTTTTAATAACTTTAGCGTAACATTTGGGCTTGTACAATTTCTACACAAATCCTACAACTCAAATACAGTAAGCTTTAAGCCTTTTAACGTATAGTCTACGTATTCTTCTCGTACACTAATTCATATAATCATTCATCATACACGATATACCATCATTCATACATACTCGTATCATACTCGTATTCATTATCTCATACAATACTTACATATCATACGTTTGTTTATTCATTAACGCTTAACTTTCCCTAAAAATCTTGATCTTAGTACGCAGGCAAAAAATTGCGTTTGTCATACCTGATTTATTATTACATAATCCATCCTTCCTTATTATTCTATCGTTACGTATTTCTCGGAAGTTCAAAAATAATTCCCGAGCAGATATTGATGAATAGTGTTTTTCAGAAAATTTCTCGGAAAACTTTTATTTTCATCTTGGAAATTCAAACACTTTAATCCTACCACGTAGACAAAATACTATGATATTCCAACATGTTTAGGTTATAAAATCACATTCATCTTGCTTACTCATTATAATATAATTTTATTCATTATTTATTCAAATAAAATTATTTTACAAATTATCTAATTTTTTCAGTCATTACAACTTTAATATCACAAGTAGATATAGTGCAAAGCACTAAGTGCAGTAAGTAAATGCATTTCTACGCATCTATATAAATGTAAATGCAACATCCACACATAAGCATATAACAGTTTGAAAAGTTTGTAGTAGCGGCTTAAGCCCTCTTACTGGTGTCCCCAGCAGAGTCGCCTTCTGTCGACGTCGGGATTTTTACTGTCCCTTTTCTATTCTTGTCTTTTGGTGTTCTCATGTTAGGTGAAATTTGTTTGAAAAAATAAGTTGTGAAAAGGTCTGATATGTATATGTCGACGATTGGACCGTATGAGACACCAGTTGGTATTTTTAAATGGTTGCACCAACTCAACCGAGAAAAGGTTTGCACATTGACTAAGTGATGTGACACTGCTAAACTGGTCTATGAAATCGAGATTCGTTAGGGTTCGGGGGTTTGATTATGCGGAGGGAAGGTGTTAGGCACCCCCCGACATCCGTGTTATCACGGTGACTGCCACTTTTCAATTAAACTGTTATATGAATCTGTGTGTGTGTGTGTGGGTCAATGTGCAATTATTTGGAAGTAGTACTATGCCTCGTTCGCACCTATATACAAAGGGTTTGAATTTGTATAAAAATTAAATTTTAAAAAGATATAGTAATGACGTTTTATAAAAGAGGTTTTTCAAACCCTTATGCTCAATAGTAATTGAGGCCTTTGATACTTCCATTTTTATTAAATGTTCGGCTTGATTGCTTTTATTTTCGAGATGCGAAGCATCTTCTAGAAAATAATATACATAGCAGTGTCGAATTGCTTATTGGCATGAGAGCCATCTAAGAAAATTCGAACACCGTAAATAATGTACAAGCTGATTACAGCCAAAAATGTCCATCACGGGAACCGAATCTAGATTCAGGAGACTGAATCTGTGATCACATGATTCCTAGGCTCATATGATGTAGCAGTTTGTATGAAAGCTATAAACAGTTATATATAAAAGCTGTAAATATATATATACAGACGATCAACCACCACGAAGCGAACTTCATGGGGATTGGAAATGTAAATATATAAAAGCAGTAAATATATATATAGAGACGATCAACCACCACGAAGCAACTCCATGGGGGATTGGAAATGTAAATAAAGCAGTAAAGATGATAAACCGCCACGAAGTAAACTCCAGGCGGGATGAAATGTCAATAAAGCAGTAAAAACAATCAACTGCCACGAAGTAAACTCCAAGAGGGACGAAATGTAAATAAAGTAGTAAAAGGCTACGAAGTAAACTCCAGGCCTGACAAAAATGTAAATATATATATATATATATATATATATATATATATTTATATATATATAACCAGTAAATGCTCCAGATATAAAATTCAGGCTCATCGAACAGAGTTCGACAACAGTTTATATATATGTGTATATATATATAGATATAGATATAGATATAGATATATATAAGCAATAAATGCTCCGGATATGAATCTAGGCTCATCGAATAGAGTTCAACCAAAGTTTACATAAAAGTATATATATAAAAGCAATAAATGCTCTAGACGTGAGTCAAGGCTCAATCGAGGCATAACTTAATAATATTAGTATATATATATATATATATATATATATATATATATATATATATATATATATACAATAAGAAATAAAAACCATGGACCGAAGTTCGGGCATACACACGTAACACGACCCTTAACGTGAAGAACGATGTGTGCACAGTAGTGGAAAAAGGCTTTAAGGAATGTCAGAAGGCTTATAGTGGACTACAAAAGAAGACTTCAATAGCTTTAAATGGATGAATACTCGGTTCCCACCGATAAAATATAACAATATATAAACTCACAAGTGTTTAAAATGAGAACGCACTCAGTTTATAGTGTGTATAGAGAAAATTGGGCATGGCTTCCTCGCCTTTTCTCTTACAAAATGGCCACCCAAGCCCTCTATTTATAGAGGGGGGAGCTACAGGTGTACCTATGGCAATAGCAGGTGTACCTGCAGCAGAAGTAGGTGTACCTGCAGCTGCCTAGGGTGCCCCGAGAAATGTGGGTCCCGTCGTCTCGAAGTACGTGTACTCAGACATCGCGATGTTCGCTCGAACCTTCATAACTTTCAATCCGTGAGTCCGATGGAAGCGTGGCATACCATTCTGAAAATCTCTTTCCGAGAGCTATGACATGACATAGGATTTTCCCTCTTTTGATTCCAGGAAGATGGGTCCATAACCGAAAGGGCATTTTTAGGTTTCCGTTAGGTAGTCCGTTGTGTCGTTTTGCGTAGTTTGCACTCGGAAGTTAAGATATGGTTCTCGTTGGACTTCTTTTGAAGTAATTTGAGTTGAAATGAGTGTATTTGATTTTATTTGAAGTTGAGTTGGAAAAAATGACCATTTTTCCCCTCTCGGGGTTATCTTCAGTTTTCACACAGTTGTAGCAGTCTTTTTTTAGGGTTATCTCTGAGATCACTATGATGTTAACTTTGAATGTCCTCAGGGTTATCTCTGAGGTTGGATTTACCTCTTGGGGTTGACTCCGAGCATTGAATTTGATCTCCTGGGGTTATCTCCGAGGTTTGAACTGATTTTCTCGTGAGTATCTCCGGGGTTGGAAACTGATTTCCTGGGGTTATCTCCAGGGTTTGAAATTAGATCTCCCGGGGCTATCTCCGGGGTTGGAATTAATGTTGTGGTCCTCCAGGGTTATCTCTAGAGTGCAAAAAAGACACTTTTGTCCTCCTGCATAGTTAGTAACAGGAAAACAAAATTTCGAGTGTCTACAAACGTCTTGCTTGTATATACATAAATGAGATTGTAAGACTGCATGGTATGCTAGTATCCATAGTTTCTGATCGAGACCCAAGATTCACTTCACGATTTTGGGTTAGTTTACAAAAAGCTATGGGCACTGATTTACGATTTAGTTCATCATATCATTCTCAAATGAACGGACAGTCAGAGAGGACTATTCAAACTCTTGAAGATCTATTAAGACTTTGCATCCTTGACCTCAAAGGAATTTGGGGACAAGTTCTTGCCATTAGTGGAATTTTCCTACAACAATAGTTATCAAGCAAGTATTGGCATGGCTCCATTCAAGGTGTTGTATGGACGCAAGTGTCTTTCTCCATTATGTTGGGATGAGGTGTGAGAAGCAACGTTGTTGGGACCGAAATTGGTACGCATGACAATGGAAATGATTCAAATGACCCGGTAACGAATAAAAACCTCACAAGACCAACAAAAGAGTTATGCTAATCTTCATCGTAGGGACATGGAATTCAATGTTAGAGATCATGTGTTGTTACGTGTTGCTCCATGGAAAGGAGTTACAAGATTTGGAATGAGAGGAAAGCTCAATTCTCGATTCATTGGGCCATTCGAAACCTTTGATCGAGTAGGAACTGTGGCATATAGACTCGCTTTACCGCCAAGTATGTCATGTGTTCATAATGTTTTTAATATATCTATGTTACATAAATGTGTGGAAGACTAGAACCACATTATTGAGTTAGAACCGGAAGAAATAGCAAAAGATTTAACGTATGAAGAGGTACCTGTTAAAATCTTGGATACGAAGGAACATATTCTACGCTCCAAGGTTATACCTCAAGTCAAAGTTTTGTGGAACAACCACGATGTTGAGGAAATAAACTGGGAGTTACAATCTGAAATAAAATCAAGGTATCCTCACCTCTTCGACATACCAGGTATGTACCCTAATTTTGAGGATGAAATTTCATAAGAATGAGAGGTTGTAAGACCCCAACTTTTATGAATAAAGATGAATTTTTCTATAAAAATCATTTTGAATAATTATGGTATGGATTTGTTATAATATTATAGTTGTGGGTAATATTTATAAATTTTGCAAAGTATGCAAGTTGTTATAAAATATTCGATTGGTCGGGGAATATTCATTTTAACAGGAAATATTTGTACGACGGCACAATCATTGGTGGACCCCATAATGGAATTATTGTCGGAGTTAGAAAATGACAAAGATAACTTTTTATAAAATAAAGGCAAAAGTTTTATCGTTAACTGTTGAAATACTTGGTGATAAAAGAAATCTGATGAATCACGGCGTGATTGCGTAGTAATACTGCGGTATTGATTATTGATGCTTACGTGAGAAGTCATTCAGTTATACTTAATTATTGCTACAGTAATTATTGCATAGTATCTCATGTTATTTAAGTCAATTATTTTTAATATTTTATATTATTAAATCAATAATTGAGATGACAAGTTATTCTCATTATTATTTTTGCATAATTAACAATGTCTAGAAAGTTCTGTCGAGGAAAGGGTTTTGGTCACCTAATTACGCGCCAATAGGGAAAACTCCTAACTAAAAAGCCCCCTCTTTCCTGGAAATTATCTGGTTGTTAATTTTGCTAGTTCTAATAATAATGAATAAATTTTATTAAGATTTCTATGAAGTATTTTTGGTAAATTTTGCTTATTATTTTGACCCCCATTTACCCATTTTTCAAAATAATTGGCAAAAAGTTATTCAGTATATATTTATATATATATATATATATATATATATAAAATAATGGTGGGGGCCACGAGTGGGTCAGGTGGGGCCCACATGTTGGTGGAATATTGAAAATGGGGGCAGGGGAATCCTGGAATGATCACGGGAAATTGGTGGGAAGGAGTGAATTATTATTATATATATTATAATAAGTTTTGTTTTTTTTATGAAAAATAGAATATATTATATTTTATTATGCATAGTGTTTTCATAGTATCTGCATAGTGACTGCATAGTAAAATCATAAAAAATTTCAGACGAAAGTTTGCGCCCGTGAGTTTTAACACTGTGCACCCGTGGTTTTATTCAAATAATATCCTTTCCATTCTCCAATAAATAGGATGCTTAGTTTAGAATTAAAAATCACACCAGAATCAGAAAATTCTTCTTCTATAATATTGAGCGTATTTGTTTCGAGTTTAAGGAAGCTTTGAGTATAGAAAATAGTGAAAGTTTTCTCTAAGAATATCCCCGCTATACCAGTTGGAATACTTTCCTTTTTAAGGTAAGGGGTATTATTTATTTCATATCCTCTTACGATATTATTTTCGTATTCGTAAGGAATTTTATTTCGCTTAATATTCACAAGAAATATTATATTCGTTTAATATTCATAAGGAATATTATCTTCGTTCAATATTCGTAAGGAATATTAATTTCGTTCAACAGTTGTAAGGGATATTATTTTTGTTCAATATTCGTATGAAATAATATTTTCTTCTATACTCTGTAGTATGTAAGTAATATTATTTCGTTTCAGATTCAAAATTCTACACTCATTTTGTTAAGTTTTGGCTTCTATACTCCATGAAATTAGTAGAATATCCTTGAAATTTGCGCTTCATCCAATATCTTTTCATGGAAATAATTTTCTGAGCATTCTAGATAATTTTTAATCTTTTCATGCCAGAGTACTATTCATGGGGTACTATTCACGAAGTACTATTTATGGGGTACTATTCACTCGAGTACTATTCACCCAGGGTACTATTCATTACACAAATTGATTTCTTTTCGATCTAAATCATTTTTGATACAATATTATTCTTGAATTTTATTCCACAAAGTAGTATTATGTTGACAATTTTGACGTTTTTAAATTCTAGATAAATAAAATTATAAATCCTTAATAATTTATCCTTTACTTTGATTTAATTGAATTCTTATATCATTGTCATCATCCTCATGCTTATATTGTTATCAAAGTCATCTTTGGTCCGTAGTACATAGATGAATTGTTGATCGGTATGATTATGACCAGGGATCATTCGGTATAATCATGACCTGTAATGTTACAAATGATATGTGTAGACACTCAAAATTTTGCATTCCTGTTACTAACATTGCAGGAGGGCAGAATCGTCTTTCACATATAACCCTGAAGGACAAAACAGTTCTAGTTCCGAAAATCCCACCAGGGAAGCCTTTTAAATCTCGGAGATAACCCCGAGATAGTCAATCCCGGAAATAACACCAGGAGTTTCAGTCGCAACCTCGGAGATAACCCCGAGGAGTACAATTGCAGTTCCGGAGATAACCCCGGAGATGCTCTTTTCAACCTTTTCATTCAGTTTCAACGTCGGAGATAACCCCAAGGCATTCAGTCCAAACCTGGAGATAACCTCGGGAGGTCAGGCACACCTCAGAGACAACCTTACGACATTCAAAGACTTGCAAAGGCGGCCAATCTGAGAGATAAACTCGAGCAACGCGGCGACTTATCATCACCCCAGCAGGAGATACCCGATGAGGGGCAAAATTATTATTTTGCCACCTTGATCCCACATGTTAACCGTCTCAACATATTTCAACATACATTCTACACAGCAGTGTCCTACAAGAACCGAATAGCTACTATCCCGAGTGACTACTACACAGGACAATACACCAGATAGAATTTGAAGCTTGAAGACCAAGGGCATGGTCCCATCTTCCTGACTTCTAACAACCTCTAATCCCATGTCATTTGTGTAGCTCTCGATAAAAGCACTCTGTAAAAGGTCTTATACACCTCAATCGAAAGCCTGAATTGAAGTTCTGAAAGTTCGAGTGGACAACACATTGCATGCGTGCACGTACTTCGAAACAGCGAGACCCGCGGAGCCCGGGGCACCCCGGGCAGCTACAGGTGCATCTGCGGTAGCCGCAGGTGCATTTGCAGCTACTACAGGTGTTCTTACGACTCCCCCCCCCCTATAAATAGAGGGCTTGGGGTGACCATTTTTTAAGAGAAAATGGCGAGGAAGCCCTGTCCAATTTGCTCTGTACACACTATAGAATGAGTGCTTTCTCATTTTAAATGCTTGTGAGCTTATATACTGTCATATTTTTACCGGCGGGAGACGAGTGTTCATCCATTTAAAGCTTTAGAAGTCTTCTTTGGCAGTCCACTGTAAGCCTTCTTACACTTCTTAAAGCCTTTCTTTTCTACTGTGCACACATTTTTCTTCACGTTGAGAGTCGTGTTTAGACGCGTATGCGAACTTGATATTAAGTGGCTTTTTTTCCTTTTTATATATATATATATATATATATATATATATATATATATATATATATTTACATTTCGTCCCACCTGGAGTTTACTTCGTGGTGGTTGATCGTATTTACTGCTTTATTTACATTTCCAATCCCCCACGGACGTGCTTCGTGGTTGTTGATCGTATTTTTATATATATATTTACCACTTTTATATATTTACATTTACTATCCCCCATGAAGTTCGCTTTGTGGTGGTTGACAGTCTGTATATATATATTTACAACTTTTATATATATAACTACTTACAACTTTTTATATAAACTGCGACATCATGTGAGCCTAGGAATCATGTGATCACAGATTCAGTCTACTAAATCTAGATTCGGTTCCCGTGATGGACATTTTCAGCTGCAAGCAGCTTGTAAATTATTCACGGAGTTTGAATTTCCTTAGATGGTTGTCATGCCCATAAGGAGTTCGGCACTGCTATATATCTTATTTTCTCAAAGATGCTTCGCATCTCGAAAATAAAAGCAATCAAGCCGAACATTTAATAAAATTGAAGTATCAAAGGCCTCAATTACTATTGAGCTCAGGGTTTGAAAAATCTCTTTTACAAAACATCATTGCTATATCTTGTTAAAACTGAATTTTTACACAAATTCAAACCCTTTGTATATAGGTGCGAATGAGGCATAGCACTACTTCCAAATAATTGCACATTGACCCACACAAACACACACACACATTCATATAACAGTTTAATTGAAAAGTGGCAGTCACCGTGGAAACATGGATGTCGTGGGGTGCCTAACACCTTCCCTCCGCATAAGCAAGTCCCCGAACCCTAACGAATCTCGGTTTCACAGACCAGTTTAGCAGTGTTACATCACGTGGTTAATGTGCAAACCTTTTCTCGGTAGAGTTGGTGAAACCATTTAAAAATACCACCTGACGACTCTTACAGTCAAATCGTCGACATATAAATATCGGACCTTTTCACAACTTGTTTTTTCAAACAAATCTCACCTAACATGAGAACACCAAAAGAAAATAACAGAAGAGGGACAGTAAAAATCCTGACGTCGACAGTATACATATATTATGAATTCCAACGTCATGCAGAAAATACAATCACGTGCTATTATGATCAGATCTAAATCTATAATCCATCTCTCGAGTTCATATAGATTATCACGGTAATTGTTAGCTAGGCAATTAAGCAATAAACACAAACCATAATAGACAGTCCAAGAATAATCACAATAATTAATAGAGAAGCATACTAAGAATAAACTATGCAATAAGTTCCATTGTAATCTTAAACAAAAGATTTAGTTCATGATTAATGAATTAAAACCAAGAATCCACAATTAAATAAACATTAAAAGACAAAAATAAGAGTAGAGTGAAGAATAAATCTATTGTCAGCAAATCTCCATCTACCTTAAGCTCCTGCTCGTGATCTTCAATGGTTTCTAAATTTCTTCAATCTCCAAAACTAATAAGAACTAGGATTTTGTCCTAATCTACTCTAATCTAATCTAATGGAATCATCCCTTTAATCCTGGTGATTCTCCGCCTTTTATATGCCTCTTTATATGTCTTTTAATCCTCCTGGAAGTCCTTGATCAATCAGCTTAAACCAATCCTTTTTGAACGCAAATTCTAAAAACTCCTTTTTCTTCCCGTACCCCCATTCCCCCGGTGGGGTTTTGGTGACGACCAGGAAATTTTTGAATAAATATATCCATATTTTTACGAATAATTTTTTTTATTATTTATTTATTTACAAATGATATTTTGAATATATGTGATAAGGATTTAGCAGAATAGTCAATTTAAATTTTTAAGTTGACTAATAATGAAAGATAAGTCGATTATGGTCCATACCCCTAATTTATGGATTATGAACAAGGATGATAATATATAATAATTATATGTGATATGTATGTGTGTATGGTTCAGTGTTGATCAGAATTAGCAGAATAGTAGAAAACCCTAAGTTTAAACCGATAAACCCTAATTTAAACCCTAAATAGAAAATTGAGACTGATTGTTAATCAGGTTTATGTGATAAAGGAGATAAGTTAGTGTTATGAATCTAATTAGGGGAAACCCTAACGATTATCAAGAAACCCTAAATGCTAAATTAGAAACCCTAATTCATTTATCGGGAAACCCTAAACTTAATTTTTAAAACCCTAATTGATGCTTATCAAGCCCTAATGGTAATTAGCAAATGTTAAGATTAAAAGTTATGGGAAATGTATGAAATTACCAAACTACCCTTACAATTCAAGTGGAAAAGACCAAAATACCCTTTAGTGTGCAAAATGACCAAATTACCCTTTTACTTAACTTGTAAGCAAAAAGATTTTCTAGAAGGAGCATGACTCATCACTTGCTAAGATCTCCCATGTGTGTAAATCTCAGCCAAATCTTATCACAATTGACACCTTACAAGATTAGGATTCATTGAATCAAATAATAGATTTTTTAAAGAGAGATAAAATCAAAACTTAAGCTCATTTGCTAGCTATCACTAAACCAACTCTTTTCTCTCTCTAAGCCACGAAATCCCTAAAGAATTTAGTCCCTAAACAACTCCCTAGAACACCCAAATATGTTTTGTACAACAAGATCAAAGCAATTCCAAGAAAGAGGTATAACCCTAAAATTACCTTAGATCTTGTATGCTTAATTAAAGTTAGTGTTTATGTGTTTATTTAAGTGTTATAAGATGTTATATGATGATCTATGATGTTACATCATAGATCTATAACCTCAAAGTGCCTTAAAATTAAGTTTTTCAAAACTGCCATGAACCCTAATTTGTTGTTCGACAAGTAAAGTCGAGGCCATTAATGAGATCTTTCCTTGTTAATGGTTTGTGGAGTTTTATGGACTTTTTAAATCGACTTGAAGTATGATATGTGAACTTTAATTTGGAATCGGAATCACCGTCGAACATGTGTAGATTTCAAGTTATGGAAGGTCAAACTCGTTGACGTTTCCAAGTCTCATGTCATCGGTGTTAATTGTTTTGTTGATGGTTGTATCTAGTTTGTAGCAATTAGTTAACTCGGAACCAACTTTTAAATCACTCGATAACAAGTTTAATAACCTAGATCTTGATTGTGTTTGTTAAATTGACTTTTTGTTGTTGTAACGAAGGATTTTATAGTATTGTAGATGGACTATAGAATTGATGCCTTTATATCACCAAAATGATAGACTAAAGAGTAAGTGAAAGTAATTTACTTGGTCAAACGAGAATGAAAAGGTATTTTGGTCGACTACACGATGGCGATTTTACGGAAAACCCGAGAAAACTCAAGAACATATTTCTAACAATGTTTGTGAGATGCTAGGGTGATGATTTTGATGTTGTTTAAATGATATGATGATTGATAATTATACCTTGACATGTATACTACAACCCTAAACCATTAGATCACATTAACAGTAACCAGAACTTATAGAAATTTAAGCCACAAAATGGACCTAGAAACTGACTGGGTTTCTGGAAAACCCAGAAAGTTCTGACAACAACTTTGCAAGGCTAGATCTTTGTGCTATGTGTTTGTATGAATGATTTAATACATGATTCATGTAGTATTACATAAATACTACATGATCAGTGCTTAAGATTGTCCAAATCATGTGTAGACTTAGAATTAGAGTTAGTCAAAGTAAGCACCACCAACCATTGATTGATGAATGTTCTTGAATATCAAGAACTCCTAGGGATGATTTTGTCGCTAAAAGCTTTAGCGATGGATTTATTTAATTTAATTTTATTAAATAAATTCCCAAAAATACATTAAAAATAGAAATAAATTTCCTAAAATTACAAAATCGGTTTTAAAAATTATTTTAAGTTATAAAAATTAACTTTTGATAAATTGACATATTTTTCATTAATATTACTATTTATTTAAATATTAATGATATTAAATTTATTTAACAAATATATTAAATAAATGGGTTAAAAATGATTTTTATATTATAAAAATTATTTTAAATGATAATAAGGTGTTTAAAAATATTTTAAGTTATAAATCATGACTTTTAATATTTTAAGGTAATTTTCATTAATAATTTAATATTAATGATAATAGATTTATTTAATATTTATATTAAATAAATAGTTTTTAAAATGGTTTTAATAATTTAAAAAGGATATAAAGGATTTAAAAATATTTTAAGTTATAATAAATGAATTTTAATATTTTCATGAATAATACATTAATATTTAAATATTAATGGAGATTATTTAAAAATAATTTTAAATGTTTTAAAAATTATTTAAGGGTAAAATAAATGTTTTAAAAATATTTTGAGTTATTATTAATAACTTAGATATTTTGTCAAGTATTTCATTAATATTTTTATATTATTTAAATATTAATGATAATGAAATTATTCGATATTTAAATCATTTAAAAATTATTTCGGTGTTTGAAAAATCATGATAAATTATAATAATTATTTAAAAATTATTATATGACCTTGAAAAATAATATGATTAATATTTAAATTATTATCTATAATGTTGAAGTTACAAATTAGAGTTTAAGTAAATATAAACTCGATTATTATCCGATAGAGCATCGAATTTTGCAAAATATTCAGAAGTTGACTGAGACTTAGATAAATTAACACGATAAGTAATTATTTATATTAGAAATATTTATTAAAACTATGTGACAATGTGTTTAAGATATATGATGATTGCAAATAGCGATTGTTATGTGTTATGGTATATTATTACGATCAAAAGAATAATCTTATGAATGATAGGTTTCAAGTATAAAAATAAAATCTAAGTTATGTAGTAGCGTTAGATCGACAAAAGTATCCTTACTCTTTGTTTCTACTTATGCAATGTTTCTGTATAAGTAAGTTATTGAATATTATATTTCTATTATATAAGTTATTATACCCTACTAGTATCGGTCACGTATTTAATATATTAGTATTTATGCCGGTTATAGAATTATATTCGTTTACGATTATTGTAGTAATGTATGATTAATATATACCTTGTTGATAGATAGTTAAGTTAGATTATTCAAGTGCCCTCACTTGGATAATGATTGTATTTAATCTTATGTAATAAACACATACCTACTAATTTTCGTATGTATATGTTATTTAAAAATTGTCTAAGCTATTTACTTTCATTTAGACATAGAATGAAAAGAATATTGTAGAACATGATAGAATATTATTATTATTAAATTGAAATGTTTTATTTGAATGTCGATTAATTATGAACATCGAAAGCAGGAAAAACTTTTATGCACCAAAAAGCGAGACAATTTGAACGATTTATCGTTCAAACAAGTAGTGTTGATCAATCTGAGGCATAACGTAATTTGATCACCCCCGTGTCCGTAAAGACATGCGGTTTGCTGAGATGAATTTTACATTTAACCTTTTGAAAATTAAAATAAAATTTATATTTTATTAAACTGTTACTAAATTTATAGTCAGTACGTAGTTTCAAAAAAATGAAATAGAATTAATATGTCGTTCAGTATTGTCTCAGCTTACTTCAAAACATTTACTTCGTTGTTGAAGTGTCGTTCAAAGAAAACATTCAAATCTTTCAGATAATCGTTATTCATTGCTATTACTTGTTGGGCACTCAAATGTTCATTCTTGCTTTAAATTTAAATGTTTTCAGCTAAGCTAGCATGTCCTGAAGGTTCCAGCAAGGACAAAGGGAAGGGGAAACTGAAGGAATAGATTACTTTATGTTGTTATGATGTTTATTGAAGGATAATATAATATTTATCATGTAATGTAAGACTTAAAGGTTCTTGAGACTGGGAAGGTAGGTAACTTTGATATAATAATTTTGTTTAATTAAAACATTAAGTGGTTGAATGAATGTTATCGTGGAGCACCAAGTATGGGTTTCAAGTACCCAGATTTGGGGGCGTCACAAGGTGGTATCAAAGCTTTATGTTAGAAACCGTAGTTGGGATTAGACCTTAGGCTATAACCTTAGGATAGAGGGAAACGTTGAAAATATAAATAACTCAAATAGAGTTTAAAGGAGATGAATTAAATAAATTCATCGTAAAACAAAATAAAAGATAACTTATATAAAACTATTACTTGCTATGTGTATATACTATATGTACTAATCAAGATAGTTTGTGTGTAGATGTCAGGCGAAAAAGGATTATTGTATGCTTATAACATAAAGAAGGATCAAAACAATACCCCCGAGCTAATATCGAAGCCAATAGCTGAAGTAAAAGCTCACGTTGAAAGTAACCTTGATGAGGTGATCATTTTGGAAAAAGAACCAGACCCAGAAATGGTGGAACTAACAGATAGTGATTCGTACACCGAAGTTTGAGCTGATCAAGCATTAACCGAAGTGCAGAATCTGCGGGACCAGGTTTTTTCTTTAGAAAAGTTGTTGGAAATGGAAAAGTTATTTAATGGTTAATTGCAGAAGACGTTGATCAAAATAATGGAAGAACAAGATAAGCTTAAGATCCAAATAGATCAGATAGGAGCTAAAAGAAAAATATCAGGTGCAACTCCGAGCGAGAAGGGGAAAAGAAAGATGAACGACCGGGAGTTAGAAAATTCTGAAAACTTGAAGAAAATAAAAAAGAATAGAAACCGTAAAAGGAAATATAGAGCAATGTACAAGAAAGGGAAAAAGATATGTTACATTTGCGGCTATAAGGGACATACCTCTCTTTATTGTCCTGACTATAAGCAAGGTGCATGTGTTATGTGTGGGTTGGAAGGTCATCAGGTGAAAGATTATCCAAGATCAGGAGAATGTGTAGGGAATAAGTAGGATTAGTATTTGAATATGTATGTTTAATGATATGATATGTATAAGTGTGTAATGTAATATTTCTAACTTTTGGTATAAGTGGTAATAGTAAATCCCAACTTTTATGGTCATAAAGGGATAGCGGATGCTTATAACAATATGTGTTGTCCGATGTAAAGTACTTTGAATGATTGTGAATATATGCTTGTTTAATGAAATATGTTTTTATGTCTTTATCTGATAATTTGATAATACGGTAAATCGAGTTTCTAAATTTGATATTTTGAGTATATGATTGTTTGAGTTTGAATCATGCATCATATGTTAAATATATACGATAAAACATAGAATATAAGTCAATAAAAGGATAATTTATGATTCTATTAGATCATGCCGCAAAGAAGACAAAATCGAAACCAAGGGGTTGATGAATCGGTCAACAATGCAGGAGGACAACAACAACCAGACCAAATACAAAATTTTGCAAACATGATAGCTCAAGCTATGCGAAATGCAATACCAGCCGGAGAAAACCAGCCCGATAATAGGTTGGCAAATTTTAAAGACTTCAAAGCAGTAGGACCTCCAGAGTTTAAAGGGACAACTGACCCGGTAGAAGCTCAGACTTGGATAAAGGAGATAGAAAAGGCTTTTGTGATTGCTAGGGTATCTGAAGGGCAAAAAATAGCTTTTGCCACGTACATGATGAAGGGGGAGGCAAATTTTTGGAGGGAAGCAAATTAGGCAAGGGCAGGAGAAGGTGTGATAACTTGGGATAGATTTAAAACTTTATTTTTAAAGAATTACTTTTCGACTAGTATGCAGGCTAGGATGGAGGTGAAATTTTTGGAGTTTAAGCAAGGGGACATGTCAGTCGCGGAGTATGCGGCAAAATTTAATGAATTAGCTAGGTTTGCTCCACATCAAGTGGACACAGAAGCAAGGAAGACACGAAGGTTTAAGCTGGGCTTAAAACCCTGGCTCTACAACAAGGTGGCAGTATTACAGATAGGTACTTTTGCAACACTGTTGGACAAGGCTATCATAGCCCAAAAGGGAAGTGAAGCCATGACTCGTTACAATAAGGAGAAGAAGAATAAGGCTAAGATTGAGGGAGCTATGAAAGTGGAAGGAAGTAGTGGGAGTAAGATGGGAAAGAGAAAAGAGGACAATCTAGGAAATATCCAAATTAAGTAGGAGGGTGTGAAGAAGCAAGTTGTGCAATGTGGAAACTGTGGGAAGAACCATTCTGGAGAGTGCTTGAAGGGAAAGACTGTGTGTTTTAAGTGTGGGCAGGAGGGACATATCTCTCCCAACTGTCCTAATCCTAGGATTAATAGTGGTTGTTTTATTTGTGGGTCAACAGAACATAGGGTGAGGGAATGTTTGAAAAGGAGAGCTGATAGGGGAAATGTCAATACGGGGAAGAGTAGTGGGACGCTAGCAATAACTGGTCCAACTCCACCAAGCCAGCCAACCAAATCGACGCATGAGGACCTTGATATGATGATTCAAGAATCTGATCACAAGTAGGAGATGGAGTTTCATGTATGAACACGATTAATGGCCTTAATATATAAACCTAATTCAGATTTAACCTATTCTCGTATCATAAGTTAATATAATAAATCACTAATAAAAAGATTTTTGAAGGAGGAATTTGAGTTCCGGATTCGTAATACGAATCTTTTAAGGAGGGGAGAATATAGTAATTCAATTTTTCATAATTAAAAATCTAAGGATAAAATATTAATATTAAGGGTAAGGTAAGGGTGATTCTGAGGACGAAATCTTTATAAGGAGGGGAGAATGTGACGACCTGGAAATTTTTAAATAAATATATCCATATTTTTACGAATAATTTTTTTTATTATTTATTTATTTACAAATGATATTTTGAATATATGTGATAAAGATTTTAGAGAATAGTTAATTTAAATTTTTAAGTTGTTTGATAATGAAAGATAATTCGGATATGGTCCATAACCCTAATTTATGGATTATGAACAAGGATGATAATATATAATAATTATATGTGATATGTATGTGTGTATGGTTCAGTGTTGATCAGAATTAGTAGAATAGTTGAAAACCCTAAGTTTAAACCGATAAACACTAATTTAAACCCTAAATAGAAAATTGAGACTGATTGTTAATCAGGTTTATGTGATAAAGGAGATATGTTAGTGTTATGAATCTAATTAGGGGAAACCCTAACGATTATCAAGAAACCCTAAATGCTAAATTAGAAACCCTAATTTGATTTCTAGAAACCCTAAAACTAAATTTATAAAACCCTAATTGATGCTTATCAAGCCCTAATGGTAATTAGCAAATGTTAAGATTAAAAGTTATGGGAAATGTATGAAATTACCAAACTACCCTTACAATTCAAGTGGAAAAGACCAAAATACCCTTTAGTGTGTAAAATGACCAAATTACCCTTTTACTTAACTTGTAAGCAAAAAGATTTTCTAGAAAATGCATGACTTCACCACTTCTAAGATCTCCCATGTGTGTAAATCTCAGCCAAATCTTATCACAATTGACACCTTGCAAGATTAGGATTCATTGAATCAAATAATAGATTTTTTAAAGAGAGATAAAATCAAAACTTAAGCTCATTTGCTAGCTATCACTAACCTTACTCTTTTCTCTCTATAAGCCACGAAATCCCTAAAGAATTTAGTCCCTAAACAATTCCCTAGAACACCCAAATCAGTTGTGTAGAGCAAGATCAAAGCAATTCCAAGAAAGAGGTATAACCCTAAAATTACCTTAGATCTTGTATGCTTAATTAAAGTTAGTGTTTATGTGTTTATTTAAGTGCTATAAGATGTTATATGATGATCTATGATGTTACATCATAGATCTATAACCTCAAAGTGCCTTAAAATTATGTTTTTCAAAAGCGTCCATGAACCCTAATTTTTGTACAAGCAAGTATAAAGTCTAGAGTCGATTCTTATCATTAATGATCTTTCCTGTTTTAATGATTTTGTGGTGTTTTATGTTTTAAATCGGACTTGAAAGTATGATATGTGAACTTTAAGAACAAAAACTGGAATCAGCTCAGTTAGAACATGTGTAGATTTCAAGTTATGGAAGGTCGAAAACTTTACGTCATATCATCGGTAGTTAATTGTTTTGTTGATGTTGTTTGTATCTAGTTTGTAGCACATTAGTTAACGGATCCATGCTTTTAAAACAAAATCAACATATGATAACAAGTTTAATAAAGTAGGATCTTGCTTGTGTTTGTTAATTTGATTTTGTTGTTGTAACAAGGTTATAGTATTGTAGATTTTGTTTATAGAATGATGCCTTTATATCATGTAAAATGATAAAATAATGCTGAAAGTACTTTTATGGTCAAACGAAAGGTCGGGACGTCGACACTATGGCAGATTTTTACGGAAAACCCAGAAAACTCAAAAACATGTTATTTCTGACAATGTTTGAACATATGCTAGCTAATGATTTTGGTGTTTTTTAAATGATATGATGATTGATAATTATACTTTGTCATGTATACTACAACCCTAAACCATTAGATCACATTAACAGTAACCAGAACTTATAGAAATTTAAGCCACAAAATGGACCTAGAAATTGTCTGGGTTTCTGGAAAACCCAGAAAGTTCTGACAACAACTTTGCAAGGCTAGATCTTTGTGCTATGTGTTTGTATGAATGATTTAATGCTTGATTCATGTAGTATTACATAAATACTTATATGATAAATGCTTAAGATTGTCCAAAACATGTGTAGGATCGAGAATTATAAAGTTGGTCAAAGTAAGCACTTAAACCATTGCCAATGAATGTTCTTGAATATCAAGAACTCCTAAGAGGATGATTTTGTCGCTAAAAGCTTTAGCGATGGATTTAATTAATTTTTATTAAATAAATTCCCAAAAATACATTAAAAATAGAAATAAATTCCTAAAAATTACAAAATCGGTTTAAAAATTATTTTAAGTTATAAAATTAACTTTTGATAAATTGATATATTTTTCATTAATATTACTATTTATTTGAATATTAATGATATTAAATTTATTTAATAAATATATTAAATAAATGGGTTAAAAATGATTTTTATATTATAAAAATTATTTTAAATGATAATAAGGTGTTTAAAAATATTTTAAGTTATAAATCATGACTTTTAATATTTTAAGGTAATTTTCATTAATAATTTAATATTAATGATAATAAGTTTATTTAATATTTATATTAAATAAATAGTTTAAAAATGGTTTAATGATTTAAAAATCATTTAAAAAGGATATAAAGGATTTAAAAATATTTTAAGTGATAATAAATGACTTTTAATATTTTCATGAATAATACATTAATATTTATATATTAATGGAGATTATTTAAAATGATTTTAAATGTTTTAAAAATCATTTAAGGGTAAATTAAATATTTTAAAAATATTTTGAGTTATTATTAATAACTAAGATATTTTGTCAAGTATTTCATTAATATTTTTATATTATTTAAATATTAATGATAATGGAATTATTCGATATTTAAATCATTTAAAAATGATTGAGTGTTTGAAAAATCATGATAAATTATAATAATTATTTAAAAATTATTATAAGACCTTGAAAAATAATATGATTAATATTTAAATTATCATCTATAGTGTTGAAGTTACAGATTAGAGTTTAAGTAAATATAAACTCGGTTATTATCCGATAGAACCGTCGGTACATCGAAATGTTACCGAAGTCGACCTAGACTTAGATAGATTGACCTGATAAGTAATTATTTATATTAGAATGACTGTTAAAACTATATGACAATGTGTTTAAGCTATATGATGACTGCAAATAGCCGTGTTATGTGTTATGGTATATTATTCTGATCAAAAGAATAATCTTATGAATCATAGGTTTCAGTATAAAAGATAAAATCTAAGTTGAGTAAGCAACAGATCAGACAAGTATCCTTACTCTTTGTTTCTACTTATGCAATGTTCCTGTATGAGTAAGTTATCGAATATTATACTCCTATTATATAAATTATTATACCCTACTAGTATCGGTTACGTATTTAAATATTAGTATTTATGCCAGTTATAGAATTATATTCGTTTACCAGTATTGTAGTAATGTATGATCAGTATATACCTTGTTGATAGATAGTTAAGTTAGATTATTTAAGTGCCCTCACTTGGATAATGATTGTATTTAATATCATGTCGACACATACCTACTGATTTTCAGGTATGTATATGTTATTTAAAAATTGTCTAAGCTATTTAACTCAGCTAGACATAGAATGAAAGAATATTGTAGAACATGATAGAATATTATTATTATTAAATTGAAATGTTTTATTTCAAATGTCAGATTAATTATGAACATCCGAAACAGGAAAAAACTTTTATGCTTAAAGGCGACAATTTGAACGATTTATCGTTCAAACAAGTAGTGTTGATTGAATACAGGCATAGCAGGTGATCACCCCGTGTGTAAAGTAAGACCTGGCGGTTTGTAGATGAATTTCTGATGAACCTTTTCGAAAATTAAAATAAAATTTATAGTTTATTAAACTGTTACTTAATTTATAGTCAGTACGTAGTTTCAAAAAACTGAAATAGAATTAATATGTTTTTCAATATTGTCTCAGCTTACTTCACAACATTTACTTTGTTGTTGAAGTGTCGTCTAAAGAAAACATTCAAATCTTTCAGATAATTGTTATTCATTGCTATTACTTGATGGGCACTCAAATGCTCATTCTTGCTTTAAATTTAAATATTTTCAGCTAAGCTAGCATGTCCTGAAGGTTCCAGCAAGGACAAAGGGAAGGGGAAGCTGAAGGAATAAATTACTTTATGTTGTTATGATGTTTGTTGAAGGATAATATAATATTTATCATGTAATGTAAGACTTAAAAGTTTCTCAAGATTGGGAAGGTAGGTAACTTTGATATATTAATTTTGTTTAAGTAATACATTAAGTGGTTGAATGAATGTTATCGTGGAGCACCAAGTACGGGTTTCAAGTACCCAGATTTGGGGGCGTCATAGTTTTTTTGTACTAATGAAGTGTAATAACCCAATATATTCAATATAATTAAATAAGAAATTTTGCGTCTAAATTTTTTTATTTTTTTTATTTTAAAGGTGGGAATATGTATAAGGTAAAGCGTATGAATATATGTGATAAATAAAATTTATTTATTAGATGAATAATTATAAATAATTTTTAAAGGAATTATTAATTATTATAAACTATATCTTTATAATAAATTAATTTTGTAGTAAAAATATTTTAATATTATTTTTGTTATAAAAATATGAGTATAATATTATTTAAATAATATATGAATTATTATTAGAATTAGTATAATAATTATTTTATTATATGAATTTATTTAGATTAGTTAAGTTAATTATTTTAACTTAATTAATAATGGTATGCATATGAAAGTTATATAGGATATGGATTGAAACCCTAATTTTGGATTTTGAATAAGAAATGAGAATAATAATAATATATTAATTATATTTCAGTGCTATAAATATGTATTGTATATGTATAATGATAATTGTTTGTCAATTATAGTGTAGCATTATAAAACCTTAGGGTTAAACTGCTAAACCCTAATTCGGAAGTCAAATAAGACTTTAAAATTTATTAAGTTGATGTGTTATGTGATAAATGATTTGTATTATAGGATTTAATAATAATAATGGAAACCCTAATTATTATTTAGGAACCCTAATTACTAAGAAATCCTAATTATTAATTATAATCTCTAATTGTGAAATTTGACACTCTAATCGCGAAATTGGAAAGCTAACTGTAATCAATATATCTTAAATTTAATATGCAAGTCTAATGTAATTAGGAAACCTAATCTACTTAAGAAATCCTAATTTACATTTTTAGAAACTAAAATTTTCATTTTAAACCCTAATTATAAAAACCTAGAAAATCAAATTTTAAAACCTTAAGGTTAGACCCTAAGGATTGGGACAAGATGACCATTTAACCATTAAAATCATAAGCCAAATGACATAATCGCCCTTCTTACATTATTTAGTAGTTAACTTGTAAAACTTGCCAACACTTTAGTTGGTGACCAACCCTAGCCTAGTCATGTGCCTACAAACCACATATATCAGCCATCTTGCATCATAAATACATTATATTCAAGTGTTATATAAGGATCAAGAGAGAGAAAAGTATACCAAATAGCTCATTTGTTCAACAACTCTCTACCAAGTCCTTCTCTCTCTAACCCACGTAATACATTAGCATTTTAGTCCCAAATCCAGTCCCTAGTTCATCCTTATCAAATCAAAAAGCCAAGAATCAAGAACTTGTTCAAGTAAGGTATAAACCCTAACCAAGAAATTTGATCTTTAAAGATGTGTTAAATGTTATGTTTTTATGTTTAAAAATGTTATATGTAGCGTTAATCAATGATTTGGGTTAGTATATGTTAGATCTATAACATCTAGATGCACGAATTTGATGTTTTTCAAAATCTGGAAAAACTAGAAAATATGGTCTGACAACCAAATGTCAGACCACATAGATCTTTATCTGTTTATAGTTTTGGTTGTTTAAATGTTTGAATTTGTAGTATGTTGTAAGGGCTTTGATCTGAAACTTGAATCAAGCCCAAATCATGTATATATTTTAAGTTATGGATTGTCAAAGCTCGTTGACCGACCATGACTAAACAAGTTCTCGGTAACCCACAACTTGCCCAGAACCGTCTGACAATAAGTTAATGGCCTTAGATCTTGCAGATTTTTGTTGATTTGTGTTTAATGTTGTATCTAGATTGTAGTTTGGTACATGGACTGTAGATTTATGCTAATAAACACCTAAACATCAAACGGATCGAACACCGTGGCTGATCAAAGTAGGCCAGATAATCACGGATTTTGGTTTCTAGGTAACCCAGAAAACTCAAGAACGTGATCTCTAACAGGGTTTGACAAGCATAGATCTTGCGATTATGTTGTTGATAAGCTGATTTTATGTATTGGATCTGTTCATTTATATGTTAGCTACAATATGAAATCATTAAATCACAAAAACATCACCTGTACAACAAGTAGTGGAAGCCCAAAGTAGGCCTCACGAATTGTTCTTCATTTTTGGGTAACCCAGAAAATGAAGAACAGCTCTGACAGCTACTTTGCAAGCCTAGATCTCTCTGGTGTTATGCATTTGGACCATGATTGTTGTTGATACTTGTAATATTACATCAATACTACAAGATCAATACCATAACCTGCCCAGAAACACTTTGAATCAATGATTAATGTTTGGTCAAAGTAGGTTCCCAGAAACTGTCTATACATGTTCTTTGTGCTCAAGAACACCTAAGGCGACACTTAGTGTTGATAAAGGCTTTAGCGACATACTTATTAATTTTAATTATATTAATTTCCAAAAATTATTTAAAAATAGAAATTTATTTTTGAAAATTACAAAAATTAATTTTAAAAATTATTTTAAGTTATAAAAATTAAACTTTTAATAATTTGACATATTTTTCATAAATATTAGTATTTATTTGAATATTATTAATATTTATTTTATTTAATAAACGCATTAAATAAATTAATTAAAAATGATTTTATTATATTAAAATCATTTTAAATGATAATAAGGTATTTAAAAATATTTTAAGTTATAAAACATAACTTTTAATATTTTAAGATAAATTTCATTAATTATTTAATATTAATGATATTATATTTATTTAATAACTATATTAAATAAATTAGTTTAAAATGATTTTAATATTATAAAAATCATTTTAAATGAAAATAAAGAGTTTAAAAATATTTTAAGTTATAAAATATAATTTTTAATATTTAAAGGTAAATTTCGTTAATAATTTAATGTTAATGATATTAGATTTATTTAATAATCATATTAAATAAATATTTTTAAAATGGTTTCATTAATTTAAAAATCATTTAAAAAGGATATAAATGGTTTAAAAATATTTTAAGTTATAATAAATGACTTTTAATATTTTGATGAATAATGCATTAATATTTAAATATTAATGGTCATTATTTAAAAATGATTTTAATTATTTTAAAAATCATTTAAGGGTAGTATTAATATTGTAAAAGTATTTTAAGTTATTATAAATAACTTTAATATTATTTAAATATTAATGATAATATAATTATTTAATATTTAAATCATTTAATAATGATTTCAGTGTTTGAAAAATCATGATAAATTATAATAATTATTTAAAAATTATTATGCTTGTGTGTGGATGTTGCATTTATATTTTTTGATGACTGTGTACGAATACATTTTACTTACTGCACTTAATGCTTTACACTATATCTGTATACGATATTAGTGCTTCACACATATCATCATTTCTATAACGGTGAGACACGTTGCATGTGAATGAATGTTGTGTGTTTCTTCCACTAGGACGCTATCCTGTCGGTGTTTGATTACTGGACTCATAGGGAGACTAATTCCAATGAGGCTCAGGAAAGGCACCACCCAGATTCGCTCCAGTTGAAAGACCGGATTAACTTCCTGTCAAGTAAATAGCGACGATCTGGAAACCTTCATGCCAAAAAGCCGTGAGAGAAAACTAAGATAGGTCAACCCCTGATAAGCCAAACATGGAGGAAAGTCTCTTCATGCTTTCCATTTTCAAATACTTGTAAATACAATTACTTGAAATTTCATTCCATGTCAATCTTTAGGTAATGGAAAATATGAAAAATGTGTATACATGCATATTAAAGACTGGCATGCTATCTTGTGTTATAAAAAGATGACATCCGTTTTGCAGGATAATACTTCTAAAATGGACACATTATGATATCATGTAAACATTGATACATTCCCTAAGACTAAACTACATAAGTTTTTGTAGGGAAACAATTGGGCATGTTACCCGATCAAAGTCCAAGAAGGCCATGAGCCTACAACAAATTATGTCTTCATCTGACCAGACTAATCTTGCTCCTGTCTCTCATGAGGAGTTTGACGGATTAAGCAAACAAATTACAGATTTGGCTATTCTACTTAAAGAACTACACCAGTCTACTCAGGGTCTATGCATACCCATACATACAGAATCCTCTGCACATGGAGGAAAACAAGGTGTGAATCAAGCAAATCCAAAACCTGAGCTTCAGTTGGATAAGTCCAACAAAATTCCTGAAAACACACATCTCAAAGAAGATCCAGACACTGGTGATATCAGGAAAAAAGTCATACAAATGGAATAGACCATTCGGTCTATAAAAGGGATTGGTGCACACGAATGTGTCTCATATGTTGATCTTTGTATATTCCCTAGTGTTCATTATCCAGAGAAGTTCAAGACTCCTGACTTTGGAAAGTATGATGGATTGGGAGATCCTTACACATATTTGAAGGTATTCATTGGAGAACTCGGATCTTATGCCGAAGATGAGAAGCTTAGAATACAGTTGTTCCAAAAGAGTCTAACTGGAGAAGCCCGATCATGGTATACCAGATTAGAAAATTCTAAGATACATAGCTAGGAAGAGTTAACTCATGTCTTCCTCAGTCAGTACAACTTCTAGTCTCAGATGGCTCATGATCGGTACCAAATTACCAAAGTCAAGAAATAAGCCCATGAGTCTTTCAGAGAGTATGCTCAATGGTGGAGGCGCTTTGCTGCTCAAGTTATTCCTTCTATGACGGAGTTAGAAATGGTGATGACCTTCATAGATATACAAGAAGCTCCTTTATATGAGAGAGTCTTAGCTGCTTTGGCAAGCCATTTTCTGGAATAATCAAGCATGGAGAGATGGCTGAGAGGGGATTAAAGTTAGGAAAGATCCAAGACCTAGCCGCTCTAAAAGCTGTTGTTGAGCACATCCAGTCCGGAACTTATGGAAACAACCCCCGGAGGGTCCATAAAAAGAAAGAGGAGGATGTTTCCTTGATACTACAAGGTAAGAAAGGTAATTAGAACATGCCTATCCAGAGGAGAAACTACTCCCCTTTTCAAGTACAGTCTTCCAATCCCACATTGCCAAAGGGTGGAGAAGTCCGACGTAATCGAGTGTTCACACTCCTAGGGGATTCGCTCGAGAATGTTCTCAATCTTCTGACTACTCAGAAGAAGATTACACATCTTTTTCCACCAGCCAACCCGAATGGGAAGGGTTTTAATGCTACCCGAAAGTGTGCCTATCATGATGGAGCGTCAGGACATGATACTCAGGATTGTTGGGCCTTGAAACACAAGATCCAGGATTTAATCGATAACAAGAAATTTATGGTGACTAAACCCGACCAACCTCATGTGAAAGATAACCCTCTTCCTCAATATAAAGAAGAAAAAGTTAATATGATTAATTGGAGCAGTGGACAAAGTTCCAATTACATTGTTGAATCTTCCCAGACCAGCAAGGACGGTGCTGACAAATGGGATTATGAACAGTTCCAGTTTACAATGGAACAAAAGATGAAAGCTCTTTGTAAACAAGTAGACCAATTGGCAGAACTGTTAATCCATCAACACCAAGTCACACACCAATTAGTCAACCAAGAGCATGTTAGTCTCCTTCCTTTTGTCATGAATACTCCATCATCGCCTTCAGAAAATGATACACTGGAGGATAAAGTTGTAAAAAGAGCAAGTGCCAAAGCCCGTCAGGATTTTGCCAATAAAAGGAAATTTACATACCTTGGCCAACCTATAGAGGAGATATTTTAGATGTTGATCAATGAAGGATGAATTACATGTGACGCCCCTAAATTCAGGTACGTGAAACCTGAACTCGGTGCTTCATGATACCATTTCTATGAGCAGAATAATACTAATATTAATAACAAAAATATAAATACCAAACTTAATTTACATATATCAGAGTCTCATCCCAGGTACGCGACCTTTAATACATTCATTACAATACATGATAGATAATATATATCATCCTTATCTTAATAAAATTAAACTATTACATAATATAATACCAACTTATTATGCAACCTTTCCTTTCCTTTTTTTATTAGTCGAGCCTTCTGGTTGCTCACACTTAGCTGAAAACATTTAAATTAAGCAAGGATGAGCATTTCAGTGCTCAGCAAGTAATAGCAATAATAAATATTAGCTGAAAGAAGTAAATGTTTTCTTTGTACGACACTTCTACAATGAATCAATATTTGTGAAGCTGAACCAATAATAACAATATATTAATTCTATATCAAAATTTTGAAACTATGTACTGACTATACCTGGAGATTAGTCGACAGACTATGAACATTGTTTTCTATTTTTAAAAAGGTTAAATAGAACTTCATCTGTAAAACATCATAACATACGGGCACGGGGGGTGATCAGCTTGTTATGCCCTGTATTAATCAATACTACATGCAAGAACAATATTATCGTTCATCTGATCCGCCTTTGGCGCACAAAAGTTTTCCCCATATACGGGATGTTCATACTTAGTCGGGAATCCGAACCAAAACAATTTGGTCGGATAATAATAAAGTTCTATCTTGTTCAATAATATTTTTAAGTTTGTGTCTAGCCGGATCAAATAGCTTAGACAGCTTTTAAGTCAACGTATACGTAATGGAAATTAATAAGTATATATTAACATGTGATTAAATACAATGATTATCCAAGTGAGGACACTTGTATAACCATATTTAGAAATTAACGAACAGAATAAATATCTGAATTATACAATAATATTGTACTGATAAATAATGATCGAATACATAATCGATAACAATAGAGTTAATATTCTAGCACAATGATAATATAATTCTGAAACTTTCTTACTTATGTCCATTGCATAAAGTAAATGCAAAGGTAGGATACTTGCCTGGTCTGCTGCTTACAATACACAACTTAGTTTTATCTTTTATATCAAGCCCTATCATTAATAAGATCATTTATTTGATTAGAATAACATATTGTAACACATAGTACTGCTATTTGCAGTTAGCACATAACCTAATCACATTGCCGCATATGTTTAGCAGTCATTGGATCATAAACAAACACATATGCAGACAAATTATATAAGTCCAGATCAATTTCTGAAACATGTCAGCGTGCTGACATCTTTATCGGTAATTAACGAGTCTAAGACTCTATACCGAAGTTCTAAATATCTTAAACATAGGTCAAATTATTTTTAAACGACTTATAATAATTTTTAAACAATTATTATAAGTTCTCATAATTTTTCAAACACTGGAATCATTTTTAAATGATTTAAATATTAAATAATTCTACTATCATTAATATTTAATTATTATTAAACTATTAATGAAACCATGGCCAAAATATTAAAGTTATTTATAATAACTCCAAATATTTTAAAAGCATTTATATTACCCTTAAATTATTTTTAAAACATTTAAAATCATTTGTAAATAATTACCATTAATATTTAAATATTAATGTATTATTTATCCAAATATTAAAATTCATTAATTATAACTTAAAATATTTTTAATTCATTTATATCCTTTTTAAATGATTTTTAAATTAATAAAATCATTTTTAAACTATTTATTTAATATAATTAATATTAAATTATTAATGAAATTATCCTTTAAATATTGAAAGTTATATTTAATAACTTAAAATATTTTTAAACACTTTATTTTCATTTAAAATGATTTTTATAATATTAAAATCATATTTAATTTATTTAATATAATTATTAAATAAATCTAAATATCATTAATATTAAATAATTAATGAAATTTACCTTTAATTATTAAAAGTTATATTATATAACTTCAAATATTTTTCAATACCTTATTATCATTTAAAATGATTTTTAATATAATAAAATTATTTTTGATTAATTTATTTAATACATTTATTAAATAACTTAATTATCATTAATATTAATTTATTAACAAAATTCATCACAAAATATTAAAATTTATTAAAATAACTTAAAATATTTTCTTATAACATAATATAATTTTTAAATGATTTTTCAAGTATTAAAATCATTTTTAAACAATTTATTTAAGATTATAATTAAATAAATTAAATACCATTAATATTCCAAAAATATAAAATATTAATGAAATATATTCAAAATTATTAAAAACTAATTTTTTAGGCTTTAAAATAATTTTTAGCAATTTATTATGTATTTTTTATAATAAAAAACTATTTTTTTTCTAATTATTTAATAAAGATAATAATTTTATAAATAAAGTGTCGCTAAAGATCGCTTACTTTATAGCAATGAGCAACATCCGCTATAGGTGCTCTTCATGTTCTTGATTGAACCCAGATCTTCATAGACAGTAAACGAGGGACCATGTTTGACCATCAATTAATTTGTGTATAATGTGTTTTTGGGAATGTTGTTAGTCAAATCTTGTAGTATTGTTGTAACACTACAAGATCCAACAACAAACACAGTCAAAACATGCATCAAATGTAAGACCTAAGCTCAAGAACAAGCTGTTAGAGCTGTTCTTCATTTTCTGGGTTACCCAGAAATGAAGAATAGTTCGACTATTCATATTTGGGCTTCCACAACTTGTTTTTCATGAAATTTTTTAGTGATCTATTGATTTCAGGTTGTAGCCAGCATGTACCTTAAGAGATCTATTATAAAACATCAACAAAACAACAACACAATATACATATACGGACCGGTCAAACCATGTTAGAATACATGATCATACGTTCATACGTTTTCTAGGTTACCCAGAAAACGTATTTCGTGTTCATCCTGCTTGGTTTGATCGTCCATGAAATCTAACATGCATGATATTTAGATGATCTAAAACCTTGAATCAACAGTCTATATACCAAACTACATTCCAGATTCAACATCAAGAACAAAACAACTAACATACGAAAGATCTAAAGTCACAAAATTACTGTCAGAGTGTCCTGGGTAACTTCTGGGTTACCCAGATTTTGTTTGGTTATGGTCGGTCAACCGACTTTGACCAAGAATAACTTTCAATTCATACATGATTTGGTCCTGATTCAAGCTTCAGAACAAAGATCTCATGACATACTACAACGTTAAACATTTAAACAACTAAAAACATAAACAGGATGAGATCTAGATGGTCTGACATTCGTTGTCAGACATCAAAAACAAAAATTTCTAAATTTTGTAAAACCTCAAATCTGAGCCTCTAGATGTTATGGATCTAACATCTAGCAACCCAGATCAATTAATAACACTATATTCAACATGTTTAACATAAAAAAAACTACCATCTAACACATCATCAAAGGTCAGATTCTAAATTAGGGTTTTATACCTTGATGATCAATTTCTGATTCCTGGCTACTATTTTTGCTATGGGTGTTAGTGGGGCTCAGTTTGGGACTGGTCTAGCAATAAATTTTGGAGGTGTGGAGCTGAGAGGGTTTTGGTTGAGTGTGATGAACAAATGGGCTTAAAAATGATTTTTCTCTCTCCAATTCTATATATATAATGTGAATGCAATGCATGTATCTGATGTTGCTGTCAATAATTCGCTGATTTTTATAGATTTTTAATACATTGGCAAGTCAAAGGTTGTTCAACCACTAAAGGTTTGGCAAGTTATACAAGTTTCCTACTAAAAAATTCAAAAAGGGTATTATGGTCAATTTGATCCCAATTTTAATGGCATTCGTGACAATCTAATCCAACCCATAGGGTTTAACCCTTAGAATTTAACCCTAAGGCTTTAGAATTTTAGTTTCTAGGATTTCCATTTAGAGTTAAAAATAAACATTTTAGTTTCTAAATTATAAATTAGGGTTTCTAAATTGATTTAGGTTTCCTAGTTACATTAGGTTATCTAATTACATTATACAGGAACATTAGGGTTTAAAGTCCACTAAATAGCATTAAGCTTTATCATTTAGCGATTAGGGTTCCTCATTTAGTAATTAGGGTTTTAAATTGGAATTTAGGGTTTCAAGTCAATAATTAGGGTTTCTAATTACCCTGGGTTTCCAAATTACTTAAATTATAATTCTAACACTTATTATAATCACATTAATACAATTTTTGACTGATCTTAACTCTGGTTTGAGTTTCAAATCACAGTACCACTAGGTTTTCAAATACTGCACCATAATTGACCAACCATTATCAATACGTACATACAGTACATATTTATATCACTGAAATATAATTAATATAATACTAATACTCTCTTTCCTTATTCCAAATCCAGAATTAGGGTTTAGATTCTATATCTGATTTATCTTGCATAAATAGCATTATTAATTAAGTTAAAAATAATTAACTTAACTAATATGAAATAAATTCACATAATAAAATAAAATAATTATTATAATAATTCTATAATCATTTCATATATTATTTAACTAATATATAATCATATTTTCATAGAAAATAATTAATAAAAACATTTCTACTATAAAATTAATTATTATAAGAATATAATTTATAATGATCAATAATTCTAAAATAAAGCTATTTGTAATTATTCATGTAATAAATATATTTTATTTATCACATAAATACATATACTTGACTTATACATATTCCCCAAATTTATT
The DNA here is from genome assembly GCA_020205615.1 of Panax quinquefolius. NCBI lineage: Eukaryota > Viridiplantae > Streptophyta > Magnoliopsida > Apiales > Araliaceae > Panax > Panax quinquefolius. Next base: position 60,215,971 of record CM035152.1, read on the forward strand.
TTAATAAAAAAAAAATTATACGCAAAATTTTTGATTTAATTATATAAAAAATATCGGGTTGTTACATTACATCCCTTCTGCCTCCAATCAATCCCGTTCTAGACGGTTCAATTCTAATGGAGTATATCAGTATCACTCCCACTCTCGCGGACACAACACAGAAGAATGCTAGGCACTCTGCCACCTCATTCAGAATTTAATTGATAGTGGTGTCCTGAAAATGGCAGATGACGACACTTTATTACTCGAGAGTGGGAACATGTCCTACAAAATGGAAGGACGGAGTAGCAGTTATATCCACTAAGAATGATTTGGCTGCCAGACGACTCATAATACAAGCAATTCAACTCAAAGGTGCTGATAATCCTTTGAAAGTGGCTGCACCAGAGCCAATTCTCTTGCCATCTAGGCCACAGTATCCTGTTGCACTACAAAAAAATGGGGCTTCAGCAACAATCGATTTTCGTTGCTAAAGGTGCCACATTTCGTTGCAAAAGGGTTTTGGCAATGACTTTACTGTCGTTGCATCTTTCGTTGTGCAATGAGCGTTGCTAATTGTTCCACAACGAACGTTTTTTTTTCGTTGCCAAAAGTAATACATTTTGCAATGAAATATGACTTTCGTACAAAGACATCGATCCTTTAGCAACAAAATGTATTGTTGCAGAATAATTAAAATTTCGTTGCTAAAACCCCATTTTGTTGCAAAAGCCTACTAATTGGTAATGAAATGAACTCTTTTTTTTGCAACGATCATACATTTTCGTTGCAATTGACACCATTTTGCAACGACATTTTTCGTTGCAGTAAATTATGAAAATTGTTGCCTAAGCTTGCTTTCGTTGCGGAATGTAAACTTTTTAGCAACGATTTTCGTTGCTGATTATATTATTTGGCAACGACATTATATTGAATCATCAACGAAAATGTTTGTTGCTGGTTATTTTTCAATAGCAACGAAAGTGTATGTTACCTTTTATGTTAGTATTAGCAGCAATATCCTCTCCGTTGTTATTAGGTTAATTTTTCGTTGTCAAATATTATATTTTTAATGACATTAGCAACAAAAATTTGTTGCTAAATGTATAAAAAATTGTTGCTATATTAAAACTTGTCCAATGCTTTGGTAACGAACTATATTGTTGCCAAATCAAAATTTGACATTCTTTTGTGTACTGACCGCTCAATGTCCCCATAGCAAATAATGGCAAAAATACAAAAAACTAAAATATTATTAACTTAATAAAATCATCCACTACATAATCAGTCATTATCTTTACAATTAACCATCTAAAGCTACCACATTTCTTCAATCAAAGTATATATCTACATATATAGAGAGAGTACACTTCATAATTCCGTCCCTTGTCTTTCGTAAACGTAGCACGAAAATTTGATACCCAATATTGTAAGGTAGGTCGTAGAAGAAATCTTCCTGCACATATTTAAAAATAATAGCAAGTCAGAAAAATGAAGCAAATAGGTCACCAGATGCCCTTAGTATTTATAGGTTGTAACCTTGCCCCGTGCCTTTTTGCTGTAATTGCTGAGATTTAAAATTTCCCCATTCTAAGCTAATAACCTGAAAGTTAAAATAGTCGTTAATCATTAGTAATTAGATCTTATTTCTTGTATGAGATAACTAGGAATTAGTACTACTATCAAATTACTGACCATTTCTCCAGATTCAGGCGAAACGTTACAAGAAAAGCTACTGCTATTGAAAAAGTATCCCAATGACCATAACGGGAATGCATTATAGCCTTGAATGGGGCATCCATTCTAAAAAATATAATAATGTGTTAGGTTGTTCTTGCCTTGAATATTATTGAGGATGAAAAAGTAGAAAGCAACAACTCTGTCTCTCCTTTTACTTTAATTGGAAAATAAAAAGCAAATAATTAGAGCTAATTAATAACATAAGAACATGAGGTATTCATTGTTTGAACCATGAATAGGTCCACACTTAATATAGAAATGAAATTTGTAAAGCATAAGAACAACTTGCATGTGACATAGTATGTAATAATACAAGAATAGTACAGAAGGAAAAGATTCTACTAGAACCACATAATTCTGGAGCTCTATACCATCTTATCTAACGACCCAAAAATTCATACAAATTAATTCTCGACTTCGGTCGTTAATAATACATTCAACCTCTAATTTTACATCATTATTCGATGTTAAACTTTATAAAATGCGGAATAATTTAAACTTTTATGTCTTTTTAGTTTAATTCCCTGAATCAAAACATTTATCATTGATGAATAGGTTTTATACCTATGAATTCGATATTATTAAACTTAATATTGCTATCTTTAATTATTTTTTTAGTATCTTTTTATGTGTTTTGTGTTTATTTCTTGTAGGTTGGAGCTAGAGGGACAAATTGGTAATTTGGGAGAAGAAAAAGGTCAAAAATTATTAAAATTAGAGCTGAGTGGCATTTTTGTAATTACTGTTAGTCTCTGGTCAGCGCTTTAAGCGCTTAGAAATAACCTAGGTTGGCGCTAGCGCTCATATATTGACTAAAGAAGGATTTTTCTACTGCTAAGTGGGTTTTTGAAGCCAAGAAGGAATCTAAAAGAGGGTTGTGACTAATACAAATAGGAGAAGACTTTAGAAAAGACGGGGCACTTAATTTTTCAAGAGATTTGCAGAGAAGACAACGAAGAAAAACACGAAGGAGAATTCCAAGGGCTGAAGATCAAAGAGAGAGTATTGGAGTAAATTCAGAGTTTCTTCTTCTCTTCTCTAGTTTTATCTTTTGTAATTATCTGGGATGTTTGGATTATTAATCTGGATGATGTTTTTCTTTATTATTATCATGAACTAAACTTTAATTAAGATTGCAACAAAACTTGGTATGTAGTTTAAATAAAATCTTCCCATTGAATAAAAGTTGGTTTTTATTGAATTGTTTATTATATCTTTTGCTTATTGATTAATTGTTTGGCCAACAATTACTGTAATAATCTATATTAAATTGGAAGATGGAGTATAGATTGAGATCTGGATATGATAACATTTGTTCATACAATCTAATTAGGGTTAATATGATTAGCATGTAGGATAGGAATATACTTATGTGTCTTTTGTATCCATTAAAAGAATTTATGTGTAAAACCATAATTAACTTGATTCACATAGGAATATAGTGAATTAACTAAATAGTGTGTTCCTTGTAATTTTGTGTCTTAAGGATTGGATTTATGAGGATTTGTTCACGTGTCTTTGGAATAAGTGTGTGAGCACTATAAAGTATTCTTGGATAATGATTCATATTATTAATTGATTAAATGGGAAGTAAATTGGTTTAAATGAAATACCAAGGGAAGTTTTAATCTTAACTTGTTAAATCTGCACTTATTCATGTGAAATTCTGATTTTAGTTATTAGTTTTGTTAAGTTTAAATTTTAAATCACAAACAATATTTCGTAGTTTAAAATAGGATTAATTGCATCAGAATTAGTAATTGAAATATTAGTCTATTTCCTCGTGGGAACGATATCTTTACTTGCTGAATATTACAATTGAACGCGTATACTTGCGTGCTCAAGTGCTAATAAAAAAATTAGGCAACAAGTTTTTGGCGCCGTTGCCGAGGAAGTTAGTTTAATATTTTGTCATTATTAAATTCAATGAAATTAATCTTAATCTAAACATTTTTTATTTTATTTTATTTTTGTCTCTAGTCTAATTCCTTTTCAGGTACCATGGACAACTATAACTATCATTGGCCATATTCAAGAATGACTCGGCCAAGGGAGGCAGAGAATTATGGACTCGATGAATTGTCAACACAATTTGGGACACTTTCAAGGAAGATTGATGCTTTATCAGCACAACTTATTCAAAGTGTAGCGGTGATATGTGAGTATTGTGGTCGAAACCATCTGAGTCATCAATGCGCCATCAGTTTTGAGTTGTTACAATATAGTGGTAACTTCGGCGATTACCCCAATAATTATGAATATTCTAGTAATTATCATCATGAGTGGGGGAATCCACCAAATCTTTCATGGAGCGATGACAATCTAGCCCAACCCTTTGCTCCATGCCAATCATACACTCCTGAATTACAAGTTCAAGCTCTTAATCATGAAGAAGAAAGGATTTTAAACTTGGAAGGACTTAATTCCAAGTTCATGGTTTTGATTGAGGAGCAGACGAATAGTCAGGAGATGTCGATTCAAAATCTTAAGAACCAGGTGGGACAACTTTTCAACACCATCATCAATCACCCTCAAGGTGAAGTGTCAAGCAACATGGTTCTCGAGACTGATGGATTGCCCACGCTAAATCTGGAACCGGATGTGCCAAAAAAAAGGATGTGGAAAGGGAGGAGACAAGTGGGGAACAGGAAAAAAAGGTCGCCAAAGATCTAGCCTTGAGTTTTGACATAAATGAACAGATTTTGATAGTGCCCCATATATCTTCTCCACCAAAGTTTAAGGGTCCGGTTAGATTTGAAATCATGTGTCCAATTGGTAGCGTGAAGCCCCCAAATTTGGGTATCTTCCAACCCGACATATGGTGCTCCACTGTACTAACATCCATACAATCATTCCATTAAAATACAACAAAATGAATGTAATAACTATCTTCTTATTACAATCAAAGTATAATTCTTCCCAGGTTCATAAACCGGTTACATCGTTCATTGTTCATAATGTATAATACATACAAACTCACTAAACTATTACACAATGCCTAAGCATCCATCTTAGCTTTGCCCTTATCTCACGTGTTGACATTGAAAACCAACGTTTTCAAGTCTCACGACAACTTTTGACCCTTAATCCGGAATTCAACGTTTTCGACGTTTAACGTCTATTTCCGTGAAATCCGCCATAACTTCGTTACTAGCATTCTCTATGCCAAATCACATGGAATACTCCATGGATTTCATATCTATATCCTAACCAAATAAGATGCATATATTAACGTATTGATGGAGTTCAATCTTTTATAAACAATTGATCTCAACAAACAATATTTTCATAGTTCAAAACTATATTAAACCTTATGATTCTTATAATCTCATGACTTGTAGAGATTGAATCTATGGTAAGTCATCGTTAATCCCTCATACAAGACATATACCACCCATTCTATGATTCTCTAAGATAAAAGAAAATCTAAAAGAGATGGAAATGAGAAACAAGAAGTATTACCTCAAGAACTCTTATGAAACTCTCTTGGAAAACTCTAAGATCAAGCTTCCAAAGTGAAGGATTTGTAAGTCTAGCTCTCTTTCTCTCTCAAATAATCTAGGTTGGAAATTTGTAAAACTCCCAAATGAAACAATCTAGCCTCTTATTTATAGGAAACTAGAATGGAGGGTAATTTGGACTTTAAACCACAAACCTCCTTACTATTCATGTGTGGTCACCAAGTAAAATACTTGGTGACCAAGCCTCAAACTTGGCTTGCACACCAAGTGGCTGGCCCACCTCTTGCCATGTGACCTCCTATGGGTTGCCCCATGGGTTTTACCCATTCGGTAACCCACCGGTTCGATCCATGGTTTCATTTTAATGAATTGGGCTTAACTAACTTAACAATGGGCCTTGACTTGGGCTTAACCCATCAATCTCTTTGGGCTTGGTCATTCAATTGATTGGGCTAATTCTAATCCAACACAATTTAATTAGTCATCAAGTCATAACTTAATTCTATAATACGAATTGTATCCCATACGTACAATTCACGTATTCTCTCCGTATACTACTCGTACAATAATTGTATTGTACTTCGTATTTACTCAACGTATTATACATAGATACTAAATAGTATCATAAATGTATAACACTCGCATTAACCCTAACGTCATTCCTTCTATGCATATTATTTCCTTCTCAGAAATCAATATACTCAACCCTTAGGTTTTAAGTCCGCAGGCGAAAACTGTGTTTTTCATAAATGAAATATTATCAGATATTCCATCTAATCTCAATATTCTATCATCACGCATTTCTCGGAATTTCAAAATAATTCCCTGAACAGAAACGGATGAATAGTGTTTTTACAGAAATTTCTCGGAAAACAATTATTTTCGTCTTAGAAATTCCAAACAAATAATTCTAGCACGAAGCCAGAATACTAACTACGTTAGCACATTCTAGGTCATAGAACGACCTTCACATAGCTTATTCACATAATAATCAATTAAAAATTTAATTGTGATAAAAATCCAATTTTCTCGGGCGTTACATTCTATCCCTCTTATAAGGATTCTGTCCCCAAAATCTTAGCTTATAATTACATAAACAAATGAGGAAAATCTTCCTTCATTTTACTATCGAGCTCCCACATTGCTTCTTCAGCATTGTGGTTTCTCCATAACACCTTCACTGAAGGTATTACCTTATTTCTTAAAACTTGTTCCTTCCTATCAATAATTTGAACTGGAAGTTCCTCGTAAGACAAGTCTTTCTCTATTTGGATAGATTCATATTCTATCACGTGTTTATAGTCCGGTTTATAAGGACGCAACACTGACACATGAAACACATTATGAATGCATTCCATCTCTAGAGGTAAAGCTACTTCATAAGCTACCTCTCCTACCCTTCTTAAAATATCAAAAGGTCCTACAAACCTTGGACTTAACTTCCCTTCCTTCCCAAAACATATCTTCCCCTTCCAAGGCGATAATTTTAGAAAAATAAAGGATCCTACATCGAATTCTCTCTTTTCTCTGTGAGGATCTGCATACTTCTTCTGCCTATCTTGACCAGCAACTAATCGAGTACGTATTAACTCCACCATGTCCGCCGTTTGCTGTACCATCTCATGTCCCAACATCCGACGTTCACCCACCTCATCCCAACACAATGGAGTTCGGCATTTCCTTCCATACAACGCTTTGTAAGGCGGCATGCCTATACTAGCGTGAAAACTATTGTTGTACGAAAATTCCACCAACGGTAGATATTCTTCCCAACTCCCTTTAAAATCCATAACGCAAGATCTTAACATATCTTCTAGCATTTGAATTGTCCTCTCACTCTGACCATCCATCTGAGGATGATACGCCGTACTCAATCTTAACTGTGTTCCCATTTTCTCTTGCAAACTCCTCCAAAAGTTCGATGTGAATCGTGGATCACGATCTGACACGATCGAAATAGGTACTCCATGTCTGGAAATAATTTCCTTGACATACAACTTAGCTAACTGATCCAAGTTATACTTGACTCCTATTGGTAGAAAATGAGCCGATTTTGTCAATCGATCCACTATCACCCAAATAGCATCGTATCCTTTTCTGGTTGTCGAAAGTCCCACCACAAAGTCCATTGTGATGTGCTCCAACTTCCACTCTGGAATTTCTAATGATTGCAACAACCCGCTAAGTCGTTGGTGTTCAGCCTTAACTTTTTGACAAGTTAAGCACCTACTAATGTATTCTGCTATCTCCCTCTTCATATTCGGCCACCAAAAGTTATGACGAAGGTCTTGATACATCTTCGTACTACCGGGATGTATCGAGTACCTCAAACTATGAGCCTCCAACATTATTTCCTCTTTGAATTCGGGATCATTCGGAACCCAAATTCTTCCATCAAAACAAAGTAATCCCTCCTTATCGAGGTTATACGTAGTCTTCTCATCATCTTCTACCCTCTTCTTCATCTGCTTGCATTCCTCGTTGCTCGATTGTACTCCCCTAACCCGCTCCACTATGGTCGGTTGGGTTTCCATGGAAAATAACATTTCCACCGCCTCCTCCGGTAACTTAACTTCTAATTCCATGCTTGTCATTGCTGTTATCAACTCATTCTAAGTTGTTAACATTGACAGTTTCTCTCTACCCTTCCTACTTAGCGCATCGGCTACTACATTTGCTTTCTCCGGATGATATAAAATATCACAGTCATAATCTTTTATTAACTCTAACCACCTTCTCTGTCTCATTTTCAACTCCTTCTGTGTGAAGATATATTTCAGACTTTTGTGGTCCGTGTATATCTCACATTTCTCACCATAAAGATAATGCCTCCATATCTTTAAGGCAAAAATTACAGCTGCCAATTCCAAATCATGAGTAGGATAGACCTTTTCATAATCCTTCAATTGACGTGATGAATACGCAATGACTTTTCCATGTTGCATGAGCACGCAACCCAGTCCTTTATGCGAAGTATCACTATACACTACAAAATTCCCTGTATCGTCGGGTAAGGACAATACAGGTGCCTCACTTAATCTCTTTTTCAACTCCTGAAAACTGTTTTCACATTTTTCAGTCCACACATACTTCACCGACTTTCTTGTCAGATTTGTCAACGGAGTAGCTATTTTAGAAAAGTCCGGAATGAACCTTCTATAGTATCCCGCTAACCCTAGAAAACTCCAAACCTCAGTTGGCGTTTTCGGTTACTCCCATTCATTAACTGCTTCTACTTTTGCCGGATCTACAGAAATGCCATCCTTATCAATAACATGCCTTAGAAACTGCACTTGCTCAAGCCAAAATTCACACTTTGTGAATTTCGCATACAACTTCTCGTTCCTTAGTGTTTCCAACACTATTCTTAAATGTTCTACATGATCTTCTGGCGTCTTTGAATAGACTAGAATATCATCAATGAACACTATGACAAACTTGTCCAAATATTATTTGAACACCCTGTTCATCATATCCATAAATGCGACTGGCGCATTAGTCAACCCAAACGACATTACCAGAAACTCTTAATGACCATAACGAGTTCTGAACGCCGTCTTAGGTACATCCTCCTTCCTCACCTTTAACTGATGATACCCCGTGCGCAAATCTATCTTAGAAAAATACTTTGCCCCTTTCAACTGATCAAATAGATCATCGATCCTGGGCAACAGGTATTTATTCTTAATCGTTAACTTGTTTAACTCTCGATAGTCGATACAAAGTCTTAACGACCCATCCTTCTTCTTTACAAACAACACCGGTGCTCCCCAAGGAGACACACTCGGTTGAATGTACTTCCTATCTAATAGTTCTTATAATTGAACCATTAACTCCTTCATCTCAACTGGCGCCATCCGATATGGTGCCCTTAAAACTGGTGCCGTCCGTTCCCAGTAACAGATCAATTACAAACTCCACCTCCTTGTCTGGTGGAATACCCGGTAAGTCCTCCGAAAATACATCCGCGAACTCTTGCACTATAGGTATCTAGTCCAAGGATGTTCCCACTCTTTGGATATCCACAACATGGCACAGATAACCTACACACCCTTTTCTCAACATCTTCCTAGCTTGTGTCATCGACAAACAACAAGAGCGTCTCGGTGATTTACTACCGAAGAACACCACCTTGGTTTTCTTAGAAAGCCAAAGGTTTACACTTTTCCTATGGCAATCGATTATCGCCTTATGGTTAACCAACCAATCCATACCAAGAATTACATCGAATTCTTTTAACCTTATCGGTACCAAATCTACCGATAACTTATTCCCTCTAATTTCTACGCAATAATCCTTATGAATATGTTCAATGGGGATTATCTCCTCGTTTGCTACCTTAACGTCTAAAGGTATTGGTAACTTCTCAGGGATTAAACCTAATCTCGTAACAAATTCACATGCTATAAAAGAACAAGTAGCACCCAAGTCAAATAGCACATAAGCATTTATCTTATTGACCGGAATGATACCTGCTACCACATCCGTTAATGCAACCGCATCTTGGACGATCGTATATGAAACGCACTGGTGAGGGTCTACCCACCGATGGTGTTGGTCCAGTAATGGCTAATTTACCACTACCAGAACTCTTATTCCCCTCTAAACCCTTCTTCGGGCAATTTCTTGCCATGTGGTCCATTGACCCACAGACAAAACATCCCTGGTTCTTCTTAGGGTTAGGACAGTTGGGTGACAAATGCCCCTCCTACCCACAGTTGTAGCATACTGTTTTCCCCTTTAAACAGACTCCCATGTGAGGCTTTTCGCATGTCTTACATGCTTCCATCCTCCGTTTGGGATCTCCCTGCTTTACCCCGGTATTCCTAGGGTTAAAACTCTTTCTCTTTGGCAAGTTGTCGCTTCCGCTGGCAACTTCAGCATTACTACCTCCCTCTAACTTGCTCTTGATCTTTCGCTCTTTTTGGTACTGAGACAATGCCTCACCACCTCCTTCAACTATTATCGCCTTCTCCAAAATGGTCCCGTAGGAAGCACTCTGAAAAACTGATATCCTACTATAGAGCTAGGGTTTTAAGCCCTGCTCAAACCTGCGCGCCTTTCTCTCCTCTGTATCCACCTGGTGTGGAGAAAATCTCGCCAATTCGTTAAACTTGGCGGCATAGTGGGAAACTGTCATATCCCCCTACTTAAGTTCTAGGAACTTAATTTCCATCCTACCCTGCATGCTAGTAGAGAAGTAGTTCTCGAATAAAACCTTCTTAAAATGTTCCCACATAACAGCCTCTGTCCTAGCCCCACCCTGGTGAGCCTCACACCAGTAGTTGGCTTCCCCCTTCATCATGTAAGTCGCAAAAGAAGTCTTTTGCGCCTCACCTACGTTTGTTATCACAAACGCCTTTTCAATCTCTCTAACCCATGTCTGGGCTTCTAGTGGGTCCATCGTTCCTCGAAACTCGGGAGGACCCACACTTTTAAAGTTCTTAAAGGTAGTTTTTCTTACTACCCCAGGAGCTACAGGAATCCCACCCCCCCACTTGGTTAAATGCAGCCGTTAATAAATTAACGAACTCTTGCATAGGGTTATTAGGACCCCCCCCCCCCTTATTCTCATTATGAGACTTAGCCTCTTGGTTACGTTGTCTCCTTCTTGGTAACATAATTCTGATGAAATAAATAAAGCTTCGTTATTATCTATTTAACTACTCGGTTATCATTCTCAATCAACAACAACCATTCATACCACAACAAGCACATTTAATAAAAACTTTATTATATAAATATGCTTTCATAGTCAAAACTATTTACATCATGTTCCCTTAACCAAAAGCTATTACATACTATCCCGCGATTGCCTTCTACAAAAAAATGGGATTTACAAAAAGACTACCCTTAAATTATACAAAAGAGGGTTTTACGTCACTACTACATACAAAAAGATCTAATGATCTATTAACACTGTCGACGAACAAACATTCTCATATTTTTGATTTGCCGAATCGACACTATATCTCGACTTATGGTATCCGAGTCCATCTCGACTCAATAGAATAACAAGCAATTTTTAGCTTGAAATCCTCATGAGCGCATTCGTGGATGTATGACATCCTAGCTATCTTCTGGTCTTTCTCAACCAGTTTCTTTTGTAGCTCAAGGACCTCATCCTTATAGTCACGAGCCTTATCAGTCATAAGCACTTTCTCGTCGTGCTCTGACTCAAAGTCTGCCTCTGCAGATTCTTTCACCTCATATAAGGCAGTTATCTCTTCATTCTGTGTCTCTACTACTGTGCGCAGTTGCACATTCCTATCCAACACAGCTAGATACAATGCTCTCATTGCATCTGGAGGTGTCGGCTCTTGAGTAGGCACCACCGTATTATCTGATGTCGCCTCCATCTCCTCCTCCACGTCTAGCATCTCATTAAGGTATGATGCTAACCCCATGGTCTCCTCAGAGTATTCCTCCTCAGAGATGTACTCCTCAATGTCTGAGTCATCTAGTACAACTATCGGTACCTCCGCCACTGGAATTGGTACTATCTCAACTTGGTTAACTGAGTCCTCACTTATCATTTCCACGTTTCTAAACATCAAGCTATCGGTTGACATCTACAAACACATAACACGTTGATTAGTACATAATATACAATAGTATAAGCACGAATCACATTTAATATCTTTAAGATTAATTTCCATCTTTTAATCCTTTCGATACTGAGTTATCTCAATAAATTATTAATTCAATAGACTTGAATTTCATTCTTCGAACTTTACCTTCCTTACGAGGTTATTAGCCTAAGGTTTTCCCCCCTTAAGTTTTATAACCTAAAGCTTTGATACCAACATGTGGCGCCCCAAATTCGGGTATCTTCCAACCCGTATATATGGTGCTCCAATCATCTTAACATCCATACAATCATTCCATTGAAATACAACAAAATGAATGTAATTACTATCTTCTTATTACAATCAAAGTATAATTCTTCCCAGGTTCATAAACCGGTTACATCGTTCATTGTTCATAATGTATAATACATACAAACTTACTAAACTATTACACAATGCCTAAGCATCCATCTTAGCTTTGCCCTTATCTCACGTGTTGACATTGAAAACCAACGTTTTCAAGTCTCACGACAACTTTTGACCCTTAATCCGGAATTCAACGTTTTCGACGTTTAACGTCTATTTCCGTGAAATCCGCCATAACTTCGTTACTAGCGTTCTCTAAGCCAAATCACATAGAATACTCCATGGATTTCATAACTACATCCTAACCAAACATGATGCATATATTAACGTATTGATGGAGTTCAATTTTTTATAAATAATTGATCTCAACAAACAATATTCTCATGGTTCAAAACTATATTAAACCTTATGATTTTTATAATCTCATGACTTGTAGAGATTGAATCTATGGTAAGTCATCTTTAATCCCTCATACAAGACATATACCACCCATTCTATGTTTCTCTAAGATAAAAGAAAATCTAAAAATGATGGAAATGAGAAACAAGAAGTATTACCTCAAGAACTCTTATGAAACACTCTTGGAAAACTCTAAGATCAAGCTTCCAAAGTGAAGGATTTGTAAGTCTAGCTCTCTTTCTCTCTGAAATAATCTAGGTTGGAAATTTATAAAACTCTCAAATGAAACAATCTAGCCTCTTATTTATAGGAAACTAGAATGGAGGGTAATTTGGACTTTAAACCACAAACCTCCTTACTATTCATGTGTGGTCACCAAGTAAAATACTTGGTGACCAAGCCTCAAACTTGGCTTGCACACCAAGTGGCCAGCCCACCTCTTGCCATGTGACCTCCCATGGGTTGCCCCATGGGTTTTACCCATTTGATAACCCACCGATTCGATCCACGGTTCAGTTTTAATGAATTGGGCTTAACTAACTTAACAATGGGCCTTGACTTGGGCTTAACCCATCAATCTCTTTGGGCTTGGTAGTTCAATTGATTGGGCTAATTCTAATCCAACACAATTGAATTAGTCATTAAGTCATAACTTAATTCTATAATACGAATCGTATCCCATACGTACAATTCACGTATTCTCTCCGTATACTACTCGTAAAATAATCGTATTGTACTTCGTATTTACTGAAGTATTATACATAGATACTAAATAGTATCATAAATGTATAACACTCGCATTAACCCTAACGTCATTCCTTCTACGCATATTATTTCCTTCTCGAAAATAAATATACTCAACCCTTAGGTTTTAAGTCTGCAGGCAAAAACTGTGTTTGCCATAAATGAAATATTATCAGATATTTCATCTAATCTCAATATTCTATCACCACGGGTTTCTTAGAATTTCAAAATAATTCCCCGAATAGAAACGGATGAATAGTGTTTTTACAGAAATTTCTCGGAAAACAATTATTTTCATCTCGAAAATTCCAAACAAATAATTCTAGCACGAAGCCAGAATACTAACCACGTTAGCACCTATTGTTACAGGTAGTCATTTTTTCGATAAAGCTATATATGACATGGAAGCTAGCTTAAAATTGGTGTCATGGTGTGAAGAGAATGGGAAGAGAGATGAAGAACCTGTTGTTCTCGAAAAGCTTCAACATAAAAATTCGTTCACAGATACAACTCAAAAAATGCCTAGTTATTTGAAGGTTGTAAAAGAGAATCTACCTATAAAAAATAAGCTAGGTGAATTTGAATCAATAACCCTTACTGATGGCTAACTCTCGAAAGTTATGTTATTACTAATGGATGGAGGGTTCCTCAATTTTCAAAGGGGAATTGGATAGAGAAAGTTGAAGCAGTCGGGCTGAGGACGTTAAACTAAGCGCTCACTGGGAGGCAACCTAGACTTACATTTTATCTCTTTAAATTTTAGTTCATTAATTTTATTTTAATAATTTATTTCATTTAGCTATATATCTTATCTTATTTTAGGGTTGTATGTTCAGTTGTAATCTCCTTGCAAATGATAATTGAGAATTGGGTTCATGGCTTGCAGGTTAGAAGCATAAAAGAGCAAAAATTTTGGCTAAGGCTGGCCCAAGCACCTAGGTGCCCAAAACAAGTCTATTCCAAGCGCCTAGGCGCTCAACTACAGAATGCCCAGACACGCCCAAGCGCCTAGGCGCTCACTTTAAGCTCTTTTTAAGCGCCTAGGCGGTCACCAACACCATCAGATTCTGTTCCCAAGCGCCTAAACGCTCCAACCTTCCCAATTTCAAGCGCCTAGGCGCTCTACCAGTGCACTTGAAAAAAAATAAAGCCCTAAGTAAGGCAATTCTAATTCAAACCTAATTCCTTTCACTCCTAATTCAAAAGCAACTCCTTCTAAGCCCTTGCACCACAATAACACCAACTCTTGCACTCTCCCAATCAAAATCTAATTCATCTTCTTCAAACCACAATCAAGAAAAAAGTAAGCTAAAGTCAACTTCTTTATCTCCTACTTGGATTCCAACTGCAACCATTCAGAGCAAAGTTCAAGCTTCAAGATTTGCTCTAAACCAAGTTTGGGGGAGGTTCACATAGGGTCTAAGCCTGCAAGTGATTGGCGCTCCATAGCAGTTCCCACCACCTCCACCCTTGTTCGTGTACCCTCCCGACTGACTTAGCTCCTGAGGATGATGCTAATACAGAAGAAGTAGATGATGTTGATGAAGAGTAAAGCTCCAATCTTTCAAGGAAGTCCCCAGTGCCTAATTTCTTATATTTTTTATATACAATGAGGACATTACATATATTAAGTTTGGGGGTGCATTCTTCCGGTTGCATTACAGTCATTTAATTGCATTCATTTAGTATAACTTATTCATTTTTTAGTTTTTCATTTAGTTTTCATTCTAATTTCTTAAATTTTCAATAAAAAAAAAAGAAGAAGAAAAAATTCAAGTATTTGCATGTTTCCAGTTGTTAGATAGTTCAAGGCTGTTTTGGCCAATGATGAGATTGGAATTGAGTAGACAAGTATAGTATTGAGTGTTAAGACTTTGATGTGATTTCTTGTCATGATTTGAATGTTTACCTGTTTGAAACTAATATAATAAAGATAGCACAGTAAAAACAACTATGTTGACTGATTGAGTCTAAATTGACACATAATGGACTTCTTGAGGATAATACTAGTTTGAATGAATGAAAGACATAAATAGGCGGAGAAGACTGAATTTAGACAAAAACTTAAGTTTGGGGGGGAAATTTGCGATATATAAGCTTCAAAAAAATGATGAAAAAGATATCATGGCTAGTCTTGTTTCGGGGCCTTTGTTACTTGAGCAAGTACGCCCGAGGGAGTGTCTTTACACCTAGCGCCCTAAGGTCTTATATGGTCTGGGAGTCGTTGGTCGAAAGCTCGCTAAGGGGTAGCACTGTTAGCCTAATGGAATGAGACATTGCACAGTCATGGTTAAAAAATAATAATAATAAAAACAATAAAAAAATGGGAAAAGAGCAAAAAGCCCCTGTAATGATAAGTAAAGCATAAGTATCCCAGATTGGACTCTTGAATTTGGTGGATGTTTGACTTTAGTTGGATTTAGCTTGTTCGTGAATTTTGTGAGTTTACACTGTATGATGCCTTTAAAGAGATCTATTATGTGTTGTATTTAGCATTATATTAGTTAGCATTGTTGTTGAGCACACACGCACTATATCAGTAATAATAGGGTAAGATTTGATGATTGACTAGGAAATTATTGATCTGTCTTGGTATGATGTACTAGCATGTTTATTGTGATTTCTCTAAGGCTTGATGAATAGATTTTTTTCCGTTTGACTGCTGGACTCGTAGGCATGTAGATAGCTGCATTTGCATTTGCATTGCATATTTAGTTATTGCATTGTGTTTTGTTGCTTGGGGACAAGCAATTGGTTAAGTTTGGGGGTATTTGATGAATAGGTTTTATACCTATGAATCTGATATTATTAAACTTAATTATTGCTATCTTTAATTATTTTTTAGTATCTTTTTATGTGTTTTGTGTTTATTTCTTGAAGGTTGGAGCTAGAGGGACAAATTGATCATTTGGGAGAAGAAAAAGGTCAAAAATTATTAAAATTAGAGCTGAGTGGCATTTTTATAATTACGCGGTCCTGGTCAAGCGCCTAGGCGCTTGGAAATGACTTGGGTTGAAGGCCTAGGTGCTCATATGCGGCTAAAGAAGGATTTTTCTACTGCTAAGTGGGTTTTTGAAGCCAAGAAGGAATCTAAAAGAGGGTTGTGACTAATACAAATAGAAGAAGACTTTAGAAAAGATGGGGCACTTAATTTTTCAAGAGATTTGCAAAGAGGACAACGAAGAAAAACATGAAGGAGAATTGCAAGGGCCGAAGATCAAAGAGAGAGTATTGGAGAAAATTCAGAGTTTCTTCTTCTCTTCTCTAGTTTTATCTTTTGTAATTATCTGGGATGTTTGGATTATTAATCTGGATGATATTTTTCTTTATTATTATCATGAACTAAACTTTAATTAAGATTGCAACAGAACTTGGTATGTAGTTTAAATAAAATCTTCCCATTGAATGAAAGTTGGTTTTTATTGAATTGTTTATTATATCTTTTGCTTATTGATTAATTGTTTGGCCAACAATTACTGTAATAATCTATATAAAATTGGAAGATGGAGTATAGATTGAGATCTGGATATGATAACATTTGTTCATATAATCTGATTAGGGTTAATATGATTAGCATGTAGGATAGGAATATACCTATGTGTCTTTTGTATCCATTAAAAGAATTTATGCGTAAAACCCTAATTAACTTGATTCACATAGGAATATAGTGAATTAATTAAATAGTGTGCTCCTTGTAATTATGTGTCTTAAGGATTGGATTTATGAGGAATTTTTCACGTGTCTTTGGAATAAGTGTGTGAGCACTATAAAGCATTCTTGGATAATGATTCATATTATTAATTGATTTAAATGGGAAGTAAATTGGTTTAAATGAAATACCAAGGGAAGTTGTAATCTTAACCTGTTAAATCTGCAGTTATTCTTGTGAAATTCTGATTTTAGTTATTAGTTTTGTTAAGTTTAATTTTTAAATCAAAAACAATATTTCGTAGTTTAAAAAAGGATTAATTGCATCAGAATTAGTAATTGATAAATATTAGTCTATTTCCTCGTGGGAACGATATCCTTGCTTGCTAAATATTACAATTGAACGCGTATACTTGCGTGTTAAAGTGTTAATAAAAAAATTAGGCAACAATCATCTACATGTCTTTGAATCAAATTTATTTTATGATTCACTTTATCACTGTTATTATATAAAATTTTACATTTCAATCTGATAACCTTTACATATTAGATAACTCTAACTTTAGCTTTACAACTCAATATAAAACTATACATCATAAAACATTTAGTACATCTCATGAATCTTAATCATGGTATTAAGAAATAATAACTTTAGCTAAAATATTAATATTCGTGTATTATTTCTGACCCATGTCATTCAAGTAGCACATAGTGTTGCCTTCAATTCTTAACCTGCAAAAAATGGTTATTTGCAAGGTTGAGCTCGACAGACCAGCAAAATCTAACAGTTTTCATGCATCACGTAGCACATAATAACATGCTCAACATATATCTCATAAACATTGGACTAACATAACATACATGTTACAGTTCATATAACAAGTATAAAAATTGAGTTCCTTACTCAATCAGCATGCTTTACTCAATCAACGTAGTCATAAGTTGACTTTAACATTTTATACATTCAACATATATATAACGCATCATGCTCTTTGCAATAAAGATTTAAAACAATCAAATTCACATAGCAAATAGGAAATGAAAGACTTGCCTTGATCGTTGTTTACCAATAACAGTTTAACAGCTTACAGCTATCTGCACTTCACGTGCCCTACATAATTATATAATCATTCACATTAACTATTAGTCACATAGCAACACATAGTAGTTGAAATTTATCTAGGCACACTTAAAAGGGGGGGGGAGTTGAATAAGTGTGGAAGCAATCTATGACCAATTTTTGAACTTTAAATTAAACTATTAATTTCAGGCTACTATAATGATTGAAATCAGCTTACTAAATTAATATAGCCTATTTAAGAGACTGATTATTTTAAGAAAATATCCTGCTGAGTTTATAACTTAAATAAAATACTTGATGTTAAAGAATTATCTTAATATAATATAAGTATTCAAATTTTAATTATTAAGACAATTAAAATAGCTTATGTGATTTTAAAGTAAAGCAAATAATAAAATCAATATTTTTTACGTGGTTCAGCTATTACCCTCTATAATAATAGTCTAGTCCACGTCCAATACCAACTAGTATTGGAGACTCACTTTATTTATTTCTTTATAAAGAATCACAGATTACAAAACTGATTCCTTCAAAAATTAATTAATAATTAATTCCTCTTGAGCTCTCTTGCTCCTTGTGCACCTATGCACTCTTCAAGCACATTTGCTTCCTTGAACCTGTTTGCAACCCTTTAATCTAATCCACTAGGATTAACACCTTTAGACTACACTTAGTCTAAACAGAAATTCAATACAACTATAGAGGTTTATGATCAATACAAGAATAATCAATTTAATAATTAAAGGCTCAAACTATATGCAATGATCAATTAGCACAAAATAAATAAGCAATTAATTCTCACCAAATATCAGCTAATAAATATCAGAAGATTAAAAAAACTTAGCTGATCAAACGTTTCACCTGTTAACAATATATTGCTCAATAATATCAATGTAGTGCAAAAATTACTTCGTGAGTTGTGTATATTCCAAAACATGAGAATACTGTTTTTATAGCCAACTATGTATATTACCGTTAATTATATTTACGTTGCAGTTCCTTATCAAGAAAAATATCTGTTCAATTTAATCCAAAGAAATCGACTAGATAACAAGTCAAGTTCCCAACGGTAATATATGTTTAATATATCCAGTTGATATATTTTGGAACAAATCAAGCAATGCATTAGTAATATAGTTCCAACCAACTTCAAAGACTGTTTCAAAAAGTAACTCATGATAAACATTTGAATTTCACACTTTTTATCTCTTCAAGCAATGGTGGTGTGTAGAAAGATGAAACAGTCACTTCCCCTTTATCAAGACTCAAGGTCTTTTAAACTTCCAATATAACAATAATTACATCTTCTTGGAAAACGTAGAATATCAAATCAGCAAGAAATAAGGCTGCAAGCATTTAATCTAGTAAATCATCTCCACGTGTAGCACATATCACCATCCAAACAAATATAGCTAGCATGCATATAGAATAAAATACTAGATATCATGCATATCCACGTGTATCAACAATCCAAGAGATATCAATTAACTACTAGATATTCAGACTAACATATGAGATACACATGTAACATAATATCAAATCTCTTTTAAAAAAAACCTTTTTCATAATATTTTTAAATTATTTTTCATTTAAAACATATAACAAAATATAATGCAATAATATGTCCTAGAGCCTTTAAATGAAAAATAAATTATTATGCAACTGATCTTACATTTGTTTTCCTAGTAAAGAGAAATCCCTTTAAACTCTTGAATATCCAATCAAAGATCTTTATCACCAAAATACCTGAAATACCATAAAATAATTTAGTACTTGAACATTTCATCATCAAAACTTAAGGATGGAATATGACTAAGTCAACATTCTCCCCCTTTTTGATGATGACAACCCAATTTTTTTTTTTTTAACTCTCATTAACTCCCCCTGAATATATGTAAAACATAATTAGCTCCCCCTAAAACTATGCAACAATACCATTTCAAGGTACTATAAATTAAAATTCGATTTTCAGTAAAATTATTACCTGCAGTCATCGTTAGTTCATCAAATATCACAATATGTACTGCTAAATATATCAAATATTAAAATTTAAATCCCAAATTAAACATAAGACTTTTGGTGATGCACACCAAACCAAAACAAACATTTTTTAAAATCCATCCATAAGCATCCCAAAAATAAGCAGAAATAATCATAAAAACTCTCCCCCTTTGTCATCAAACAAAAAAGGAAGCAGTTCATTCGTTGAGCTCTACCACGGCTGCACGTTGAGTGAAATAGGGATGATGATTTGCATGATGGGCCTTCTCAGCAATGCTCAAATCAGCACCATATTGGGAAGGCCTGGGAATGACAGTAGCAGGTGGTAGAGGTACATCTAGAAATTCTCCTTGATACTCGGCCAACCAATTATAATGCACCCATTCCGGAATAATCGAATGCTTACGATGCATATGTAGTTTAGATCCAACATCAATAAACCTCAGAGCCATAAACTCAGCTAACTCCCCAACCTGATTACTAACGAACTTAATTTTCTAACTCAACTGACAAGAATTACGATTAAGTCGTCGTTGCATCAACTCAGCCAAGGCAGTTGTTTGCACCTCAAAATCGGCTTGCAAATTGAAAAACTCATCTTCAATGTTATGATAGAGTTTATTGATTTCAGGTGCACCCAATGGCAACTTACCTTTTTCCAAAAAAGACATACGGTTATGAAGGGAAGACATCTCAATTTACATTTTCTCTTGATTACTAAGAATTACTTTCAACAGATCGACAACTTCAGGAGAGGATTGAGTGGGGGGCTGAACAGGAGAGAATGGAATTGAGATTGGAGGAGCAGGATTTTCAGAAGTGATATGAACAAACATACCATCAAGTAAACTGATACACAACATTTTCAGTGAACCAACACTGATGGAATCAGTAACCGAAACAGAGTTTTCATTTTCAAAAGAAATTTTAAAATGAGTAAACATGGTAGTGAGAGTAGCACTGTAAGGCAAACATGTCTTGGTTTTTGCAAACAGGTGGTCATGTGATGAAGCATCATTTGAGACAAGTTAAAAGAAACACCTCTTAAAATCATGGCAACAATTATCAAGTCTTGATAGGTAAAATCTGCTCCTCCACCTAAACGAGGCAACAAATTGTATCTAACAAGATGATGGAGGACACAAGAAATATGAGAGACATCCACTATTTTAGGAGTAAAAACATCATTCAATAAATTTTTGTTCATCACGATTTATAACTGTTCAAGAGGAGTAAATGGAAAATGAACAGCTCCTATCTTTGTAAAAGGACATTCACCAGAAGATGGAAGATTTAAAATACTACAAAAATCCACGACTGTAAAATATAATAATTTTCCTTTGACAAAAGAGGTATAAAAATCACCATGACATTCTAGATTTGTGTAAAATTGTTGGACAAGTCTAGGGTATGCCACAGATGGAGGAAAAAGCATTGAAGAAATACCACAAGACTCAAACAATGGTCGTAGAGGAGATTGTTAAAAACAGATCTGATCAATAGACTTTTCATAGACAAATTATTTTGGAAAAATGACTATTTTAAAATGTACCTCATACGCATTACTGCAAAATTAGTTGTCAGTCAAATCAGAGGAAAGGTTAGGGTTTACCAAAATAGGTGGGGGTGTAACCTCCGGCTTAAAAGATGAAGTCGTTGGTTGACGTCGCCGAGAGGGTCCAGTAGATTTAGGCAGAAAGGGATTGAAAGTGGACTCGTCAGAAGACGAAGAGTCCACGTACTTTGTCTCTAATGACACAACCTTCTTCAGTTTCCTTTACTTGTGAGATGGTCCGATAGTTGATTGGGGAGGAACTGTTGTCTGTTCGTCGTCGGAATCCATCATCGAGCGTTTATGTGTTCGAGTTCTCATGATTTTCGAAAGTAGGGTGAGAAACTGAGAAAATGGAAAAAACCAGAGAGAGAGAGACTGAAACAGAACCAGAGTTAGGAAGGGTTTGATAAGTATAGAACGTGAGGAGCAATGAGTGAGATTTAAAAAGATTGATGCTAACACTCCTACATACTTACGTCTCCCAAGAACCTCAGCCGACTTGTCTTTTCAATTTTTCAAAAACCATTATGAGATGCATGTACGCATACGTCTCCCAAGAATCCCTTCGTCTCTCCAGTCTTTTCGGTTTTAAAAAAAATAATTATGATAGACTCCTTTATTGTGTCCATGTTTTAAGGAGTTAAATAAGCGGCTAACAATTTTAAAACCTCATAATTATCCTAATTAAATAATGAGATATTTACGTAAGCTAGGATAACATTAATATAGATTTAAAATCATGCCATACACATCCCAAGTTCTTCGCAGCATGCAAAATCTATCTTCACTTAATGGTTTAGTAAAAATGTCTGCAATTTGATTTTCAGTTGGAATAAAAATCAACTTAATTAAACCTTTTGACACATTGTCTCTTAAAAAATGATGCCTTACTTCTATGTGTTTTGTACGTGAATGTAACACAGGATTTTTAGATATATCTATAGCACTAGAATTATCGCAAAAAATAGGTATACAATCACATAATATATCAAAATCACAAAGAGTTTATTGCATCCATAATATCTGAGAACAGCAACTTCCTGCAGCTAGGTATTCACCCGAAGTAGTTGAAAGAGCCATTGAGGTTTGCTTTTTACTATGCCATGATACGAGACTCTGTCCCAAGAAAGTACAAGCACCACTCGTACTTTTTCTATCAATTTGACACCCTGCATAGTCAGCATCTGAATAACCTATTAGTTCAAAGTGATTGGAAATTGGATAAAATAATCCAAAATTAATAGTACCACTTAAATATTTCAAAATTCTTTTAACATCATTTAAATGTTATTCTTTGGGTTTAGCTTGAAATCTATCACACAAACAAACACTATACATTATATCAGGTCTAGAGGCAGTTAAGTATAACAAGCATCCAATCATACCTCGATATTTTACTATATCAACATCAATACCTTTGTCATCAGTGGTGAGCTTTATTGATGTGCTCATGGGTGTACCTTTTGAGTTAGATCCTTCAAAACCAAATCTCTTGAGTAATTCTTTTGTGTATTTAGTTTGATGGATGTAATTCCTTCCTTCGTTTGCTTGATTTGTAGACCCAAAAAGTAGTTGAGTTCTCCCATTAAGCTTATATCAAATTCTTTATGCATGCACTTGGAAAACCACTCACAAAGATGATCATTAGTAGCCCCAAATATATATCATCTACATATATTTGAACAATAATGTTATCTATTTTTATGCTTAATAAATAATGTAGCATCTATTTTACCTCTAATAAATCCATTTAATAAGAAATACTTACTTAACCTTTCGTACCACGCCCTTGGAGCTTGTTTCAAGCCATAAAGAGCTTTCTTTAATTTGTAAACATGATTAGGATACTTTTTCATGCTTGAATCCAGGATGTTGTTTCACATAGACCTCTTCGTTAATGTATCCGTTGAGGAAGGCACTCTTTACGTCCATTTGATACAGCTTAAACTTTTTGTAGCACGCAAATGCCAACAAAATTCGGGTTGATTCTAGCCTAGCCACTGGTGCATAGGTTTCTTCATAGTCGATTCCCTCTTGTTGGTTATACCCTTGGGCTACTAGCCTTGCTTTGTTACGAGTGATTATTCTGTGCTCATCAAGCTTGATTTTGAATACCCATTTCATACCAATGATAGAAGCATCTTTTGGAGGAGGCATAAGTTCCCATACTTGGCATCTCTCAAATTGTTGAAGTTCTTCTTGCATTGCCAATAACCAATTTTCATCAAGGACTGCATCCTTTGCATTCTTTGGCTCAACTTGTGATAAAAATGCAGAGAATGCACAATGATTTTGTAAACCTCTTCCTGTGGTTACACCTTTGTCAAAATCTCCAATGATATTCTCTGGAGGATGATTCTTGACATATCTAGCTATTTTTGGCATTTGAATGTCATGTAAAACTTCCTCTTGATCATGAGACTCATCTTCAGCATCTTGCAAATTTTCAGGTTCACGTTCCTGCTGGTTGTCAATTTCAGTTCCCTGAGACTGTTTATTCGGTGTCCTGTTTTGATCGTTTCGGTTTGCTGAAATTTTGACTGTCTCTAAATTTCCTGCATCATCTTCACTTTCTCTTGGAACATCATTGTTAGTCTCGTTTAAAGTGATATGAACAGATTCTTCAACACATGACTTTCTAATATTGAAGATACGATAAGCCTTACTATTTTGAGAATAACCAATGCAAATTCCTTCATATGACTTAACATCAAATTTTCCCAAATTATCACTTGTATTTAAGATGAAACATTTAGAACCAAAAACTTTGAAATAACTTATATTTGGAATTTTATTATTTAGAAGCTCATAAGGTGTTTTCAAAATAATAGGACGAATGAGTACCCTATTTAAAATATAACATTATGTACTTACAGCTTCGGCCCAAAATTTCTTTAGAAGCTTACTTTCTTATAAAAAGAGAGTTCTCGTAGTCTCTTGTAGAGTCCTATTCTTTCTTTCCACCACCCCATTTTGTTGAGGAGTCCTTGAAATTTGAAAATTCATGTTAATACCCCTTTGATCACAAAAGGTTATAAAATCTTTTTGAAACTCAGTACCATGATCACTTCTAATTCTAATAAGTTTATAGCTATACTTTGTTTCAAGATTTCTTATTAATTTTTCAAATTCTTTAAATGCTTCATCATTAGTTCTTAAAAATAATACCCATGTGTATCTTAAAAAATCATCAACTATTACAAAAGCATAGAATTTACCATTAATGCTTGAATGCCTTTCTGGACCAAATAAATCAAGATGAAGTAGTTATAACGGAGAAGAGGTTGATACCATATTCTTTGCTGAAAAAGAAGTTCTTACTTGTTTTCCTAGTTGACAAGGAATACATATTCCTTTCTTTTCAAACCTGATTCTTGGCAATCCTTTGACGAGATTCTTTGAGGATAATTTCTCGATTAAGTCCATGTGAACATGTCCCATCCTTTTATGCCATAAATAAGCTTCATCTTGTACAGATGTAAGACATAGTTCTTCATCCTGTTGCTCAAAATTAAGAGTATATATATATTTCCTTCTCTTTGTGCAACTAGAGTAGTATTGTTAGTACCATGAAATATTGTGCATTTATCTTTTCAAAAGTAACTTGATGGCCATTATCCATTAATTGGCTAATACTAATTAAATTGAATTCAAGACCACTAACAAGGTACACATTATTTATACTTACCTTGCCATTTCCAATTTTATCTTTTCCAATTATCTTGCAGGTTTTGTTGTCTCCAAACGTTTCCATTCCATTCTTCTTCTTGATATTTAGTTCTACAAATTTTGATTTATCACCTGTCATGTGCCGAGAACATCCGCTATCAAGAATCCATTTTTGGGATGGAACTCTTGCCTATAAACATACCTGTCAAGAAAGAATAATTTATCCTTTTGGTACCCATATCTTTTTGGGTCCACTTATGTTAGTAGCAAGTAAATCATTCTTTTTAATCCATACTTGTTTAACCTTATTTCATTTCTTAAAACAATTTATATCTAAATGACCTTTAATACCACAATGTTTACAAGTTGTGAAAGGGGAGCAATAATTTAAACTAAATCGTGACTTTGATTTTATCATTTTTCATATTACTCTTTTTATGCATAGGATCATAACCAATTTCTTGTCTTTCAAAACTAGGTCTTTGTTTACCTAATATGACATTTAAATTTTCTTCACCTTGGACAAATTTAGCAAGAGATAATTTTAATGAAGCTATTTCTTTTTGAAGTTCTTTATTAGGAAAGGTTTTAACAGGAGATTTATCACTAAATGCATCAATACACACATCTCTCATTTTTATCTCATTAGTTAATTTCTGTACTTCATTATTAAAGAAATTTACCTTATTGAAAAGTATTTTGTTATAATTATCTAAATAATCAATCTTAGCAATCAAAACCTTTTCTTCTTTACAAGTTGATTCCTTTTCAATTTCTTTCTTTTCATCTATTAGTGAATCTACTTCACTCATTAAAGTATTAACTAAACTTTTTAAACATGCATTCTTTTCTTTTAATTTCTTATTTTCTTGTTCTAATGAGTTCACTTCATTAAAAGATACCTGATTAGATTCACCTTCAATTACCACGAAGCATACTTGTGATATCTCATCTTTAGCATTGATCTCTACTTCAGATTCCTCATCATTCCAAGTCACAAGGGCTTTGTTCTTCTTGTTGTCTTTATAGCTCTTCCCTTTGTTCTTTAATTGAAAAAAATCTTTCTTGAAGTGACCAGGACGTCCACATTCAAAGCATGTCTCTTCAGTTTGCTTTCCTTTGGACTTATTTGAATTGAAAGTATTTATTCTCTTATTCTTCCTTTGTAGTAGCCCTTTCAGTCTTCTTGACATCATGGCTATTTCTTCATCTGAATCATCATCTAGCTCCACTTCATTATCTACAGTAAGAGCTAAAACCTTTCTTCGAGGAGTTTCCTCCTCATCATCATATCTCTTTAACTGATGTTCATATTCTTCTAATTCACCAAACAAAGTTAAAGTATCTATGGAAGAAATAGTTGCAAAATCTTGAAGAGTAGTGATTTTAGAAGCAAACCTTTTGGGCATAGCCCGAAGCAACTTACGGTTGATCTCACTTTGAGGAATAGTCTTGTCCAGTAATTTCAAAGAGTTTATAAGGACTAGAAATCTTGCTTGAACTAGCTTAATGGTTTCATCTTTTTCGAGCTTGAACATTTCATAATCGTGCATGAGCATACTCAGTTTGACTTCTCGTACTTTGGAAGTACCTTCATGACTTACCACTAGAGTATCCCAAATTTCCTTAGCTGTGTTGCATGAGGAAACTTTGTCTATCTCGGATTGTACCATACCGCCGAGAAACGTGTTCATTGCCTTTAAATCATATGAGAAAATGTAGATTTCGGTTGAATCCATTTCTAGCAGAATCTTTGGTGTCCCATCATCTCTTCGTGGAATAACTGGTCCGTTCTCCACAACCCACCATTCCCAAGGATCTCTTTTCAGATAAATCCTCATTCGAAATTTCCAGAAGATGTAATTTTCCGTTCCGAACAGCAAAGGAGGTCTATTGGTTGATTGTCCTTCTTGATTGTTGTTCCCGAACTGTGCCATGTCAGAATCTTTCCCTACAAGTCACCTTTAAGACCAAGATAATTAGAGCCAAGCTCTGATACCAAATGAAATTTATCTAGGCACACTTAGAAGGGGGGGTTGAATAAGTGTGAAAGCAATCTATGACCAATTTGTGAACTTTAAATTAAACTATTAATTCCAGGCTACTATAATTATTGAAATCAGCTTACTGAATTAATATAGCCTATTTAAGAGACTGATTATTTTAAGAAAATATCCTGCTGAGTTTATAACTTAAATAAAATACTTGATGTTAAAGAATTATCTTAATATAATATAAGTATTCAAATTTTAATTATTAAGACAATTAA
Source organism: Panax quinquefolius (assembly GCA_020205615.1). Taxonomy (NCBI): domain Eukaryota; kingdom Viridiplantae; phylum Streptophyta; class Magnoliopsida; order Apiales; family Araliaceae; genus Panax; species Panax quinquefolius. The sequence continues at coordinate 60,243,452 of CM035152.1, forward strand.
AATAGCTTATGTGATTTTAAAGTAAAGCAAATAATAAAATCAACACCAAGATTTTTTACGTGGTTCAGCTATTACCCTCTATAATAATAGCCTAGTCCACGTCCAATACCAACTAGTATTGGAGACTCACTTTATTTATTTCTTTATAAAGAATCACATATTACAAAACAAATTCCTTCAAAAATTAATTAATAATTAATTCCTCTTGAGCTCTCTTTCTCCTTGTGCACCTATGCACTCTTCAAGAACCTTTGCTTCCTTGAACCTGTTTGCAACCCTTTACTCTAATCCACTAGGATTAACACCTTTAGACTACACTTAGTCTAAACAGAAATTCAATACAAATATAGAGGTCTATGATCAATGCAAGAATAATCAATTTAACAATTAAAGGCTCAAACTATATGCAATGATCAATTAACACAAAATAAATAAGCAATTAATTCTCACTAAATATCAACTAATAAATATCAGAAGATTAAAAAAACTTAGCTGATCAAACGTTGCACCTGTTAACAATATATTGCTCAATAATATCAATGTAGTGCAAAAATTACTTCGTGAATTGTATATTTTCCAAAACATAAGAATATTGCTTTTATAGCCAACTGTGTATATTACCGTTAATTATATTTACATTGCAGTTGCTTATCAAGAAAAATATCTGTTCAATTTAATCCAAAGAAACTGGCTAGATAATAAGTCAAGTTCCCAACGGTAATATATGTTTAATATATCCAGTTGATATATTTTGGAACAAATCAAGCACTGCATTAGTAATATAGTTCCAACCAACTTCAAAGACTGTTTCAAAAAGTAACTCATGATAAACATTTGAATTTCACACTTTCTATCTCTTCAAGCAATGGTGGCGTGTAGAAAGATGAAACAGTCACTTCCCCTTTTCCAAGACTCAAGGTCTTTTAAACTTCCAATATAACAATAATTACATCTTGGAAAACGTAGAATATCAAATCAACAAGAAATAAGGTTGCAAGCATTTAGTCTAGTAAATCATCTCCACGTGTAGCACATATCACCATCCAAACAAATATAGCTAGCATGCATATAGAATAAAATATTAGATATCATGCATATCCACATGTATCAACAATCCAAGAGATATCAATTAACTACTAGATATTCAGACTAACATATTAGATACACATGTAACATAATATCAAAAAAAAAAAATTAAAAAAAAAAGCCTTTTTCATAATATTTTTAAATTATTTTTCATTTAAAACATATAACAAAATATAATGCAATAATATGTCCTAGATCCTTTAAATGAAAAATCAATTATTATGCAACTGATCTTATATTTGTTTTCCTAGTAAAGAGAAATCCCTTCAAACTCTTGAATATCCAATCAAAGATCTTTATCACCAAAATACCTGAAATACCATAAAATAATTTAGTACTTGAACATTTCATCATCAAAACTTAAGGATGGAATATGACTAAGTCAACAGTAGTTGTAATGTAAACTTTACTCTACGCCTCATAACCCTTCCTATCATAGATACATAATGTTCAATTGGATTGTGTTAACTTTCAACTTATATCTCACTGTATTTCATATTCGAATTCATTCAAGTGTTTATTTCTTGCTAGGAATCATTATTGGTTTAATATTAAACCCATTTCATACCTTATAATGTTCATTTGATTTGACTTAAAATACTTTTTACGTTCATTAACATTTATTACGGCGTTTCGACGTTCATTCGTCACACGTCCGATTTGTCTCTCTTGTGTGTGCTTATCACGGCGTTTCGACATTTATTCATCACGCGCCCAATTTGTCTCTCTCGTGCGTGCTTAGTATGCGTATACAACTTATCTAATATATCATTTATTAATGTTAAGCATCATTATATTTACTAACATTCATGTTCTATAACTTAGAACATCTTTTATCGTCAAGAGCACTATACTTGCATACGTGCATGCCCGACGCCTTCCGATTGCCTCCGAAAACACAACAGTCCTAAAGATGAACATTTTGACCCCTGTTCCAGACCTCAAATTGAAAATCTTAAAGAATACAAGTTGTAGGTCTATTCGTCCTCGTTCCAGATCATCTTGAATCACCTCAATCGGAGTTCTTATGAAAACGTTATGCTCGTTTTACCAAGATAGGTCAAAGCAGTCATACCTGGCACACTATGGGCGCGGGTGCGCCAATTTTCTTCATTAACTCCAAAGGTCTTGCGCCATCTACTAGCGTTAGGTGAGGCGCCCACGCTCTGGGGGCGCGGCGCTGGCTTCGCCAGACATTAAAGTGTTTTGTGATTTTTGACCCTTTTCTCCTACTAATCTTCATAACTTGAGTTAAACACATCCAAATTAGTTCATTTTTTGATTCTATGGATTCGTAATTCATAGAACTACAACAAAATTGAATTCTAACAATTTATAAAAACATTAACCGACCTAAATTTTTACCCAAAACACATGTTCATACTCTATTTTCACGTTTTAAACACATTTAGCGAATTCGATCGCCACGACTTCGTTTCTTAACCAATTGACATGATTCAAACTACGCCGTTTTCATTTCTCCACATATTAACATAATCCAACCTCAATTTATAGATTATAACACATATAGGGCATAAAATTGTGTACTTTCTAAAGCCAATTTTCATGTATAAAAATTGTTATATATTTTTCTTCCTACAAACCAATTTACATGGATTTTTATCATCAAACAACACTCACATGTGATGATTAACAGAGTATTAACCCTAGTTGCAAGTATATATATCAATCCAACATAGCTATCAATTTACAATGGATAATCACTAAGAAATCCAAATATACAACTTAGAAGCAATTTACCTTGATTTAGCAAAGTGTTAGAAACCCTTCTTGTTCTCTTAGCAATATCTACAATTCTCTCTTCTCACCAAGCTCTCCCTCTTTCTAAACCCTCTTTGTTTCTTCTTCTCTCCCAACTCTCTACTCTTAGGCCTTAGGAGAGAAATAAGACACGAAAGAAAAAAAATAACCTGATATGGCTTATTTCCCACGTACTCTATCAGTTAAAAAAAAGACGTCAGTTACATAAATCAAAGGCCACAAGGCCTTGTTTGGCTACCACCTATTCCCCCAAACTAGATTATTTTTATATTATATAGTTTCATGTGTCACACCTTTAGTTAATTTAAATAACACATAATAATAGTAATTAATAATAATTATAATCTCATTATAATTATACTTATAATTAATAAATAATTACATATATCAAATTTAATTAATAAATTAGATTTAAACATTACTTTATTTAATTTATTTATTCCTTTTAATATTAAACAATTTATTTAATTTAATTAATTCATTAAATTAAATCTTCAAAGAATAAAATTTACCTTTGCTTTAATTTAATTATCATATACACGTAACTAAATTATTATACCACAATTTCATAAATTATTTTTTTTCAATAAATAAATTATTTAAAATATTTATTTAATTCAATAAATATTTAAAATAATTACCAAATTCATTTAATTTCTTCAATAGTTAACTTAACTATTGAACCTCACTTTCTCAATATATGAATATATATTTCTCTTCACACCAGATCACATATTTAAAAATATATAGCATGTATATATACATACTCAAACTCAAAATATCTCATAATAAGAATTTTAATTATTAAATTCTTATTTTAATAACTTAAAAAAATTCGGGTTGTCACATCTTAGAGAAAAAAAACCACATAATTCTGGAGCTCTATACCATCTTATAGCAACATAATCCTATAAAATATCAGTGTAAAAGTTAATAATGACTCATATAGTCCATACAGTATAATTCAAAAACATATGTATAAAAGTGAACGAGTGAAAGTTGAAAATTCATGTATCATGGTTCTAGATCACATACTGTCCAAAATATAGTAGTAGGTGTATCATTACATGCAACTCTCACCAAGCCAAAATCACAAATTTTAAGTTTACAATTTGCATTTGCCAAAATATTTTTTGGTTTTAAATCTCGGTGGTAGACATTTGCTGATCAAAATTGTTAACCATCAGATTAATAACTTCCAACTATAAAACTAAACAGAATCACAGTTACACACAAGCTCGGAATCATCCCCCATGTGCTTCTTTGAATACACACACAAGAGATTCCTAAGAAAATATGAAGTTGAATAAGTTCAAATTAAGTTCACGAGGAAGAGGTTGAAAATAAAAAATGAACACTTCTGACCACATTCAAAAATCTAGATGAGCACCTTCCCATGCTGAAGGGCTTACAAAGAGGATCTGTTATAACTCTATCTCCTGCGACATAGGTCTGCAACACGATATTTAAACATTGGTGAACCAACTAAGTTTTGTTGCACGTGAATTTGTGGTAACGAGAAGCTCGGTAGTAACAATATTATTGTTACCATGTCCTATGCAATAGCAGGATTCGTTGATTCAAGAAGCAATGTGATAACAGCTGGATCTGCTTCAGTTTGGTGGTTAGAAATCAAGACTACATTGTCACCCTGGATTTTATGGTATAGAAGTACTGATTAAATCATAGAAAGGGCAAACAGAACAAGAAACATCAAGAACAAGGATAAAAGTCACTTATGATAGTCTTAACTAAAACACGCATAAAGGGCAAACAGAAGAAGAGACATCAAGAACAAGGATAAAAGCAACATATAATAGTCTTGGCTAGAACACGTACAAATAATATCTTTGTAATCTAAAACCCAACTATTCAAATCTAAGAAAACAGGAGATGAAGGCACACTGGATTTTATGGTATAGAAATATTGATTAAATCCTAGAAAGGGCAAGTAGAACAAGAGACATCAAGGTTCAAGAACAAGGATAAAATCCATGTATGAGTATTAATCGTCGCATAAATAGTGTCTTTGTAATAAAAATCCAGCTATTCAAAAACAAGAGATGAAAGCACACTTGAGCAAATATTGAAGTCATCTTGAGAATAAAGAAAAGTAGCTCTCTGTGTGAGAAACCTAAATTATTCTGTGAAAACTCCAGGAGACACTCCATTATAAATTCTTCCATAACTTTTTGTCTATTAATAGATTCAGTAAAAATTAATGAAGTTTAGGACTAAAAAGTAATCAATCAAAAATTTGTGACCAGTTGTCGAATTACTCACAAGACTTACTAATTAAAAAATTCAAATTATAGAGATGGTTTATCCTCAGAACTTAAATAATCACTAGTAACTTCATACTAATTTTGCACATAATGATTTAGAACTAAAACTAACAATTAATTACATACCATATTTTTTATGGCATTGTGGATGATGGGGGCAACGCGTGGGAGAATATCATCAGAGAGATTGATGGGTTTGGATTTGGCTTCTTTTCTAATCTTCGTCATATCTTTCAGGTCTCCAAACAATAGCCTGCATGAATTTCCATTAAAACCCTGCTGCCTCAGAATCTTTTCTAGCTTCTTTGGTCTCAACCACACAAAGTTGAAGATTCTCCATACAAATATTACTACAACAATTGCACAGAAGAATACAATTAGATTCAAAATTAAATCCATCAATGACATTTTTTTTCTCCTCCATCAGTTGGAACTTCTCATAAGTAAACTCAATGAAATTAATAAAATCCTGTAGTAGCAGGCATTGTGAGCTAATGTTGTATGGTTTGGTAGTGTAATATGAGTAAGAAGGGTTGAAAGAGAACAATAAGCCTCGAATGTTATCAAATTAGTGTCAACAACCATTCAATTTTGGAGTTTGAATACTAAAACTAAATAAAGTTTTTGGATTAGCATAGGTTTTCCTTTCATAGAACAATTGGACTTCTACTTCTGGAATGATTTTGACAAATTTTGTACTACCTCCTTTTCAATATTAAAGATCCATCTTGAAATCAATTTGTAAATTCTTAAAATTCAAAATTGATATAATTAAGTTTTGCAACTAATAAATTTTATAATTAGTAATACTTTTTAGCTAATATATAATTTGTTTATATTAAAATTAAATAAGTTCTTATTGATTTTGAAGTTTAAATTTTGTTAATTCACCGAATGTCTCTGTAATTTTGGAATGGATGGAGTAATTATGAAAAATTTTTTATCAATCATCAAATAAGACTCCCATTCTATTACGGAAGACAGGAAGGGTTTACCTGCTCTTCGCTCATCAACTCCTGAAGCCTCTCTTTAACATCTTGACCCAGACGCCCACCGCTCTGGGAATTAATGAAAATGACCAACGGCTACTCAGGCGAGTCGGCGGGATCTTAATTTGCGCCACATTCGCCGTCGTAATGGGATTTTTCGGCATCGACGTCTTTAGCTTTAATGGCATCGTGAATGGCAAGACGGAGGTAGCGTGGCATTGTGATCTTCTTCTTGAGTTCCTCCTTTGGGATCCGAGCCCATGTGCTCATCAATGAATCCATCATCAACGCTTTTTTGTTTACTTAAAAAAAGTTAATAACATTTTTTTTAAATAAAACAAATCTTTTATAAGTAATATTATAATAAGTTGCTTAAAAAGTGTAATTACTATAAGTAAATATATTACTCTAAAAAATTTAATTTATTTATATTAAAATTTACATTCACCATAATTAATTCTAAAAAATTATTTAGAACAAAACAACGACTAATCTTATCTCTTGTAAAAAACTTCTGAACAATAATATATAGTGAGTAATAATTCTTTCATTATTATATTTTTTTTCCTCACAATATTTCATCATAAATTTGCGCAAAACAATCCTTCTATCATCTCAATTTTACGAGAAAAAAAATAAAAATTGTGAAGTATTTTTCTTTCGCTAATCACTATATTGTCACTAAATATTTTTTCTTCACTGTTCCTTCGCTAAACAACTCCTCATGTGAAGGAATAAATTCCTTTACAAAATTTCCTTCGCTACATCCCTATTTTGATGTAGTGTGAAATACTTGGCAAAATAGTGGAATACTTCATTCCAAAACACAGAAGCACCAATTTCAATAAACTGCTCCTACTTGCTCCTATAAATCCTTTACCAATACAACCCATTAAATTGATAAGGAAAATATTCCTTCCATGAAAAAAACAATCCTTAAGTTTTCACTTCTTATCAACAAATACAAAAAACAAATATGTTTATATCAAAAATTGCCTCTCTAGAAATTTGAACTCACAACCTCACATTTGAAATTTTGGTCATATGACCGCTGGAGCAACATGGATCAACTATTAATATCTTGCAATGATTAATATTTATATCAAAACATAAGTTTTTCCTCATATATTCCTTTCTTCTCCTTCACTACATACCATAACTAATTGTGTAATAATAATAATAATAATAATAATAATAATAATAATAAAATTCATAGTAATAATAGTACTAATAATAATAATAATAATAATAATAATAATAATACTAATAATAATAACAATAAAAATAACAATAATAAAAATAAAAATAAAATAAAATAAAATAAATGTAAGTAAAAAATTTACCTTCAATTTGTAACACCCGCTAAATTCTAACTTCTGTTAATAAATAGACTCGAATTTAAAATTTTATACAATAATTAAAAAAAGACTTTTACCACTAAATTATTATGAATTTATGATTATAGGTATGAATGCATACAATTCAACTTAGATTTTACCACGAGGGTATTCAAGTAATTTAGAATTAATCAAATTAGTGTAATGTGGAGTATCATCACTACTAAAATCAAGTCATTGCCGTGTTTGACCCCAAAAGCGAACTTGCATTATCACATTCATATATATCTACAGAGACAGAAAGAAAGAGAAATAGAAATGGAACCTCAGGTGAGGAATGAGTAGTAAACTGCAGAGACTCAAGAGTAATAACAATAACAATTATTATTATTATTATTATTATTATTATTATTATTATTATTATTATTGTTGTTGTTGTTGTTGTTGTTGTTGTTGTTGTTGTTGTTGTTGTTGTTATTATTATTATTGTTCTTGTTGTTGTTATTATTATTATTATTATTATTATTATTATTATTATTATTATTATTATTCTCCTTCAAATAACTAATTGTTATTTTTATTATTAAAAAAAATAATTACTGGATATATGGTTGAAGCATACAAATCGAGCGACACTTAAAAGTTTTTTTAGATTTAACTCCAAGTTTTGTCTTCTTCTCCTCATACATTTTTAAATCTAAAGCTTTTGACTTCATAAAGTAACTTTAAAAATTTGATTTATAAAGTAAATTTAAAAAAAAATCAAAAAATACAAATCTAATGCCACTTAAAAAAAAGTTGGTATTAGTTTTTTTTTTTTGAAAAAAAAAGAAACTTATATTCATTTAAAAAAAATAGCAATAATTTTTTTTAAAAAAAATATAATTTACAAAAAAAGAGATTCCAACGTTGGTACTGATTTTTAAAGTGGAGTTGGTACAAAAAAAAATTTTAAAAAATAAATTCATTTTTTTAAAAAAGCTTGGGTTAAATTTTTCTTAAAAAAATAATCGCTTAAAAAAAAGAGATTGCAATGACAGTTCAAATTTTGATGGAATATATGGGGAAAATGTCATGTTTTGATATAAATATTAATCCTTCCAAGATATTAACAGTTGACTCATGTTGCTCCAATGGTCATATGACCAAAATTCTAAATGTGAGGTCGAGAGTTCAAATCTCTAGAGAGGCAATTTTTGAAAAAAATTCAAAAGACCTGCCCACGTTAGCAGCGGACACGTGTCAAATTTTAATATTAAATATCACATCAGACCTGCTGACATGTGCCCAGCTTATAAGTACAATTTATATTAGTAAATTTTAATTGATTTTTATGATCAATTATGAATGATGATGTATTTGATATGTCTCCCATTTATGATATGTATTTTTTACAACTTTAAATGGTTGTGATTTGTTAGTAATTGGTCAATATTTTTTTATTTTTAATTTTTATAAATAAATTGAATAAATTGTTTATTAGGTGATTGGCATTTGAATTCGGATATTTGAATAATTTATTTATTCGAATAAAAAATGGAAACGAATATGTTCCGCATTTGGACATAATTTTTAAATATTAAATACGAATATTTTTTGACAATTCTCCGAATACCAAATATGGTCTTACAAAAACATGCTTATTGGGATTATCTTAATTTAAGGCAATATTTTAATAGTCGTTGCAAAATGTTGTATAAAATATGCAACAAAAATAAAATTTATTGCAAATGAATGTGGTCCATATTAGGCAACGAAATATAGCAACAAAAAAACTTTCGTTGCCCATGATGAGGAGAAATCAAGTGGTTAAAAATTTTGCAACGAATTTCTAACGAATTTTGTTTCCAAATTTTGCAACAACTTACTAATTTCGTTGAAAAAAGTGAAAGCCTGACAAAATCTAAAACGAATGACAACTTTCGTTGCTAAACATACACTTTTAGCAACGACTTATAAAGTCGTTGCATGAAAAATCGTTGCTAAAGCCCAATTTTTAGCAACAAAAAAATTTTCGTTGCCCATGATGATGGGAAATCAAGTGGCCGAAAATTTTACAACGAATTTCTAACGAAATTTTTTCCCGCTAATGAATTAGGAACGAAATTTTGCAACAACTTATGAATTTCATTGCAAAAAGTGAAAGCCTGACACAATCTGCAATGAAGGACAAATTTCGTTGCTAAACATATACTTTTAGCAATGACCTATAAAGTCGTTACCCGAAAAATCGTTGCTAAATGCCAATTTTTTTGTAGTGAATGTTTTCTTTGAACGATACTTCTACAACAAATCAACAGTTGTGAAGTAAGCTGAACCAATAATAAATAACATATCATTTCGATTTCAAATTTTTGAAACTACGTACTGACTATAAATGAGGATTAGTTGACAGACTATGAGCATTGTTTTCTATTTTAGAAAAGGTTAAACAGAACTTCATCTGTAAACCGTCATAACTTACGGGCACGGGGGGTGATCAGCCCGTTATGCCCTGTATTGATCAATACTACATACAAGAACGTATTTTGTTTCAGCATATCCGCCTTAAAGCGCATAAAAAGTTCCCATATTTGGGATGTTCATACCAGTCTAGAATCCGAACCAAAATAATTCGGTTGGATAACAATAAAGTTCTATCTTGTTCAACAATATTTTTAAGTTTGTGTTTAGCCGGATCAAATAGCTTAGACGGCTTTTAGTTCAACGTATACATACCGAAAACTAATAAGTATGTATCAACATGTGATAAAATATAATGATTATCCAAGTAAGGACACTTGTATAACCATACTTTAGAAATTAATGAGCATAATATATATCTTGATCAATAATAATAGAACTAATAACTTGTACAACAGATTATGGTCTAATAACATACTTATACAGAATCATTGTAGAAGTATATACAAAGGTTAAGATATTTGAACAATGAAAAAGAATATTTCAGATATTATCTTACGCATGTCCATTGCATAAAGTAAATGCAAAGGGTTAGATACTTGGCTGGTTTGTTGCTTACAGTTATGCAACTTAGTTTTATCTTTTATATCAAGCCCTATCATTAATAAGATCATTTATTCGATTAGAATAATATAACAAATCACATAGTACTGCTATTTATAGTCAGCGCATAACCTGATCACATTGTCACATAGTTATATCAGTCATTGGACCATAAACAAACATTAATACAGTCAAACTACCTAAGTCCAGATCAATTTCTAAAATATTTGAGATAACTGAAGCGACTTTTATATGGTAATTATCGAAGTCTAAGACTTTTTGTATCAAGTTCAATATAACTTAAACATCGGTCAAATTATTTTTAAATGACTTATAATAACTTTTAAACAATTATTATAATTTATAATGATTTTTCAAACACTGGAATCATTATTAAATGATTTAAATATTACATAATTATATTATCATTAATATTTAATTAATATAAAACTATTAATGAAACCATTGCCAAAATATTAAAGTTATTTATAATAACTCAAAATATTTTTAAAGCATTTATATTACCCTTAAATGATTTAAAAATTATTTTAATATATAAATATTAAGGTATTATTTATCAAAATATTAAAAGTCATTTATTATAACTTAAAATATTTTTAATTCATTTATTTTCCTTTTAAATGATTTTTAAATCAATAAAATTATTTTTAAACTATTTATTTAATATAATAAATAAATAAATCTAATATCATTAATAATAAATTATTAATAAAATTATCTTTTAAATATTAAAAGTTATATTTTATAACTTAAAATATTTATAAAAACTTTATTTTCATTTAAAATGATTTTATAATATTAAAATCATTTTAAACTATTTTATTTAATATAATTATTAAATAATTCTAATATCATTAATATTAAATAATTAATGAAATTTACTTTAAAATATTAAAATTTTTATTTTATAACTTAAAATATTATTAAATATCTTTTATCATTTAAAAATGATTTTTATATAATAAAATAATTTTTATTAATTTATTTAATGCATTTTGTTAAATAAATTAAATATCAATAATATCCAAATAAATATTAATATTTATGAAAAATATGTCAAATTATTAAAAGTTAATTTTTATAACTTAAAATTATTTTTGTAATATTCAGAAATTAATGTCTAATTTTAAATAATTTTTGGAAATCTAACTAATTAAAATTAATAAAACTGTCGCTATAGCCTTTAGCGACAGAAACCGTCGCCTAAAGTGTTCTTGAGAAACCCAGAACATTCAAAGTCAATTTTGAGTGAGCAACTTTGACCAAGATTAAATCTTTGTTCAATGTGTTTTTGGGCAACCTATGACTCAGATCTTGTAGTATCAGTACAATGCTACATGATCCAACAATAAACATGGTCAACAAGCATAACACAAGCGAGATCTGGGGCCTAGAACAAGCTGTCAGAGTTGTTCTTCATTTTTTGGGTTACCCCGAAATGAAGAACAGTTCGACTGGCTAGTTTTGGGCTTCCACAACTTGTGATCTATGTGATGTTTTTGTGATATAATGGAACCAGTGTGTAGCCAACATGAAAAGGAAGAGATCTATCACATTATATCACTAAAACAACAATAGATCAAACAGATCTATGCTTAGAATTCAAACCATGTCGAATCACACATGTTGGCGTTTTTGGGTTACTGAAAAGCGACTTCCATGATCGTCGCCTAGTTTGACCGGCCCAATCTGAAAATCACCAGTTTGATATTTAGGAGATTTTAAGGCATAAACATATAGTATAAACAACATATTACAACTTAGATCTAAAGACAAACACAAACAATCAACACACTGTCAGATCCAGGCCTTCAAACTTCTTGTCAGACCGATCTGGGCAAGTTCTGGGTTACCCAGAACTTGTTCAGTCATGGTCAGTCAACGGGTTTTGACCATGAATAACATGCAATCTAGAAATGGAATGGCTATGATTCCAGTTCTAGATTACAGTCCTCATACCAAACTACAAATCCAAAGCTTAAAACCAACATAAATTACAAACATAGAAAGATTTATGTGGTCTGACATTCATTGTCAGACTACTAATTCAACTTTTCCCAGATTTTCAAAAACTTTAATTTCAAGTACTTAGATGTTATGGATCTACAAGGTACTAACCCAGATCAACTTTATACACTAGATACAACATGTTTTAACACTAAATCATAACATCTAACATACAGATCAAGATCAGATTTGTAATTAGGGTTTATACCTTCTATGAACAAATCTTGATTCTAGGCTACTGATTTGTTGTGAGTAGTAGTGGGGCTTTGTTTTGGGACTGATTTATCAAAGAAATTTCGTGAGCTAGAGAGAGAGGCTCTTAATGGAGTGAATGTTGGATAAATGTGATAAAATGAGCACTTTCTCTCTCTTGATCTATATATATAATGGATACAATGAATTGGTTGAGTGTATTGGCTGATATGCATGTATAATTCAGTCATATTGGAAGTCAAAGGTGGGTCACCAACTCCATATCTTAGATAGATTTACAAGTTAACACAAAATAATGAAATAAGGGTAAAATGGTCTTTTGACTTTCCAATTTAATGGCAATTTTATATCTTGTCAAATCCTTAGGGTTTAACCCTAAGGTTTAACATATTAAATTTGTAGGATTTAGCAAATAGTGTTTGAACAAAAATTAATTTCTTAAAATTTGTAATTAAGGTTTCCTTAATTAAATTAAGTTTCTAATTACGTTATACATGAACATTAGGGTTTAAAGTCCATTAATTAGAATTAAGCTTGATAATTTAGCAATTAGGGTTCCTATTTAGTGAATTAGGGTTAACAATTAGGGTTTCTAATTAGCTATTAGGTTTTCTAAAATTTAGGGTTTCCCTAATTAAAATTAATATCTATATTAACATTAATCACATAACACAATTTCTTACCAATCATAAACTTTGATTTGAGTTTCAAATCACAGTACTACTAGGTTTTCTACTGATATGTTATAATTTACCAATCATTATCAGTCTATACATACAGTACATATTTATAGCACTGAAAAATCAAAATATAATTAATATTATATTATTATTCTCATTCCTTAATCAAAATCCAAAATTAGGGTTTAGATTCTATATCCGATTTATCTTGCATATATAGCATTATTAATTAAGTTAAAATAATTAACTTGAATAATATGAACAAATTCATATAATAAAATATTAATCATAATAATTTAATAATCATTTCATATATTATTTAAATAATATATAATCATATTTTCATGAAAAATAATTAATAAAAACATTTCTACTATAAAATTAATTATTATTAGAATATAATTTATAATGATCAATAATTTTAAAATAAAATCATTTGTAATTATTCATGTAATAAATATATTTTATTTATCACATACATATATATCCACATTATATTGGCACATATTCCCTATATTTATTTTAATAAAAAAAAAATTTATACGCAAAATTTTTGATTTATTTATATAGAAAATATCGGGTTATTACACTTCACGTACTTAGGGGGATCAGCCCTTCGTATCATGTATTGTGCACAAATATCTCAACGCATTGCGTACCCCCTATAATAGGGTTGTTCTTCTCAGTTTTAGAGTACAAGTCCGGACCAAATAAAGTTTGGTTTAGATAAGCTTTCAAGGGTAATTTAAAGTTTAACGATCATCAACTAGGGGACTAGTTGAATCAATAAGGTTTGATAACACAACAGTTGTTTAATAACAACATAACATGGAACAATGAATAATTGTAAGTGAACCAACTATATATTAAACTCATGCTTAAAAACAACTACAACGCATAAGTATTGAATAACAATGAACCTTGCTTGAAGAACATTAAGCTAGGGATATGATCTTATTAAATATGTTATAGACTTACTGAATATATATTAAGTAATAGCAAGCTGAAAGTAAAACTTGTTAAATATGAGAATAACTTGTGTCAAGTAATTGATAAAACAATTCGACATTAGAAATTGGAATTCAAGAATTTGCATTCATAATATAAGAATGGCATTAAAGAAACTTGTCTAACAATAAACAAGTTAGAATACCTCAATAACTCTTGGAATTCAAAACTTATTCGCAAAAAGTTCAAGTTATGGCTTGCTCAAATAATGATTAGGAATACAAGAATTCGCTTAATTAAAGTTTAGAGTAAGAACTTGCTCAATGTAAAAAGATAAGGTTTAGAAACTTGCCTCGAGCGTAAGCTATAATATTAAAACTCACGTTCTCCTACGCATAGTATTAGAACCACAATACCTATTAGATACACTAACATTCACTTTCTAACATAACACACATTTCTAGTTAGACTTATTAATTTAGTACAAGTCTTATGCTACTACATATATATCAGAAATTCTAAGTGTTGGCTTCACAACACTTATGTAACAATCATTGTGTACACTAAGTTGTAATATATCACGTTCATAACTTATAAATCCTTTTAAAAAGTTGAAATTATCAATGACATGACACGGTACTGATTTAACCTTCTTGTTACATGTTTGACACCTTAACACAACCTTAGACCAAGTTATAGTGGTAGTCCATAGTTTCCAGCAGTAGCAGCAGAAATCACTATCTCAAGACAGGGTATGGCGCAGCTGCGCCATACACAAGCCCTGGGCCAAGAATCGCTATTGTTTTTTCTTAGCACCGGTAAGAATCAAGGCTTGTTGGTGCCTGACGTACGTAACAGCACATCAATGAGCATGAGTCATTTTAGCCCAACTAACACGAATTTCACCTATAAAACAGTGAAATTAACATATACAATTGATATAAAACTATCATAAACATGTTTCCTCACATATTCATCAACATAGAACGATTTAACAACAACTTTAACTAGTTTAATTTCTCAAATTCCATGTTTTCATACAAAAATACCATTTTTGACATACTTTACAAAAATCATCACTGTAATCTCATTTTTATACCAAATCACTTCGTTTAAACTATGTTCTCTTCGTTTCTTAACGAACTAGCATAAACAAGACTCAATTTACAGTTTATCATACGAATTGACCACCAAAATTGGTACTTACATAAGCCATATGACAAATACATACTGTAATTTACTTTTCCTCCTTTTAAACGAAATTAGCATACTATTCCTTGTTTACATACAAACTCAAACATAACAAACACATATAATCACCACAATTCAATTGTACAGCAACAATTCAACAAAAATAGAATTCACAGAACATATATAAATTATGTCGTAAACTCATATATGTATACATATATATATATAAATATATATATATATATATATATATATATATATATATATACACACACTAAGGTTATGTAAAAATACCTTTTGTTTCTTTAAAAATCCTTGCTAAACACTGGAATTGTTGTGAAAATTCTTAGGTTTCTCTCAAATTCTCTCTCAGCTTCTCTCTAAAACTCTCAGTATACTAAACCAAACTGACAACCCACCAAGTATGTGTAAAACAAAATATAACTCCAGCCAACGCACACTTTCAAATGTCTAAAAAACCAATGTCTACTAATTATCCCTATTAAATCATCAGTTATAAATATATATTTATATTATTTATTTTATTTGTTATAATAAAATTCATAATTTAAAAATCTAAAAGCCATAAGGCTTTGTTTGGAAAAAAGTCTTTAAAATAAAGACTTAATATTTTAAGCATTGTTTGGGTAAATCAATTTTAAAAATTACTTTATTTTATTTTAATAAACAATTAGGTTTATAATTTACAATCACATATTATTTATTTGGATTTCCATATCCAACATTAATCAAATAAATTAATTACACACTATATTTTAAATAAATATTCTACTTTAACAAATATCACAAAATTATAATCTTATTATAATTTTATTTAATAATTTAACATGCCATTTTAAATTATTAAATTAAAACCACAATATAACATCTCATGTTATATTACAACTCTCAAATTATAAATTAATTTAGTTTAGAATATTATTAACTCATAAATATTTAATAACAACAATCACCTCAATAAAATATTTATTTTAGTTAATAAATATTTTAAATTACAATATAATAAAATCTTGGATTGTTACATATATAAAGGTCAGTAAACATATCTGAGGATATATATCTATCTCAGGCTCGATTCGTTAATTCAAGAATTTATATATAAAAGTAGTAAAACGCAGTATATATATCGATCTAAAGCTCAATTCATTAATTCGGATATATATATATATATATATATATATATATATATATATATATATATATATATATATATATAAAGAAATAAAAGCCATGGATGAGAAGGTCCTGCATATACATACAACATGACACTCAAAGTGAATAACTATGTGTGAATGAAAGTGGAGAAAGGCTTTAAGAAATAGGAGATGTCTTACACTGGTCTGCCAAGAAGACTTCATATAGCTTTAAATGAATGAATACTCGGTTTCCACCGGTAAAATGTACAAAAACACAATCTCACATGTGTTTAGAAAGAGAAAGTGTGACAACCCGAAAAATCGAATTGTCCAGAATTTAAGATTTAAAGAATTAGTTATTAATAAAATGAATTTTTATTAATACTATTACGTGGTATGTGTTTATTAATCGTTCTAGAACCTAGGATGATTATTAATCGGGAGGATTCTGGCTATGAGCTAGACTGAACGAGTAAGAATTTTCACGATGAAAATAAAATTTTTTTGAGAATAAAATATTTTCGGGGAAAAAGACAAAATAGGCACTATTCACCTGATAAAACTTTAAGGGTTAGGGTTTAAATAACCCAAGCCTTTTCGAGAGTTCGGTATGTCGAAATGACATTCCGTCGAAAGATTTAACGATAATATATTGTGAAAAGTTAAGTACGCCGATAAAAGTTTTTCTCAAAAAACGTGCAGAAATCGGACGAAATAAAAACGACGAAAAGTATTGTTATGTAGTTTTCATTCGTTTAGCTACGTTAGGGGAAAACGTGAAGGAAAACTCTTGACACCAAAAAGTGTTTTTCAGTTTTTCAGAAATCCAAAGAATACGAAATATCCAAAAATATTTGGATTCCGAGGATGGCAGTTTTTGAACTGTCGGACGAATTTCGCAAGATGGAAGTAGGAAGCTTCCAAGGGAAGCTTCGTGAATAGTAAGGAGGTGGAGTAAGTAAACTTAAGAAGTAAGTAAACTTAAGAAGTAAGTAAACTTAAGGGTTAAGTAAACATAAAGGCTAAGTAAACTTAAAGGCTAAGTAAACTTAAGGGCTAAGTTAACTTAGTGATTAAGTTATGAATAGTAAGGAGGTTTGAGGGCGAAATGACTATTTTATCCCTAGCCTTGGTTTTCTATAAATAGGAAGCTTAACTCATTTGTTTAGGATTTTAAAAATCCTATAACTTTTGAGAGAGAGAGAGAGAGATTTCGGATGAGAAAGAGAAGGAAAAGGAAAAGCTTGCTCGGGAGAAAATTTTGTTCGACGGAAGGAGATTAAAGAACAAAGGAATTGGAATGGGCAGTTCAGCGTAAACTATAAGCTGTAGTTGTGCGTAAGGCAAGTTTCCTAACTTCATTCATATTTTAAATGAATGTTAGTTTCTAAAACTTCTCAGATGTTAAACTTGAGAAGTTCTGTCTATGTGCGAATGTGCGATATTTGTACAAGGTGATAGAACGTATGAGGCCTTGTGCCACAATGTGAACACTTCGGTGTTTCTATGATATGAACTATTTTGTGATTGAACTGTTCAATATGAGAATGTTCTGTTTATACATGAACTGTTATTGTTAAGTCATCCTATTGATTCTAGCAGACAAAATGTGTATGAAAGAGAGTAGAGAATGAAAGTATTTCAAAGTGAATGTGACTAATATTTTAAAATGATAGAATCGAGATTATTCCTATTATTCAAGCTGCTTCATAACCTTTGTTCGGTTATTGAAGTCTTAAAAGAATGTTTAAATTCTTGAAGTTGTTTATTCAACTTCTAAGACTTGTTGAGCAATTGAATGCTCACACTTGCTTTAAATGAAAAACATTTTCGTTGTCTGACAATGTTAGAAAGAACTTAAGGATCCCGTAAAGATCAAGTCCAAATTTATCAGACGAAGTGCCATTCAGTATATTAATGTACGTAAAGATTAAGCCAAGACTTGTAATGTAGAATAGGTTAATTAAAATATAGAATAGTTTAATGAACTTTTATGTATCCTTGGTGGCGGATAAAAGTCACTCGTACAATATGTAAAGAATAATGTAATTATCATTATTTGTAATGGAAGAAGTTATAAGGTTTTAGAACCTGGGATTTGAGGATGTATGTTGTTATATTTAGCTATATAATGATGTATGTTTGGAAGAAGATGGGATGTGATGACGTCGAAATCCGGTTGTGAAAATGTAATCGGATTTTGGGGCAATTCTGATTAGTATCGAGTCGATAGATTATAAACCTTAGGTGTGAGTACCTAAGGCTATAATAGTAGAGAGAAGGATAAGAAAATCGTTGAGTTAAACGATTAAGGAAGGAAATCACCACGTGATCATAGTAAATCGTAGTAACAGATGAGCTGTTAAACGATGGATGATTTATAGCCAATGCTATAAATGAATGGTACTACAAAGTAGTACGGGAAGAAGAACTCAGATTGAGTTGTAAAGGATAACATACGAATTAAAGAAAATTCATATTAAGTAAAGAGAAAATTTAAAAGTTGTAAGATTTCAATTGAGGACTCATGTGATAGCTGAGTTGTATGAACCTTTGTTATGGGCAGAGGTTTATGCTTAGTGTAACAACTGCTCAGTTTATTACAGTGATAATCATTGGAATTGGTCGCACTATCAATATGTATATGATGAGAAGGTGAATCTTTTCTCATGTATATGCTTGATAAGTAGAGAATGATAAAGTAGGTGCGAGTTCTTGAAACTCATACTTATGGTAAGTTCGTGACTCATAATTATATGTTATATTTTTGAACTTCTTAGCAAATGGGCACATATGGTCTGACTGGGATAGTTTTTAAACTCATATTATTGTGGAAAGTTCCTGAACTCATAATGTGTGGTAAGTTGATGGACTGTACTAAGGTATAGTGACATTTAGACTGAAAATGAGTTATTTTGAAGAGATTTAGCGATGAAGGTGCTAGAGAAGATTAATCTTCATCACAAGTAAGACAATGAAGGAAGATGGAGAATAGGATATTCCAAGTCATCTAGCTATGCTAGATTTCAAAGTTTCTTGAAATCGTGCTAATATGCGCGTTTTAAAAAGGAAAGAATTTTTAAAATTTTGGAACCAATGGATTTTAAAAGAACTATTCTTGGTATGTCTATGCTAATTGTTTGAAATATACAAAATTGATTTGAAATATCAAAATGAATTTTATATCATCAGTGCATTTGATGCAAAGATGGTAAAAGGATGGAGTTATTAATGCAATTAAACCTGGTGTTGGATTTGATCTTAGGATTAACAACCAATTATGGTATGATGTATAATGATGAAGTCATAAACTGACGAAGTCCTCAATGTACTATGAAAAGTGCGGTATCATGACATCATAAAACGTTTTGATGTATTGCAAAAAGAATTTAAAGAAGTAGTTGATGTCAATTGATTTGACTAGTCGAATGTTTCAAGTTGATGTCCAATTTATTGGTATGGTCTAAGCTACTTGATTTGGCTAAGACGAATAGTATGTCATGATTAAAAGAAAATTGAGCTTTCTTTGAAGAGTTATGCCAAACCAAATTGTTTTGGTGCGGAATCTAATGATTAAGTTTGAGGTGAACATACCCTGAAATGGAGTTATACGATGGGTTGATCGTCTACGTATGGTAGAGGTAGTTTACCTTCTTTGTGATTGTAAACCGACTGTTTAAGAAGGGTTTATGGTGAAATCTGTCATTAAACCTAGTAAGAGTTCAGCGGCCGATTTGACCCCTCAAAGAAAAGAATGAAATGTTTTAAAGGAATCTTTATATTCCTATTTATTCCTTTCACTTCACGATTCTTGATAAGTTATGAAGGGTAGGAAATGTTTGAAAGATAATAACTTCTTTGAAGAGAAGTTGAGAAGAAGGGTAAGCTAAAATTTCGAGGACAAAATTCTGTGAAGAAGGGGTGAATGTGAAGACCCGAAAGATTGAAAGTATAGTTAAGCGTGAGGTTTAACTAATGACGATTGTGTCAACAGATGATCCTTGTGAGAAGGATGAATTGAGATTAAACAATTGCTAAAGGTTGTAGGCACCCAAGTATGGGTGTGGTTTTAGAAATTCTGAGGACGGAATTTTTATAAGGAGGGAAGAATGTGACAACCCGGAAAATTGAATTGTCCAGAATTTAAGATTTAAAGAATTAGTTATTAATAAAATAAATTTTTATTAATACTATTCTGTGGTATGTGTTTATTAATCGTTCTAGAACCTAGGATCATTATTAATCGGGAGGATTCTGGCTATGAGCTAGACTGAACGAGTAAGAATTTTCAAGATGAAAATAAAATATTTCCGGGAACAAAATATCTCCTGTGAAAAAGATGAAATAGGCACTATTCACCCAACGAAACCTTAAGGGTTAGGGTTTGAATAACCTAAGCCTTTTTGAGAGTTCGGTATGTTGAAATGACATTCCATCGAAAGATTTGATGATAATATATCGTGAAAAGTTAAGTAAGCCGATAAAAGTTTTTCTCAAAAAATGTGTAGAAATTGGACGAAATAAAAATGGTGAAAAGTACTGTTATGTACTTTTCATTCGTTTAGCTACGTTAGGGGAAAACGTGAAGGAAACGGTTGACACCAAAAAGTGTTTTTCAGTTTTTTGGAAATTTGAAGAATACGTAAAAGTTAATCGGTAAAGGAAAGACGAAATATCCAAAAATATTTTGATTCCGAGGATAGCAGATTTCGAACCGTCAGACGAATTCCGCAAGATGGAAGCATGAAAGGGAAGCTTCGTGAATAGTAAATAGGACAAATTCTTCAAGATGAAAGCACTAAGCTTCCAAGGGAAGCTTCATGAATAGTAAAGAGGTGGAGTAAGTAAACTTAAGGAGTAAGTAAACTTAAGAAGTAAGTAAACTTAAGGGTTAAGTAAACATAAAGGCTAAGTAAACTTAAAGGCTAAGTAAACTTAAGGGCTAAGTTAACTTAGTGATTAAATTATGAATATTAAGGAGGTTTGAGGGCAAAATGACTATTTTGTCCCTAGCCTTAATTTTCTATAAATAGGAAGCTTAACTCATTTGTTTAGGATTTTGAAAATCCTACAACTTTTGAGAGAGAGTGAGAGAGAGAGAGAGAGATTTTGGATGAGAAAGAGAAGGAAAAGGAAGAGGAAAAGCTTGCTCAAGAGCAAACTTTGTCTGACGGAAGGAGATTAAAGAAGAAAGGAATTGGAATGAGCAGTTCAACATAAACTATAAATTGTAGTTGTGCGTAAGACAAGTTTCCTAACATCATTCATATTTTAAATGAATGTTAGTTTCTAAAACTTCTCAGATGTTGAACTTGAGAAGTTTTGTCTATGTACAAATGTGCGTTATTTGTACAAGGTGGTAGAACGTATAAGGCCTTGTGCCACAATGTGAACACTTCGGTGTTTCTATGATATAAACTGTTCTGTGATTGAACTGTTCAATATGAAAATGTTCTGTTTATACATGAACCATTATTGTTAAGTCTGTCCTATTGATTCTAGCCAGATAGAATGTGTATGAAAGAGAGTAGAGAATTAAAGTATTTCAAAGTGAATGTGACTAATGTTTTAAAATGATAGGAATCGAGATTATTCCTATTATTCAAGCTGCTTCATAACCTTTGTTCGGTTATTGAAGTCTTAAAAGAATGTTTAAATTCTTGAAGTTGTTTATTCAACTACTAAGACTTGCTGAGCAATTGAATGCTCACACTTGCTTTAAATGAAAAACATTTTCAGCGTACGATGTTAGAAAGAACTTAAAGATCCCGTAAAGATCAAGTTGACCATTATCCGGATGAAGTGCCCATTCGGTATATTAATGTACGTGAAGATTAAGCCAAGACTTTTAATGTAGAATAGGTTAATTAAGCGTAGAATAGTTAATGAACTTTTATGTATCCTTGGTGGTAGATAAAAAAGTCACTGCATAATATGTAAAGAATAATATAATTATCATTATTTGTAATGGAAGAGGTTATAAGGTTTTAGAACACAGGATTTGAGAATGTATGTTGTTATATTTAGCTATATAATGATGTATGTTTGGAAGAAGATGGGATCATGGCGACGCATGTAATGGGATGTGAAAATAGGACAAGAATTTTGGGGCGTTCTGAGAAAGCACTCAATTTATAGTGTATAAAAAGAAAATGGATGGGGCTTCCTCACCTTTTCTCGTATTCAAAATTGCCACCCCAATCCCTCTATTTATAGAGGAGGGAGCCATGAGTCAAACTGCGGCTACCGGGGTACCCTCGAGCTCTATGGGCCCTGTCGTCTCGAAGTACGTGCATGTATGCAACACGTTGTCCACTCGAACTTTGATAACTTTTGATCTGGGCATCCAATTGAGGTGTATAATACCTTTCCGGAATGCTTTTGTTGAGAGCTACACAATGACATGGGATAAGAGGTTGTACAAAGTCGGGAAGATGGGACCATGCCCATATCTTCAGGTCTTCAAATTCTATCCGGTGTGATGTCTTGTGCAGTAGTCACTCGGGATTTTGAGCTATGGTTCTTATAGGACACTTCAATAGAGAATGTATGTTGAATTGTTGTTGAGACGACGTTAATGTGGGATCGAGATGGCAAAATGATAATTTTGTCCCTCACCGGGGTTATCTCCGATTTGGGCTGATTTAGCAGTCGTTGTTCAGGGTTATCTATGAGATTGGGTCATTGAGGTCTTTGAGTATCCTCGGGGTTTTCTCCGAGGTGTGCCACGACCTCCGGGGTTATCTTGGGTTGAACCGAAAGTGCCTCGAGGTTATCTCGAGATTAAAGTCGACTTTTATGATTAAAAGAGCTTTTTCGGGGTTATCTAAGGAATTGCAATCGCATTCCTCGTGGTTGTTTCTCAATGTTAACCGAAACTCCAAGGGGTTGTCTTGAGACCTGAACCGAGTATCTCGGGGTTGTCTCGAGATGCAATGAAACTCCGGGGTTGTCTCTCGGGAAAAAAACTAAGTATCTCGGGGTTGTCTCCAGAGATGGAAACTAAGTATCCGTGGTTGTCTCCGGGATTGAAATTTGGTTAAATCCTTTAGTGTTATCTCTAAAAGATGATTCTGCCCTCCTGCAATGTTAGTAATAGGAATACAAAAATTTTGAGTGTCTATAGATGCCCCTCTTTATCATAGTCATGCAATGTAATGACATGGATAGGATAAAGAATACTAGACACTTGAAATGTGATAAGATAATCATGATGCAATATAATGCGGCATGATGCAAATGTATGATGTATGTGGTTTATTGGACTATTTTCCAATGGGATGTGATGACCATACGCTCCCACGACTTCATTGGGACCTGAAGTTATCGCTGATGACCTTATGAACTTCTTGGATGTATACTCCAATGACCTCAGGAACTTCAAGGATGTAGATGTTGGGGTTATCACCAAAGTCCTTAATCCTTGGTATAGATTTCCCACAGAGGATGTATCTCTCATGTACAATAGACTCGTGGGGATTGTGTTCTGTCTGATGAAGATGTGTATAATGGATTTCATCATTGGTCCTTCCCGATGAGGATAGTTTTCCCTAGTTTATATCACTAGGTCTTTCCAATGTTTACATTTGAGACTCACGCCAACGATGCTGTGTTGTCAGGGTTGCCTGACCCTCATTAAAATGTGCATCAACAGATGAAATCATCGGATTATTCATGACGCTTCGTTGGATTTACTTGCCAATGGCTGAATGAACATCAAGTTTGCTTGACCTTCGTTGAAATGTACTTCAACGGATGAGATCATCGGATAACTTTCGACGCTTCATCGAATTTACTTGCCAACAATTTGAAGTTGTATGAAATCTTTGGGGATATGTTTTTAGAGTTACGACTCGAGCCGGACGACATCGGACCTTGGTGAGGTATTTCAAGTGTAGTTTGCAACAATTTGTGATCATCGGTATAGTGATCCCTGTGTCTGGGTGAATATTAATGACTGATATGTAGACCCGCAGTTTGGTCTTTACCAGGATTTCAGGCTTTTTCACTCTATCGCGTAGCATCTTTTTTTCTAATTTGACTTTTTCAAACATGAGACCTTTTTGCAACTTAAATTGTAGTGAGTCGAAAGGGTGGGACCCATATATGGTAGCCACGAGTACACCTATGGCCAACCATTGGTGTACTTCAGAGGTTCTTTGACCTTTCACAAGTCATTTTCAAGTTACGCCACACAGAGAATCGAGATCTCTTCTTCGATCTGTTGAGTTCGAGCGACTTTTCTCGCAAAATCTATTATCATACAAGTGTTCTACACTATCTTGGTAACGATATACATGTCCCTTTTTAGGTTTTTGTCGGTTGGAAAATGAGTTATCACATGAAATGCTTCTAAATAGATAGTAGTGAATATGTATGCTCATATGACTTGATAAAAATATTCAACATAGTAAATGTTAGTATTTAACTATGCTGAACATAATGATGCGAAAAAAATGACTTTTGAAATAGTCAAATTGGCACCTTTTTCTGCTATTTCTTATCCTATTTGAGGGCAAATGAGCAAAGGTTGTAAAGCAAAGTAATCCTGGTAATTAGGCTACCCTTATGAATTATGACTTTGATATGTTTATGAATATAGGATGTTTATGACTGTGGGTAGGTGTGCTACTGTATGGCCACCTAGTCATGCATATGTGCATGTGCATAGTCCTTTTTACAAAGGAGACTCTGGTAAAATTTTCCAAAAGTCTAGGCATTGGGTAGACATGCATTTTTAACTCTACTGTAGGCATATGTTAAAGTAATGCATGCATGCATATATTCATAAAATGCATTTAAAAAGCTCCCGGTTTGAATTTACCACACCCTTTACGAGGTGATTTGGAGACTTGTGTCTAGATATATGGATTGAGATCGGTAGGAGTAGTTCCCGATAGGACCACTTCATTAAGTGTGCGGAGGAGGGCTTCGATGTGCCTTGACCCCGTTCGATTAGACAAGCTCGTCGTTTGTTGGAGAAGGTTATTAAATCCCTATCGGGTTGAGGTACCCAATGTTAAGGGTGAGTAGGAGGATGTACTGGTTGCGGCTCCCACTCCTGCTGCTCATGCTCCCCACAGGGATCTCCCAGGCATTCATGTGATGATTTCAGAGCTTCTAGATGATTTGAGTCATCACCCCTCGGTTTACTTACATGCAAATGAGGTAAAAGCTGGATTTGATCTTCTTTTTTCCTATTCACGAGGAGCAAGGATTCTGATGTTGATTTACTTTTGTTATGTATTTTCCTAGCTTTATGCAGCCTCGAAGGAACTGGTTCAGCATTCACTCTGTATATCAGGCAATTCATTCTGATTATACAAAGATTATGCATAGCTGGGGCTTTGAGGCGTTCTTTTCCATCCCCCCCCCCCCATCGTTGTCCCTTGGGTTATCTTAGGGCGTTATTCGGCGTTGGTTTCACCGGACTCGGTCTCTCCATTTCTTTGGATTGTGAGGTGATGATGATGCGATGGATTGGTGGTTTATCATTGGTATAGAGTTTGGAGGGCGCCCGGTGACTTGTATGGCTAACATTACCGACTTCTACCGTTAGATCTTTGTTAGGAGTCCCACCGAGGTGCTCAAGGGTAGGATAGTCCATGCAGGTTGTAACGCCCGAGAAAATTTGATTTATATGAGAATTAATTTTTTATTTGATTATGTGAATTAAATGAATTTAATTGATTAATTATCTTGAGTAAGCTATGTGAAGGTCGTTCTATGACCTAGAAATGCGGATGTGGTTAGGATTACGGCTATGTGCTAGAATTAATTGTTTTAATTTCAAGACGAAAATAAAAGTTTTCGAGAAATTTCTGTAAAAACACTATTCATACATTTCTGCTCGGGAATTAAGTTTTAAATTTTGAGAAAGCAGCGTAATTGGAAGTAATGCACTTACACAAACTAACCATGTTTGATGATAAAGCATATACTTTGTAACAATCTTATTCATTTATTAATAAAAAGTATTAATTTATTAAAGGCTTTAAATTATCTACATGATCTTTGTTTTATAATATGTGATAAACCCATAGTTTTAAGCAATGCTTTTAGAATAATGATGATGATCATTCTAATGAGATCTAAATTCTTAGAAAGCTTAAAACTAAAATAGTTCCCAATCGTTGGATTACTAAATTGGGGATTAGTGAATCCGGATAGATTGGTACATACGTTGTTTGCTCATTGGATGAGGATGATTGATCTCATGATCATTTGTGTGGAGACACTAAAGCAAGTATGTAGGTGCTTATTAGAGAATAAGTTCACTAAAAGTGGCTCGCTAAGGAATACCTAATGTAGTTTTACTTGCCTGTCAATATGAATTCCTGTAGTGATAGTAGTACAAGTGATCCTTGGACTTGAGATCATCATAGTATCTTGTGTATGATGAGTTATACTTTGACTTATTCCTTAAGACCCTTAGGGTATATCAAAGGGTATGCTTGGCTATAATAAGTTGTACATGGAGATAATGTATGATCAATAAAAATCTACCACTTCTAGTAAAAGAAGAGAAATGTCCTATGTGATTCGATAAATGACAACCCAGTAGTCATTGGCCAAGGTAGAATCAAATTAGAAAGGAGTTTCTATTTTACATTATTTGGAGTTGTGCATTTAAGAATCGAAATACATATAATTAAATAAAATAAGACTTGACAGTAATTCCATGTCTTATATTTAATTGGGATATTGTATGGTGGAAGAAATGAATTGTACGGTAACTATTTACTCAAAGGTTCTTTTATGATTAATGTTGAAATCTATATTATCTGGAAAGTCGTTGATCGCTAGGGAGGCTTATCCCTATGTAGAATAAATATTATTTATTTAAATAAGATTAGAATTGTTCTAATTGATTTATTCACAATAGGTTTAATATGGAGAACCTAAAGGGTCACACCATAAAAGGAAGAATAATTATTTAAGAAGTTAATGACATAATTATAATAATAAGTTAAGTATATTTAATTTAATCTATGGTGATAGAATAAATTAAATAGCTTAATATTATTATTTAATATTTTTAAAATATTAAATATAAATTAATAAGAGGAGTCTTATTATTATTATTACTATTATTATTATTATTTAATTCCTAAAGGAGTTTGGGAATTAATTAA